>PVHY01000141.1:0-119425 GCA_004024945.1 Uropsilus gracilis | reverse complement strand
GTGGAGGACTGATAATAAACATGTTTAGGTAGGTGAGCAACCTACCAGGTAGCTGAGTTCTTTGGGTAAATGTGCATTTTAAACCAGAATATAGTGTTCATTATGGAACATAAGGACTATGTGGGTGGAACTGGAGGGCTTTATCTTGTCTATCTCCCCTCTAGCTTATTTCAATTAAGCTAGAGGGGAGATAGACAAATACCAGATCTTTTCACTCATATGTAGACTATATATAAACAAAAGAAAGGGACAGAAATAGCCAAAATGAAGTTTAGAAATGATTATAGAATTGAGGCCACTAGAGGAGGTGAGGACCAAGGAGAGAGGAGCCCAATCTACAGAGTAAAGGGATATGTGTGGTCAGGGCTGGGTGGAGAGCAGTGATGCATATGAGAAGAAGTGTGAACCTGTTCCTTTGAATCACATACAGTGATGTCAATGGAAGTTACTGGACACTAAAAAAATGAAGTTTTTAAGTCTTAAAAAATATGAAAATAAAATCAGAAACAGTGGTTGAGGCAGTGGCAGGTCTTGTATACACAAAGTGAAAATCCACTAAGGCTTTTGATCAAATGTCTGAGTGGACTACAGCTATTTATGAAAATATTTAATTTAGTGGCCATACATAACCTATCTAGACAGTGGGAGAACATTATATTAGATATGGGAAAACCTTTGTAAGGCTAATCCAAATATATCAAAGCAGAAAGTATTAAGATTCTAAACTATGTTAAACCAGTGAAAATAGAGAAAATGATCAAAAAAGGGGTTGCAGTTTAACATTTGATAATTTACTATATAGTAAGCAGTGTGCAGAGTTCTGAATAGGTTGTCTAATCTTAAATTCACACAATGTTTATGAGGTCACAAGTTCCAAAACTGTTCATTGTGTTTAGAAACAGAAGGCAAAGATTGACCTTAGCAGGCTGAGACAAATAGCTACTGATAGACTTCTTTCTCTCCTGTAAAAAGTTTTAAATTGGTCTGAACATAAAAGAAAGGAATAGGAAAAAAGAACTTTGAGCTTATTCAAAGCTGAGTGATTAATAAAAAGAAAAATTTATGAACTAACTTCACTTGATTCAATAGATATGGCTATAAGTTTAATAACTTTGAAACTATGATTTCTATGTTTTGCAATTAACAAAATGATGATCTCTTCAGCAAAATTATTTAATATGCTGGAGAATCTTGGCTATCTTCATATTGAATATCAAAAGAGAAAGAAACTCTAATGTATGATAAAAAACAGGACATGTTTAATTTTCTCTGGGGACTTGTGCTTCAGCCTATGTGTTTAGACTGTGAAATTCCATGCTCACTGGATCAAGGGTAATTTTTGTCTATCTTCAAGACTACATCAGAGTAAGCTATATGTTTTTTCCATAAGTTTGGTTTCTGTCTACAGAAGGGTTCCTACCCAGTTTAACAGTGATCTAAAATTCTCTTTTAATAAAGGTACTGTTATATCTAGAAAGCACATAATATAAATACTAAAAACCTCCCCTAAACCTAAACTGAAAAAAAAAAATCTCAGACTTAATAGATTAATAACTTAAGGCTGAGCAGTAAAAAAGTTTGGGACTTTAAGATCACTATTTATTGAATTTTTTATTTACTTATGTCTATCACAACAATGAAAATAAATCTTAATGAACACAGATATATAGATTATTGCTCACACCTGTGTCTTCAATTACTTGAATGCTTGGCTCACCTGGCATGGTTGCCTAAGCGATAGCAGGTCAGATGATTTCTAAATTTTGTTTTCAGTCACAGGACAGGGATTAAGGGAAAAGTTCTTCAGGTTGGATCAAAAAAGTAGGATGGTAGACACAGGCATTAAACCAAGTTTGTAATCATTATCTCACCTAATTGCTCTAACTACAACTTCCAAAACGATGTTGAACAATTCTTGTTAAGAGTAAACATCTTTGTCTTAATCCTGATCTTAGAGGTAAATCTTTCAATTTTTGAGTGTGCTCTCAACTGTGTGTTTGTCATATGACTTGTAGTATGTTGAGGGCACATTCCTTCCTACTGTTTTATTGAGTTTTTTAAATTATGAATGAATGCTGAATCTTATCAAATGCTTTCTCTATTGATAGGATGATATGATTTGGATCCTTTTTGATATAATGTATTACATTTGATGTAACAAATGTATTACATGCAATTTTTTAATTTATTTTGAACCATCGTTACATCCCTGGAATAACTCTCTCTTGCTTATGATATATAATCCTCTTCATGTTTTGTTGAATGAAATTTGTTACAATTTTTGATGATTTTTATTTTTATATTTATCAGAGATACTAGTCTAAAATTTTAATTTTTTGTTCAATCCTTATCTCATTTTAGAATCATAAAATGCTTGCTTCTTAAAATATGTTTGGAAGTGTTCCCTTTTCTTCAATTTTGAAAGAATTTGAAGAACATACATATTAGATCTATTGAAAATTTGGTAGGAATCACTAGTGAAGTCATCTGGTTGGAACTTTTTGTTTTATTTATTCTGTAATAGGTTGAATTGATTTTGGAATATTTTCTTTTCTAGTACCTTCAAATATTAGAATATATGCTGATTTATGTTTCACAAAATGTCATGCTTGTTTACAATATGTCTCATTAAACAATAAATACACAGATTTTACCTCCTCTTTTATCACCTGTAAGCATAATTTTTTTAAATTTTATTTATCCCTCTTGTCTTTGCATGTGTTAAGTCTTTAGAGAGTGGCTAACTCAGGAGATTAACTTTTTGTCTCTTTTCTGTTTTTAAGTTATGAATACTGACTTAGCTTTCTCACTGGAAAGAAAGTTTCCTCTTTATTTGTGTTACAGGATGAGATTCTGTTGTTTTAGTTAATATATAAGAGTCAATTAGCAGTGGGCATGGAAACAACATTCATGAAAATGGTGTCAAAATAATTATCCCTGTAGAACATAATGTAATGTTTATTTTAACTCTGAATTATATTAAAGATTATTTTCTCATGGGTTGAACTGTGTTTTGAATATTTTCTATACTATAGCTATAAACATTGCCTCCAAATGGATTCCTCCTGCAGATAATCTGTAACTGTTTTAAATCACTTGTAGAGTTCCAAGTAAAATTTCAATTTTCATTATTCAAAATCACTTTAAGGAATTTCACACTTATTGATATGTTTGACAGAATAAACAATTAGTCTTAGTTTTTTATTTATTCCTCAATAAATTATGTTAAATTTCTCATTTTCTCCTTGTTCTAACATGAGAAACAGCATCTCTGTTTTATTCTCAAAAGTGAAATATGTCAGGCAGGGAAAAGCAACACCAGATGATTTCACTCATATGTGGTAAATAGAGAAAAGTGACAAACAAATGAACTAAATAAAATAAGTGCAAACTTTTGGACTATGCAACAAATTTAATGGTTACCTGAAGAGAAGAAGGAAGGGAATGGACAAAGCAAAAAAAGGGGGACATAGTAGAAGGGTGGAATTGCACATTTAGTGATGAGCTTACTGAATATATATTCTTGTTGATTCTCCATAATGCAGACTTGAAATTTTTGTTTGTGTGTTTATTTATTTATTTACATAGTCATTGGTCCCCTTGGGTATGCCCCCCCCCATCCCTCTCTGGTCACTCCAACTCCTCTGTCATTGCTATTTATTCATCCATGTTTATTTTATTTTATTTTTTTAATTATTACTTTTTTGCATATATATGTGTATTTTTATTTATATTACATTTTTGCAATATTGTGTACCCGGTGGCTTTCCCACTTCACTAACACCTGTTAACCATCCTGATAGTTTGTGCTCTTCACCTCCCCCACCTTCTTTCCCCTCCTCCTCTCTTGCTCCATTGTTCAGTCCCATTGGTTGTTCTTATTTTTTCTTTTTCATTTGTTTGTTTTTCCCTCTATCCATCATATAAGTGAGACCATATTGTATTTCTCTTTTTCTTTTTGACTTATTTCTGCTAATATGAGTCTTTCTAGTTCCACCCATGTTGCTGCGAATGACATGTGTTTGTCCTCCTTGATTGATGCATGATATTCCATCGTGTATATGTACCACATTTTTTTTAGACAATCATCTGTTTTGGGTCATTTATTTTGTTTCTAAATCTTGGCAATAGTAAACAGAGCTGCAATGAACATGCGCGTACAGGTGTCCTTTTGAATTATTGTTTTCATGTCCTCTGGGTAGATTCCTAGTAGTGGGTTTGCTGGGTCAAATGGTAAGTCCACTTTCAATTGCTTGCAGACTTGAAATTTATATGATATCATAAATATATTACTTTAATTTAAAAAATTGGGGGGTAAGTTTATAAATATATTCCTTATTTACAGCTTTAAAAACAATAATTTATAGTTGAATTATATTTTCATTTTTATTAATGTATAAAAAAGATATTTATTAATGTATAAAAAAGATATTTTTATTAATGTATAAAAAAGATATTTGATGCCCTCATTTTTAAGTTACAAGTTTACATTAAATACTTTCTGTATCAAATGGTCTCACTAATATATGGGACATATTGAAGAAAAATAAATAAATAAATAAAAGTCATGAGGAAAAGACAAAACAGGCCGAGCACCAAACTGAAGCACACAACAATGGACAGAAGGGAAAAGGGGAGGGGGGAAGGGGAGGCAAATCCCTGGGATTGCAAAGATGTGAAATTTACATATAAATAAAAAAATAATTAAAAAAATACTTTCTGTAGACACTGAATATATAAAACTATAATGCAAAGTAAAGATAAAAGTTGTACATGAGCAACAGAGTTTGATAAGGAATGACTAAAGTGAGATGAAGCTTAACATTGCATTATAAACTAGAATGTCATGACGAGATACTATACTACTTAGATTTGGAAACATGATTAATTCTTTATAAAAGAGGTACCCCCATTTATGTGACTGTTTGATATATTTTTCTATTACAGACAATAATTTCTCAAATATAGCTATGAATTTTACATTTTTAGGACTATGATTTTAAAATCTCTTGTGTGTGCAGATGTAAAAAAAATAGAATTTAAGATAAACTGAATTAAGTAAACAGTTTTCAATAGTAATCTATCTCTAATATCTTTTGCCCTTTCTCGATGAACTAGTCAAAATTGCCCCTATCCTTAATTAACATTGTAACTGATCTACATTGATCACTTTGTGATGTTACCCATTTGCTTAACCTTGAAGGATCTTGTTTTGTTAGCAGCTGTTCTTCTACCATTGTTGCATCTTCCTATTCACTATTATCACCAGGAATAGAGATATGGTGATGCATTCATAAATGAATCTCCCAAAGTCAAGATATACTTGTATCTGACTCCATTATATAAAATAAGCATATGTAAGTCTTTCAGGATGCACATTGAGAAAGTCTGATCACAACTTCAGGTGCCAGTAGAACTCATATCCTTTCTGAAAATAAAATGTCCAGTGGAGCAAAGATTGAAGTTGTGGAGACAGGAAGCACACATTCCAGTAATCATTCACGGGAATAGAGGATCAAGGGCAGGGGATTCAGCGTGGATACTTTCCTCAGGTTTCCTTAGATTTTCACAGTTAAAGCAGACTTCTTAATATTATACCCTCACTTTCACAAATTAGCATCTAAACACGTGTCAATGGCTACTTTATCAGTTTGATAACAAACTGGATGTTTTGTCCTGACATGATTATCATTTTTTCTGTGTGCCTTTATGTCTTATTTTTCCCCAAATCAAACAATTCTCTACGACAGAGATAAGGTACCCTCATTATGACACCATCTACCCAGAGTTAGTGTCAGCTCCCACAAGTAAGAGGTCAGTTCCATAGCACATCCCCCAACTTCAGATGCCAGTCACATGTAGCAGATCCTCAGGTTATCTACAACTTCTGATGAATGAGCAACAAATCAAAGATTCTATACCCTCTTCCCCTTGGAATAGATAATTTGTTACAACAACTTAAAGAGCTCAGGTAAACATTTGTGTTTGGTATTTTATTATATTAATCATGGATATGATAAGTGTTACTGATGAAATCCAGTTGGAAGAGAGGTGTAGGCCCAGGTGAGTGGAAGATCCTCCGTGCTTTTTCCCAGTATCTCTACATGTTTGCTGACAGGGAATCAACTTGAAGACCATACTATTGGGATTTTTATTGAAAGCTTTATCACAAAGGCATGACCAATCATTAGCTTCAGTTCCAATTCCTCTTTTCTCTCTGGAGAATAGAGAAGTGGAGCTGAAACTTACAAACTTTTAAACATAGAGTGACCTATATGGTACAAGATCCCATCCAGGAACTGAAGAGTCACCCTATCAAAACAAATGACTTTACTATCACCCAGGAAATTCCAAAGAATTTGGAAACTCTGTATCAGGAATCTAAGTCAAAGACTATTTATTAGAACAACACATGCTCCTATTGTTACTATCACTTAGAATTTACAAGGGTTATAGAAATCATGTGCCAGACAGAGAGGGAAAGGGGGCAGGACCAACATATATATTTTCTTTTATACATGTACATTTTGTTAAAAAATTAGTATGATTGCTTTGAAAGGGTTTTGATGCACTATAGTGGAAGATGAATTAATAATCTTGGCAAGTATTTTTTGTTTTGTTTTTTACTAAAACCAGATCCATGATAAGGTAGGATGGGCATGTAAGACTTAAAGGTAAATATGCTCAAGAACAAGGTATACTCATATTCCTCTAGGTCCCTGAACTTATGTGAGTGGATGGCTTTGTTTTTTGGGAGGATAGTGGTTGGTTTTGCCAGAATACAATGCCAAGATCTCAACTGGAAGATAATATTTGTTCTCTTCAAGAGCTAACCTTACTTCTTCTCCTGTCTACTAAGGTAAAGATCAACTAAGGTCACTAGAATCAACTAACATGGGCCAACTAAGGGAATAATTTCATAAAGAAGAAAGAAAAGGAGCTATTTATGAAAAGAACTTTAGGATGTGACTGACAATAACAAAATAAATTTGGGAGAGAGTATATCAGGAAGTAGATCTTGATACTGTTAGACTGGGGTGAGGGTTGTTAGTAATTGAAGATAAATTCAAGAACAGAAGAACTGGTCACTAAGGAAGCATTATCTCATGACTGAAAACTCCCCTGGAAAAAAAAATCTGGAAATTGTCCTAATATAATGCTGGGATGGTTATTAGAGCTTACTGGAGACAACAGGCTCATATTTAATTAAACAGAAATGACAGAACTGCATTGGCAGAGTTTTCTTGAGAAAGGGATAAAAAGACCGAGAAATGAGCATGTTAGAATGGTTCTATTGTGTGGTATTTGAGAGTTTACCAGCTGGCTGTGATCTTTGGAATGTCCAGGGTAAACTTTCATCACTAAGCTTATAAGTAATATACTGGTGACAGAGGTGCTGGCATGTTTGAGGAGCTTGGTGGTGATAGGACCAAAGGCGGTGAGAAGTAACATTGTTGGAGAGCTCTGTTGTCAGTGAGAATGATAGGATTCCAGAACAACAAAGTACAAGTGGCAATATTCATCTATTTTTTTGTAGAAGGAATTTCCCCCAGTGGATCTGGGTTCTTCAAAGAATAGATGAATGAACAAATTAACATCAGGCAGAAAAATGTCAAAATTTAATACCATAAGCATGGAAAAAAATTGATGGTTACAAATTCTAAAGAATAATTATGTGAACTAGACATATTAATCCTGCATGTGGGAACTGGGTCATTAAGAAGGAGGGGAACATTGTGTGACAGATGAGAAGGGGTTAACTTATCCTTGCTTGAGAGTAGAGATTCTTAGAGAAGGTATGTTTGCTGATAAATTATTGTTAACCCTCTAGTTACTTTATTCTATGTCATAAAAGGGAAATTAAGAAAAGAACAGAGGCTTTGCACATGACAATTGCTTTGTCCATTAAAGGGCTTCTCCTCAGCTAGGAGGAATTTGATTGTTTTTAATTAATTTGCATGTTAGAGCATAATATCTTAAAGAGACTAATTCACAGCATCTGGGGTGGTCTTTATGAAACTTAAGTGTATTAAGAATCTGTAGTGATAGCTAATACATCAAGGTGTGTGTATAAGAAAAACAAATGAATAACTCACTGCCAAGAGCATGATTTAATATATATTTAAAAAGTGATTTAAATTGGCAGGAAACCTGATATTTGTTCCAATGGAATATCACTTCCTCACACAAATTAAAAACCTGAGCAAGTTTTCAAACCCATAGAAGGACCTCACCATGTACCTCACATGTACACAGGAGAGATTTCTGTAATATAATTTTATATGCTTTGCATATTTCAGTTATATTTTGAAATTATATTCAGAAAGCTAAGCACATTCTAGTCTTTTCATATTGCTTATTATGCTTCTTATCTCAGAAATTCCTTCTGCATCTTCTATGTGGGAGCTATTCTGTATTTCAAGGCTTTAGTAAAGCCTCTCCCATTGACTTCTATCTCCTGATAGTCGCTTTGTCTTCTAAACAGCTATTTTATTCATTTAACAGTTACTGTCTTCAAACTTTATTGGTTGTTGAAGATTTTTAGTATAAAAAGATCACTTTTTCCAACTTGATTAATCTTATCACCCAGAACTTATTATTATGTTCTATGTTTAACCACTTCTTAGGATTTTCCATTTAGCATTGTAATTTTTTCCATTCTTTGAACTAGGAATGGACCTGTTTATAATATATACAAATGCAAATATTGTGCTCATGCATTTATCTTAGTCTTAGTAGAATGACTTAAAAGGCTCAAGATAAACTTAATTAGAAGGATTTAATATGGAAAGATTAAGTTAGGTGTACATGTAGATTAAACCTGAGAGAGGGGTTCAAGCTGGAACTTTGTTTTTAATAATAGATGAGTCAAAGGAAAATTAATAGCCACTGTAGGACAGACACACAGTCTTAGAATGTAGGCCCTTTTGTAACTCTGTCATTTATTACTTCATAATAACTAAAAAGCCACAACTGCTATGATAGTATCCTTCTAGACATCATGCCCAAATGGGGAACTGTTACACATGTTTTTTAATTGCTGAAAATCATCAAAACGTCTTGACTCAGAAAGACATAAGATGCTGGACTTGCCCTACCCACTATCAAAATGTGTTGTACAACTTTAGAAATTAAGATGCTGTGATGATAATTAAGAGAAACATCAAAAGATGGAAGGGACAGAATAGAAAGACAAGGATCTTTGCATGCATGTATATAACTTATAAAATCATTTTTATGCATGGGTAATCTCACGGAAAAATTTTTCAAAGAAAAAAATTAACAGTAAAAATGTTTACAAAAGTAAAAAAGGCTTTGACTTTCAAAGTATTTTTCTCCAAGGTAGTGACATCTAAGCACATACCACAAACTAAAAAGGCATCATTTGCAGCATGATATCATCTCTTTAAAGATATACTCACCTGCAATTTCTTGATTAAAATCAGACGCTCTTCCATTTGACAGGGCCACTTCCTGTTTTCTTTAGCATTTGCTGATTACTCTGAGGGCTTCAGCAAATAGCCCTCACTTAGCTCTCACATTGTGCTGAAATGTGATACTTGAATAAATTACAACATTCATTTTTTCTAAACTTACAAGTTAAAAAAATGATGCTTTTGTTTTTAAATGATCTCCTTATTACTAAGGATATTAAAGCAAATACACAAGAATGACACTGTTTCTGCTTTAAAATCCATCTGCTTTGGATTCTCAAAGTTCTGTGGTATAATTATCTCTATAGCAACTGGCTGTATAGCAACTGGCTGAGGTAGGACTTGAGAGACACAGACTCTACAGAGAAACGTGCAGGGACAGGCTGAGGACTCAACCATAGGCCTTTGAATCTCCTTGAATTTCTCATATGAAGCACTGCAGCTGTCAAAGTCCTTGCTTTCTTATTTTCCTTCTTGGTGTTTAGTAATAGTTAGTTAGTAATAGTAATAGTCCTGACCTTATGTTATTATTGGCAATTTTTTGGAGATGTTGCCTCTTTTTCATTTTTATTTCCCATGGAATAGCTTATAATGTTTTACTCGCCTCTGTTTTATGACATAAAGTCTTCCTATTATAAAGCTATAAACATTTTGCCTGTTCTGAATGGCACCCCATAACCTCAATTAAGAGAAATTGTATAATACATTACTCACTGTTTTCTTTTAACTTCTTAAGATCTCTTCTAATCTGTTTTCTTAAGGGCCAAACTCTAAGAAAAATAGAATCATGTGTCTTTAAAAACAAAGTCATTTGCAGAATATTAAAGTACCAAAAAATGAAGCCATTCTCCTGACTAACTTTATTTTCATTATAAAAAAATAAAATTGTCAGAGGCTGCAAGCTGAGATGGAGCAGGGCTCATGCAGTGATAAAGAACACTTCATTCCTTATCTATCTTAAGAACACTGAAGATGGAATGGTATGGTTGACCTCCAGTGGGCAGCAGTGTCTCCATTTTTCCAATGTTTACCTTAAGAAACATTCCTTGGGAGATACCAACAAATTTATAGGCGAATACCCTGCCCCCAATTACCTCACGGGAACTAATATTTTACCCAACTTAATTGTGCATTAGCCAACTGTCTTCCTTCATTAATTGGTTGTAAAACATTCTCTTGACTCTTTAAATATTGGTTACCTGGGTAATAAACCCCTGGATGATGCATACTTTCTTTCAGCCTCTATGGCTGTGTCAATCTTTCTCAGTGTCCTTTCTTGTACCCTGTGGTGAGCTCTTTACAGAAAATGATACAATAATTCCCAAAAGAACACTTGAATTTTTCTTATTTTAAAACCAACTTTTGTCTTGAAAAATTATTTGCTTAATACAGTCTAAAAGGCGCCAGTGTTATTCTTAGTTTTTAAATATAACCTTTAGATCCTTTATTGTGAGGAAACAAAGTGAAACATTTTTGAGATGTGTTTATGTACCAGATATTGTGCTAAACTTTCTACATTATTACTTCAAATAGTTCACTGACAGCTACCTGTAATACTAATTGCTATGTATGTTGTAAAGATGGGAAATTGAGCCACAGAGAGATAAAAGTTATGTATATATATTTGTTGTAGGCTATCTAGCTAGCAAATAGCAAAATTTATTTGTTCTCCAGGAATCTCTGCTGTTAGCTCTTATATTGCTCTCATTTTATCTTCTGTAAACTATATATCATTGTTTTTTGTTCAGACCATTTTTATGGGTAGAAAAAAGTGACACTATTTCTGTTTTTTGTAGATGAAGTAAATGACAGTCTAAGGCTCAAGAAATTCTGGAATAAATGGTAAAAGAGCAAACAAACATGAAATAGCACTACACATGTATGCGTGTTAAGCATGTAGTTTTACTACTCTGGTTTAATTCATATACTCTTAAATTCTGAATTCTGTTAACATTAAACACTATTAAATGTAAAATAACAGTAAAGCTCTCCCAGAAGACTATTGAATTCCCTAAGATATGGCACTTGTATTCCCTAATATATGGATTTTTGAAGCATGATGTCTAGAGAATGATCATCCTGAGTTTAATTTCTTCCACATAGGAACTGTGAAGGTTTGGGAAGTTATTTAGCCAATGTAAGCCCTCATAGAAGAGAACATAATGATAGTGTTATGAGAATTATCTGTTGAGGGAATTATCTCTGCCAATCTATACTTTAAACTTCTTGCAATATTCTCTACAGTGTGTATGTGAGGCAATACATTTTATCTTTTACCTTGATTATTTATATGGGCTAGAACAAATTTTTTTTAAAAAGATGAAAATTGGTCTTGGAGATTGAAAGATTTTGATGTGAAAGACTTCCCCATTCTCCATTAAGACATGCGGGAAACAAAAGAGTGAGAAATAAATGGGTATACTTGAAAGTGGTTTAGTTAATTCTAAGCTTTAAATCTTCATCTAATGCTATTGACTTATTCTTTATCTGTTGGTTACTATAGTTTCAATAAAAATAGTTTAATTCAAAAAAAATCACAATGCAATATTTTATTACATGGAGTTCAAGTGAAGCTATTTATTGAATGTCTGGGCTTTCTGTATATCCAATCCCATAGTATAAAAATAAAGGAGCCTTTAACCTTCAAAATATCAGTAATATATAAAACCAACCAATTACCTGTCCGTGTGACCAGTTGTGACTCACATTGTACACTCTACAATGAACCAAGACATTTGTCATCATAAGAAATGCAGTACTCTGGCTAACAACAGACTTGATGTTTGTATGTATGTGTGATGTAGTTTTTCTTTGGTTGACTATTATAGCCGCACCCTGATGAGCTGTAGTAGCAAGTCCCAGCATGTGTGTGTGTGCTCAGAATGTGCCCTGCCTTTAGCTCACCAAAGCAGCTTTCTGAGTTCATCACATCCGAGGTAACCATCCCCAATCCCAATAATTTAAAAAAATGCTAATGCTCTCATATTTCCCCATACATCCTGCCATATGCTCAGAAAGAAGTTTCATCACCATAACATCAGCTATGTATCATATGAAAGAGCACAGGAGATTTCTAGGAACACATTAGTTGCTTTGTTTCCTCTACATGAAAGTAAGCTTGAATATTAGCCAGCATCCATACTCTTAGAGGAAAAAAATTTCCAATGACTGACCCATCAGAACTTTGAAATCTCCTCTGATTTGAAGAGATTAACTTGTCTTTTTCCCCTTTACCAATTCTTTTTCTAAAGATAAACAGGATTTCTGAAGTATTTTTCATTCTTAAATATAGAATGTGTAGTCTTCTTGTGAGTCTTCATCTTGGTTATTTTTTATGATAATGACTAAGACGAGTACTTTGAGAAAAGTGAAAATCAAATTAATTTTTGCTCTTCAATAATTAGTAAGGTATTTAAGATGAAATTTTTAAAATTTCCCTAAATTGTATATGTGTGCTGTTGATGCAAGCAAAATATATTGCATCAGAAAATTTTCTAAATTTCTAGAAATATGAATAAAATATGAATTCTAATCAATAGAATCTTTAATTATTTAAATACATTTCAGAGTCAGAGTGGCAGTGTATTTGTTATTTCACTTAAGCAGATTTCTTTCTAATACATGTGCAATCAGACTAAGTCATAATGTATATCTATCTGACTTGGTTTATTCTTTAGTATTTTTCTAGTTTTTATGTTTAAATAGAATAATGCATTTTGTGTTACCTTTGTTCTAACTAATAAATACATTCTGGGTAACTTTGTAGGAGCGAAAATCCATTTGAAATAAAAAATACAAAGAACATTTTCTGAAGAGCTAGCTTATTCATTTTTTTCTGAAGAATCCTAGGAAAATTAGAATCTAAGGATTTATTTATGGTCAGATGATTTCAGCAAATGGAACCAAAACAGTGAAAGAAGACTTCAACATAGTAACTGAAAGTTGTAAGTTAATTCAAAGTCGAAAGAATTTTAGAGACTATGTTAAAGAAAATTATGGAAAACAGTAGAGTTCAAGAATAAACTACCCAAAGATAAAATCTTGATTAGGCAAAAGTTAGCTCCATGTAATGCTTTTTCATGTGTTCCTTTCATGACAAATACAGGGAATAAAACATGATCTCATCTCATCATCTCCCTTTGTTTCAGTGTCAGGTGTGAAAAAATTACTGAGACCAGTTTTAAAAAACTAGAAAACTTTGAAAAGTATGAGTAAATTATGAGTGCTAACTCTAGAAGAGCTAGTTTTTCAAGAATCACACAGGAAATTGAATGATGATGCAGTCATTTGAAACTAGTATTTCTTTGAGGTTCCCACACACTCCCAAAGAAGGGAAATAAACCAGAAGCCTCCTGTGTTTCTATATGCTTTGAGCATAAGAAGCTAGGTACCTGAAATTAAAAGATACATAGATTCATAATCAATGAAGCTCTCTTATTCTGTTCTCATTTTTAGAGTTTATTATAAGTTTGTAATTTTGCTTTCTATAATCTTTTGTCAATCTGTAATTTAGAATTTTACAAAATTCTATGCCTAAAATATTTAATGTCTAAGATAAAGTAGGCACCGTGATCTTCACTCAAGGCAAAGATCCACTCCTAACTTATACTTGCTAGTCACTGGCTTTATTCTTTCTCAGGTTTATTTGGTTTCAGTTTGAAGTAATGGCAATAAGAACAAAGAGGAAATGAAGCACAGTTGACTATAATGACAAACTGTGGGTGATGTGGTAGGGGCTGCATTATTGTGGTAATATCTGAGGAGGTTGGGTTCCCAATATACAATTAATGTTGAATAATTTTAATATTCAATTAAAAATAAAGTAAGATATTACCTGTTATAACTTTTTTATGGTATAATTGTGAGGATGAAATAAATAACACATGAAATACTTTTGTAAGTGTTAACTCAAAGGAAAGTTTCATCCTTGTCTGATATAGTACATAGGATTTCACTTCTTACTTTTTTTGATAAAGGTTTTATAGTATTTGAGAATGCTACATATGCTTTAATGTTCCAACCTTCAGGGTGGTGTGTTCTAGCTCAAGAATCAGGCAATGTGAAGATAAAATTCCAAGTGGTCAACGATACATATCAGTGGCCCGGTGATACACATTTTTCAGCAGTCATTTGATGTATTCTTTGAGATTTCATGTATGTAGACCAAATTAATAAACACCTGTATATAGTTATATTAAGTACAGCTCTAAGAATATATTTTTTAAATAAAGTAGCCTTCACCTGAACAGTGACCATGATTAGATCTACCTTTCTTAGTCAATATTTGCCTTATTAGTCTCAGAAAAATTTACATTGTATTTACAGAAAAGTGCCAATGAAGCTTCTACACATGGCAATCAGAGTAAAATTAACATAATAATCATGGAATAGTCCACTATTCCAATATGCTTAAACTTTTTGGATGAAATGCTGCAGGTTATCATTTGGACCAAAAATAAACTTAAATTATACATCTAAGAACCTAAATACTGAACACATTCACGACACCCATACACATAAACATACAGATATATCTTATGTTATAGCAGAACAAAACCAATTCAGATTTTTTTAATTGATTTTACTTATTTTTTAAATCATGATTGCTGGCTGATGTAACATAAATTTATAACACTGTAGGTTTTGGGAAGATAGAATCACACTTCTCCAAATAAGTGGTCTCATATCACACCTCCTATTAAAGTCCCATTGGGTTTTATAATTGAAATGATTAATTTCTCTTACTAGAGTTAAAACCTTTCTACTAGAGTTGGCTGGGTCACTCAAAATAAGAACCTTGGGCCTGCCTCTACTCTGTAAATGAAAATATTAGGGGTGGAGCTTCTGAAGTCCCTCTCTAACCTGCCTGGTTTCCATTTGTCCTTTTCAGGAAAGTTCACACTCACCTCAAGGACCTCTATGTGTGCCTGCATGTACTCTACAGAGAGGTATCTGTTGAGTTTCGGTCTTAAGCCCCAAGAGTCAATCATAACTAAACACTCTCAGACATTATCTTGCAACCTGCCTAGTAGGACATAATAATGCCCTGTGAAGTTTCATGTTTCAGAGTTATGGGTAGAGAACAATTGTTGATTGATTGGAGATGTGCTTTGTATCAACAGTAGTCAGAGCATTAGAGAAAGAAAGAGTGTTAGTTTAGGTTTACTATGCTGTATTGAATTCCTGCCTTACTCATTTGTTTTTGAATAGGTCTGCTGGATTTTATGTTAAGTATTTACTTAAGAACTGAAACAAATGAACCAGGTACTAACAATGTTTCTTTCATCTTTGATTCTCTTAGCTTCATTCTTAATAGATTCTTCTCCCATCCCCACCTCCTAACCTTGTTTTTAAAAATAACTTATAAATATTATTTATTTTTCCTTATAATGAAATCATTCTAAATCCTCTTCTGACCTTTGCAAATTTTACTAGTTAACAAGTCTTTAACAGGTTATTAAATTAGAAAGTCATTCTTCATTATTGTCTTCCTGTCATTAATTGACAGTAAAGCATTCATCTTAGGAGAAAGGAAGGAAAAAATGTTAGAATGTTGAAGCTGAAACTAGAATTGATTTCAAAGACATAAATTTTCCATATCTGTTACTCAATCACACGATCTGTGTTGAATTATGGAGTAGGTCAGTATCGGCTCACCTTTATCTTGTCCAAACATTTCTATTAGAGTTCCTTTGGGCTACTGTAAGAGATTACTATCTTCTCAGTTGAGGAGAGTAAACAAGATTGTTCTGATGGATTACTTATTATTAGAGAACTGCTTGAGC
The DNA here is from genome assembly GCA_004024945.1 of Uropsilus gracilis. Lineage (NCBI taxonomy): Eukaryota > Metazoa > Chordata > Mammalia > Eulipotyphla > Talpidae > Uropsilus > Uropsilus gracilis. Next base: position 103,206 of record PVHY01000141.1, on the reverse strand, counting down.
AAAGGAGTTCATTCTAATGTAAAGAAATCTCATCTTTCATTATTCATTTACCAAGTATTTTTTAAGTGTGTAATGCATAACAGACACTATTCCTGCAAGGCAATATGAAATTAAGGAAGTTATTATCTGTTTGGAAGATACATATAAAATGCATAATTATACAGATAATCACACCAGTAACTATATATTTTCACTAAATTCACTAAAGATAAGTTCAGTGCATCTTCCTCCTGTGTCATAATTATAGCTTATTTTTATTTTTATTTTGTATCTGAATGGGATGTGTGAATAACAATTCAAATACCTACTGTTCATTCTACATGGTAAGTGAATACATAATTTATTGTCCTAAATGAACTGATATGAATGCAAATATTATGCCTAATGCATTTTTATTTTAGAAAAAATATGAAATTTGAGTTTCATGTTTATCATCAGAAAAATGAAATGATAATAATTTCCATCAAGATTTTTTAAGGTTTAAATTAAAAATGTTAAAGTTGGTGACTGCTCTAAAGTAGTTTCTAAAACTATGAACCTATTCACTACCAATATAAGCAAGATTCTGATTAATTACTTAAAGGACTGATTTTGAAAGCTAGAGAATATATAATAGGTTACAGCTGGTTATAAAGAATGTGAAGCTTTATGGAAATAGGATGAATAAATGTATGTAAGTGGAGATCAACATTAACGGGAAATGGTAGAAAAACTAGTCTTAATTTGACTGAGGACCATGTAAAGCTATGTATATAGAATGGGAGAGCAAAAGGCAAGTCATCAGTCTCAGCTCTTCACTACAGACTAGGAAAAAGACAACAAAACACAATAAAACAAAAATAAAATTTTAACTGTTAACACTATTTTCCCAACAGTTTATGTTCTGTTTTTTCTCAGGATTGATATGGAGGGAAAGAATTTCTTCCTGAAACAGCAACATAAGCTCTCATTTGAAGAATAAGGTCAGAATCAGTACAAAACAGGTCTTCAATGAACATGGTCCTGGTTAAACAGCTCAATTAGAAATAGGAGTAATTGTATTGTTTCACTACACATAGTTTTAGGTGTGTTCTCAACATTGATAGAATATACATGTGTTTATACATATACAAACACAAAACAGACAAAATATATGTATCTACTGAATTTCACAAAGTTATGCCTGAAAACATTATTTTCCCTTACCATAGTACAAAGACTGTGTAGATAAATATGAAAGAGGATGTTCATTTTAAGCAGCAAAAAAATAATCTGAAAAGTCCAACTATTTGGAAAATTATTTATTTTTGATTAATAGTTTTTTATTGATTACATAGATATTTTTTACATCATTGTATACTGCAAGTTTCCCCCCCCACCACAACACCTGTGAACTGTCATCTTGGTTTCTTGTGTTCATCCCTCCCCCAATTTTACCCTCCTCCCTTGCCCGTCTCTTGCTTTATGCCTTAGTTCTTGTTGTCAGTATATTAGTTTTAAATTTTTCTTGTCCTTTGTTTGTTTTCCCTATACCCCACATATAAGTGAGACCATCCTGTATTTACTTTTTCTTTCTGCTTTAGAAAAGGGATTTTAAATGTTGATGTTGATCAACATTTTCAGTAAAATAAAAAGAAGGAAAAGTAAGATAATAGACCATAAAAACACACTCTTTTTAAAGGGATAGTGTATTCTTCCTCAAAATAAATATGTTTTTGATCTAGGCTTTATTTTTCTTTAAAAGGAAATCTGACTGCAATATACACCAACTTTCCAGGGATTTTGGCAATGCTTTCTATTCTTCAGTACCCAGATGAAACTTCTTTGAGGCATCAATGCCATAGATTTTATTTGAGTATAACTATAACCACAAAATAATATGAATTAGTACCTTTGGTAAAACTACTGTAGAAAATTTGTTATGAATAAGAATATGTCTTAAAGAAACAGTCTAGTTATGGAGAGAGATAACATAAAAATAGGTACACTAAAAATTCAAGTGAAATGATTCTGTTTCAAGATTCAACCAATGTGCCATTTCCTTTCAACAGAAGCAGCTCCCCTTTCTATAAAGACATGAAATTATGCTTTGATGATTGGTTTTTAAGCTGAGTCTTGAAATATGAAGATTTCAGTGGAGAAAAGTTCTAAGTCAGAAAATAAAATGCTTTGCTCTAAAGATCACTCTTAAAATCTTTCCTAAGCTTCCAGGGGGAAAAAGCATAAAGAATATTTTTCAATAACTGAAATAATATTACTGTAATTTATTAGGCACTGTGCTCTTTTAAGACACAAGTGTTTTAGGAAATTGAGTGCTCTCTTATGTGGAAAACTGACTTTTATATCCTTTCTTCTTACAGTGAAAAGAGTAATTTGAAAAAAACTTCTGTTTTTCTAAAGGGTTCATGTTTCAGTTTTAAGTACCTGCCTTGTTAAAACTGAGCTGCCTGTTGAAGAAAAATACAGGTATTTCAAGCAAAAGAATCATATAATCTTCCATTACTGAGGTTTGGACAGCTCTTTGCAATCCACCCACGCCTGACTGAATTTTAAAGCTGTGATTCATCAAACCACAGATATTCTGAACTTTGGTCACTCCTCCAAAGCAAGTTAGTTCACAAGTGTAGTTTTTCAGTTAATTTTCTCAGAAAATCGTGATTTCTCAGATAATGTATGGCAGTGACATTCACTTTATGATAGTTCTTGTCAATATACATGTTTTCAAAAAATCCCATCTATAGAGCTTTTAAAGATATCTCATTGATATTAAACTTAGTACACCCCAGCTACATAGAAATGTAACGTAGACGTTTTAGTTTAAAGGAAGTTTAGAAGACATTGAATTTTAAGGAGTCCAGAAGGTAGTTCTTCTGATCTGCATTTCATTTCCATATTGCAAATATCAAATGCTATAAAGAATATTTGCCTAACCCATCATTTGTAATCCCAATGAGTTTTTTGTACTCCTCTTCACTCAACTAAGCCTTTATTCTCTTTACACTTAGAATACTTTAAACAAATTTACCTGTGTCCATAGCAAATATGCCTCAGACTCAGGCAGCTGACTTCTTGTTCACCCAGATGGAAATTAAACTGAAATGTGCATATTGCAAGCACCTGCCACAGCCTCTTAAAAATGCAAAACCTTAACCAGGCAGCAGGGCAGTTTCAAATAGAAAGATGAGCTACTGATGAAGGCTAAGGATCTTTAATTCTTTGGATTGCCCACTGTAAACCCATTAGCTGAATTTAAATTTCTTGGGGTTCTTTGGAACCTGGCTCTCTCATGTGGAATTTAGAGCTGTTTCTTTTTCACATTTTGCTTATTTTTAGTCTCTCCAAAAGACTCCTGGTTATGTATCAGATTTAGAGAAAATGTTAGAATTTGCATGTTTGGCTTTGAGCTTAAAGATGATCTTACTTATAAAAAGTGTGCAGTTTTCTCCCTTCTTTGTGTCTTATATTTTGATGCTTATTTTATGGCAGTTTCCGGACTTTCCATATTTGTATAGATGTATTAAAAAATACAAAATACCTTGAAAATTAAGGGAAAGGTTTATATGTAGTAACTGACTACACAGCGGTCACTTCCAATATTTTTGCACAATTATGGCATAAAGAGACATTTTGAATCATTCAGTTATTGTAATTGATTTTATATCTCAAGTCATCATTATGCATGTAAGAATAAAAGTGGTGTGTTGATACAAAACATAAACATTATTACCTTTAAATGCCTACCTGTTGCACAATATAAAAGTGAAATAGGTAGGGCTAGATCATTTTTTTAATAGCATCACTATAAATTCCAGGAAATTCTTTTAAAAATTCTGCTAGTAATCAATGCTTCAGGACATCCAGATCAGTCAAAGGGTTATTCTACTGTTCATCTATTCTTTGTCCAAATCTTACAAACAAAATTTGTCTTCACTCTTTGTTGGCAAGTCAGGGATGTACGCAAGGGATTTGTTGATTTTTGCCTACCATTCTGCAGCATGACAGGACAATTGCTTAGGGGAAAGGCAATATGACCTGTCCATTACTTCCTCTAAGACCATGGGGATGTCTAGTTCTAAGTCTATTACATCATGGAGGGTCAATTGGGATGAGTAAGTAAGAAGCAAATAAGAATTCCTCTCAAAGAGTTTGCACATAGGATTCCATTGTATACTACATTTTCTCCCCATTCTATGTATAATATATCTCTAGAAACTGGATCCACAGATTCAAAAGTACAACAGACAGTAATTCACAACTGACAATTTGCTAATCTGTTTTGTTTTCTATATGGAAAAATTATTAAATATAAAGGGAATATTAGTGGTACTTTTATTTTATTAGAAACATTTAACCAACGTGCCCTTAGTTAAGAAATCTATAACAGTTTGCTAGAGATTCTGTGATAAAGCACAATAGACTGGGTAGCTTAATCAAAAGTTGTGAAGGCTCTAAGTCTAAGACCAAGATGTTAGCATGTTTGGTTTCTTCTAGGAACCATGGGGGAAGGAAATATTTCAGGCTTCTTCCTTTACCTCTTGGTCTTATCCCTGTGTCTTCATGTTGTCTTCCCTTTGAACATCAGTGAGGGTTCTCACTAGTCTTTTGTCCTTCTGCACTACTTCATCAGTACTACCCAAGGGTAAGTGTTCTTTTTCTTCCAGTTAAATCAACTAGAAAAACTGATCATGAATAGATCCTCAAGAGAAGAAATGTAACTCTTTCTCTGGTAACTCTAACTTTTATACTGGCATTTTTGTTCTTCCAAATCTCCTGGAGCTTGTTCCTTTAATTTTCCTGTTCTTGTTACTTTTTAACTACACTTCTATGTTTTTCCTTAATAAATAACTGCCTTTTCCACTTAGAAACAAATTCAGATTTCTAATCATATCTCACAATAAATACCTTACTACTCTCCATTTCACCACATTTTATTGCAAGTATGTATGTTTGTCTAGAAGTTGCCTTCACTTAACTTTACATTCTCATCTCTTATGCCTCTTTCAAGACTCTTCTCCATTATACTTCTATAAAATTTATCCTTAAGGCTGCCATCATCCTCATAATTTCCACATTCCAGGCCCATTCTTAAGTCTCCTAAATATTCATTCTGTAGTCTTTGTAATATTAGACATATCTTCTTTCCTTATAATTCCTCCTAATATTTCCTCTTTAACAGCACTTACTCTTAGTTCCTCTATGATCTCTGAATTAAACTTTACTTTTTTATTTATGCTTTACTGCATTGATTTATTATTTTAAATAATTTTAGTAGAATCTTTAGTGTTTCTCTGTATATTATGTTATGTACAAATATTTATAGTTTTCATTCCTATTTTGAATTTTTATACCATTCTCTTTTTTAATTGCTCTAGATAAGATTTTCAATACTATGTTGAATAATAATGGTGAAAGTAGACACCCTTGTCTTATATCAAATCATAGAGGAAAATCTTTCAAACTTTCAATTCTGAGTATAACACTAGCTGTGGTTTTGTTGAATGCAGCCTTTATTATGTTGAGGAATGTTCCATCTATTCCCAATTATTGAGTTTTTTTTAAAGTCATAGATGAATGATGAATCTTATCAGATGCTTTCTTTGCTTCTGTTGATAGGCTCATGTGATTTATATTTTTACTTGTATTGATATAATGAGTTACATTGATTGAATTTTTGATATTGCATCAAGCTTGTGTTCCTGGAGTAAATGCCACTTGGTCATGATGTATGATCCACTTAATTTGTCATTGAATTTGGTTTGCTAAGGTTTCATTGAATGTTTTGCCTTTGTGTTTATCAGGGATTTTGGCCTACAATTTTCTTTTATTTTTTTCACAATTTCTTTGGTTTCATTATCTGTGAGATGCTGGTCTCATAGATTATCAGTAAACTTTTGCTCTTTCTCAGGTTTTCTTTCATTCTCCCTTTCTTTCTTTGGCAAGAATTTAAGAAATACAGGTATAGTTAATCTTTGAAGGTTCAACAGAACTCATTAGTGAAAACTAGTTTTTTTTTTTTTTTTAATTTGGGGTAACTTGATTACTGTTTCTTTCCTTGGTTATAATTGGTCTGTTCAATTTTATTTTATTTATTTAATTTTCTTAAGAGACTAGGTCTTGCTATGTTGCTCAGGGTTACCTTGAATCCACAGACTCAAGTGATCTCCAGCCTCAGCTTCCCAGGTAACTGGGATTACAGGTGCTTGCCACCAAGCCTGGCATGTTCAATTTTTCTATTTCTTCTTAATTCAGTTTTAGAAGTTTACTGGATTTCTAAATATTTGTCCATTTTATCTAGGTGACTCAATTGTTGACAAACATATGTTTATGATTCTATTTCTGAAATGCCTATAAAATTTGTCTTCATATTTAGCATTTTACCACTATTTTTCTTAGCAAGTGTAGCTAGAGTTTTGTCCATTTTTGTTAACATTTTCAAAGAATTAGTATCTGGTTGCATTGTTCTTATGGACTGTCTTTTTTATGACTATTTCATTTATTTTTTCTCTAATTTTTATATTACCCTTTCTTTTACTGACTTTTGATTTTGCTTATTCTTCCTTTTTTAGTTTCTTATGATGAGAGCTAAGGTTATATATTTGAATTCATTCGTATTTCTTAATATGGTCTATATCACTGTATACTTAACTCTTAATATTGCTTTAGGTGTTTTCCATTCCATAGGTTCTAGCTGACTTGTGTTTTCATTTGCATTTGTCTCTAGATATTTTTCAATTTCTTCCTTGACTTGTGATCAATCAGTAATTCAATGGCTTTTCATTAGTGTGTTGTTTAGACTTTCTGTATTAGAGGCTTTTCCTGCTTCCTTTTTGTGGTTGATTTCTAATTTGATATCATTGTGGATGGAAAGTTAGTTGATATAATCACAAAGCCCGTGAAATTATCAACTCCTATTTTTGACTCAACCTATTGTCCTTCCTGTAAAATGTCTTACATGCTCTTGAAAATAATGTGTCCTTGGCTCAACCTATGAGCAATATGCCCAGAAGGTCCCACATAAGTTGGAAGCACCAGAGTTCACTCTAAATACAGTGGAAACCAATGTGGGCACAGACAATGCTGGAAGTCTATAGATTGTGTGGGGGATAGATCAATGTTTTTCATCATGGCTCAAACCAGTCTCTACTACACATATGACAGTTGAATAGACTATTTTCCTGCTGAGACATGGACACTCCTTATTCCCAGTAGGGGCTGCAGAACTGCCAGGGAGGACTCAATGGGGGAAGGAGAGGTGTCTCTCCTGATGAACTAGAACAGATCTTGGCTTAATGTTTCTCAATCTCTTCTACACTTTCCAATAATTTCTGTCTCTCCTGCTTGATGAGACAAGAGTCCTTATACTCTCAACTCCATTCTAAATGAGTCTGCTAACTCCCCCCCTCCCCCCCATAAACCTACCTTCAGTGTGTCTGAAAAGAAGTAAGGGCCACAGAATCCTGTCCTTCTGCTCTCTTCTGTAGTCCATCTGACTACCATCAGTCCATTCATTTGATCACTGAATGCAATTCCACTTTCTATGTGCACAGTTTTGTTTATTCAATCTTGAGGAACATCTTGGTTGCTTCTAATTTTGACTATTGGCAATAAAGTTGCTGTAATCATTAGTATGTGGGTGTTTATGTAGACATAGTTTACCAACTATATTTGGGTAATCTCTAGGAGTGTAATCACTGGATTGTGTCACAAGACTATGCTTAACTTTGTAGTAATCTGCCATGTTACCTCCCAAAAGACTGTACTACTTTGTATTCTCACCAGCAATGAATGAGCAATATTCTGTTAATCAGAGTTTTGAATAAATAATATCTAAGGCTCAAGCACATTATCAACAAATGGCTTTATATTTATTTTTTTATTCTCTCACTAAAAGAATTGCTGTAAGTGGGGATAATAGAAAGAAAAACCATGGTGATACTACAAATCACTCATGGTTATAGACAAATTTATACACAGAATATATGGTAGTTAAGTTGACATTAGGAAACCTGAAATTTCACAACTTCAGATCTAAGTAGTTCCTCTGTTCTCCTTGAACTTAGAAAGCAGAATTTGAATTCTTGATCTTAGCATAGAAGTTTAATTTTCCTCTTCCCAAACTTATTAAAAAGTTATTGGAATAAAATCTCTTACTATTAACAGTTTTATTTCTTTTTAAGAGTAATAGGGAGAGCAATTAGATTGTCATACTGAAGGATAAAAATATGGTGAAACATGAAAATTACTAATCCTAACATGATCTTGCTGGCAGGAGTGTAAGAAATGAGTCACCACACCATTCACTGAGTTTTCCTAAGTCATACAGTAGTAGGTAGATACTAAGTCACTGATTTGAGTTTCTATCTTCTGTAAGATTTCTCACCCACAAAAGGAAATACAGAAAGTCAGAGACATCTTAGCACAAGCTTGTTAATTGTTTCTGCTTGGTAATTATTTGACTTATTAAAAGAGAAACATGATGCTCTTATGAATTATAAATCAAATTAACTTTGACCTCAAAACTCACACCCTGAAATAGCAGTAAGTTTATTATGAGTTTTCACCAGTTTTTCTCTTATGCTCGGTTCACACCAGCAATACTTAATTTTTTAGACTCTATAAAAACAGCAAAAATAGGACAAAGTATGTAGAAGGATGTATATAACAGCATAATTTATAACCATAAGAAATTAGAAATGTTTCAATATTTGACTAAAAGAAGAGGGATAAGTAACATGATATATTTATATAGTGGAATGTCATAGAGCAATGAGAACAATTAAAAGACAGTAACATACAATGACACTGTATACCCCACAATAATATGGATGATTCTTATAAAAATATAATTATGGCAAAGAAGTCATGTAAAATTTTGAAATTTAAAAGATATGGCAAGTTGCAGAGAAGGCCATAATAAAATCTTTGTATGAGCACTAAAATTTTCAAAGCATTATTTCAGAATGCTTTTTTGGAAAAAGAACTAAAAATATCTAGGCATGATAAAATACAACAACCAAAAAATACAACTTATTTTATTCACCTTCCTTTCTCACAGGGCTAACACTAAACTTTATCTAGAATTAGCAAACATCCTTTTCAATAATGTCATTATAATATTCTTTCATATACAAACATTTCTAAGATGTATACTGCTACTTTACTATTTAACTCTTGCTGCTTTTTAGGGTATTTTCATGTTTATTAATCTATTAATGCATTCACTTTATATCACTTTTTACCCATTCCTCTATTATTTTCAGTATTTTGATAATACTAGAACTATCTTCAGTTTTCTTAGTGTATGTGAGTTTTTATGCTATAATTGTACTTGCTAGAATCTATAAATGGGAAGACAATATTTCTACCTTTTTTTGGGTATATCCATTTTAGTGTTATCTCCAGTCTTTTACAAACTCTTCTGATCACACAATTAAGTTGTAATATATTTGTTGTTACATCATACAATGACACACACACATATATAATATAAAGCAACAGTCACAAACTAATACTTACCTGACATATGAAACATTGACAATTTCCATGTTGTACCATTTCATTCTTTTTATTTTTTTAAACACTGCTTAGTACATAGCAAATTAACTTTATCATTCACTAATGATTTTAACTGGAAGATTGACATACTGCTATGGATGTACCTGTACCTTCAAAACCAAAAATTGTCATGTAAGATGAAACTTCCATATTCCTCACAAAGTCCAAGGGGATGTGGAAATTCTAATCCCTGGGAATTCCAATTGTGGTTTACTGTTCTTATTGGACAGGGAATGCCTTTCATTATTTCTTGTTGAATCCATATAAAGAAAGACATAATCAAAATGCCTGAGCATGAGAAAAAGACAGAGGATGAGAGACAGAGGGAGAAAATTATTTGAAATATTTAAAGGCTAAGAACATTATTTCTCTCAAAAGACTAATTTGTGAACCCATTAGACAAACAAACTGAAATAATGTTTTCATTGGCTATGGATACTGCATATGCAGAAGATGTGGGATATTTTAAGATTTCAGTGAAATGCTGTTTTTTCCACAAAAGTAGTAATGTTTAGAGAGAACTTAACACAGAGGTGGTGGGGGAAGGGACACTTTCCTAAAATTAGATGTTTTGCTTGAATCATAGGCAAATGCTTTCCTCGGTAAAGGGAAAACATGTGTTAGAAACTCCTTATGTTTTTCTTATTGTCTTATTTCACCTTCACCTATCAGCCTCTATTAAAGGAGTAGAAATGAACATGCCATGGAAATGCAAAGTACAATGATTGTTTTAAGCTATGTATTTTTTCCTTATTTGTGCTGTGTGTGTGTGTGTGTGTGTGTAAATGGAGCCCATGAGTCACCATCCTCTAGAAACTGCCAGAAGGTGAGTCATTTCTCAACAATTGCCATATGTACACTTAACCCTTAATTATACTTTAGCTGTTAATGATAACATTTGTTATGTTTTCATGTATTTCTACAAATTCTCTTGATATTAATATTTCGTGTGTGGGAGGGTGAGGTTTCTAGCAGATTATTCACGGTACTATACCTATGTTTACTGAATTTTTTTCCTTTTAAATTTGAGTGTCCCATGCCTTTAGAAGTACAACTAGAAGTTAATATTTTTCTGATATTGGAAATTTTCCTTCATAGTTCTACCACAAGTAACATGTTTATTGTTAATGTTATAGGTTTGTCAAGGTTTTATAAATCCAAATATATAAAGTGATTTTTTTCTGAATTTATGCTACTGATAATCCCCCCATCAACAATCTTGTGAGAATATGTGTTCTTTTATATTGTTATATTTTACAAAAAATAAATGGACTTTTTCTTTGTATCACAAGAGTGTTATCATGTAGAAATGTTCTAATATCACCATAGCTAAAGTTAGGAGTATGAATACCAATCAGAAAAAAAAAAAAAGAAAGTGTTTACTGACAAAATAAATGGGATATTAGAAAACAAATCTACATTTGTCAAGATGGATTTGTAATTGTATAATCTATTAATTAGTAGCTAATTAATTCAACAAATACTTATGGAAGGTGTCAAAATATAGATTGACATTTTCTCAAATATTTACTTTAGGTGATCATCCTACTTCAAGATATATCATTCATTGAAATCAACAGTGAAAAGCTAGAATGTACCATAAATAATGATAATCTTTTTTTTTTTTTTTTTTTTTTTTTTTTAGACTAGGTCTCTCTATTTTTGCCTGTGGAACCGCAGGCTCACATTGCCCAGGGTACCACAGACTCAAGCAATCCCCAGCCTCAGTTTCCCAGGTAACTGGGATTACAGGCAAGCGCCACCACGCCCAGCTATTTTTTTGGGAATAGGTCTTGCTATGTGCCCCCAGCGGGACTCGAATAGCAACCTCTGGCCCCTGCTGCAGCTTCTTAGGCTGCTGCTTACAGGCATGCACCACCATACCCCGACTCAAATAATGATAATCTTAAGAAGTTATTTCCATTAATTTTTCTAAATCAATGGTATAAATATATATAATATATACACATCTATGTATGTCTTATATATAAGTATATATGAATAACTAGCAGGTTATATATATATATGCATATGTATGTATGTGTGTATGTGTATAGGTAAATACCTGAGATATACGCAAGGAAAAAGAAAAAGAAACACTAAAATATAGTAAAAGTTGAAGCTTAATCTCGAAAAGAAGTACACACTTATGTAAAATTTAATGGAACCATCATTTAATATATGTAAGATTTCATGAAGAATAAAAAGTGAACTACCAAACACACTCCCAGAAAATTCCCTTTCCTTGCATCAAATGGGAAATTTCTTAGGGTTCCTGTTTCCAGATAGAAACTAATCCATTTAATCTTTCAATTCATAGTTGTGGTTTTTGTTCAAGTACTCTAGCAGTTAAGGATCTTTTTTTATATCAAAACTGATATATAACTGAATCTATTGAAAAGAATTAATTGTAAGACTTCTTCTAATACTGTTTTTGAATATCATAATTGTCATATTTCAAACATTAACCTTGTTTAAAATGCTGAGACTAGGTGGAACTTTCGTTCATATTTCTTACTCGTGAAAAATGATAGGCAAGCACAAAATGTCTTTTATTTTAAAGTCAGGAAAATATGGCTAAATTTAAATAGAAAATTGTTCAGCACAGCATAGTGTTAAAATTTACCAATGTATGTCATTTTTCAACAATCCCAATAATTCTAGTGAGCAGACAACCTAGATAATACTATACCTGCTTTACAAAGTAGAGCAAATATCAGGGAAATTAAATGTGTTCCCCAAATCAGATAGTAATAAATGATAGAGTTGAGTGGGGTTCATCTTGAAGGAATTTTTGTATTTTGCTTTGCTTTGAAGATTATGAATTTTTCACTTTATAATCTGTTTAACTTAGTATGACAATAATTTGTATCAGAATGGGATGAATAGTGCTGCATTCTACCCTCTCGGGTGATGAAAACAGTGTGAACTTAAAGAGGGGGAAAAAATCTGTCCTGTCTTTTCTGTCAGTTGGTTTAGAGAGCAGTTTTGCAAGACTTGTTTCACTTTGTTTGGGACAAGAAGGCTGAGCCTAGTATTTCAAACAAAAAGCAGCCAATTACTAACTTCTGGTTGCTAGGTGTGGCCTCTTTTCAAGTTCTATAAAAGAGAAACACTCACTCCACTTCCAGTGTGAAATCTTCAGAGAAGGATCTCTTTAATTCTTGAGTAGAAGCAGAAGGGTAAGTCTTGGTTTTTCTTTTAGTTGGTTTTGAAAACTTTTCCTATTTGATATTAAATGTTACTGCTTCTGTAGGATGTACTACTAATTGCAATTATGTTTTGATGGATCTTTCTGTAAGATATACAGAACATTTATATTTTGAGCATCACAAATTGTAATGTTTTACTTAGTTAAGGAATATAATTTTAAAATTAGGGAAGTTTACTTAATAATGGTTTAGTGTACTGTTGGTGAGTTACCATGGAAAAGAAAGAAAATATGTGTTTTCCTCCTACGAGTTATGAGTTTCCAAGAGTTGTACGCCTTAAGGGGAACTCATGATGGAAAGTGGGTGTTGTGGGGGCCAGGCCAGGACAGAAATGTCAAAGGTGGGTTTGAAGGGACTGCTTAAAATTATGAGAGCTTAGTAGTTTATTTTCTTCTTGTATAAGGAAAATCAAATAAATTCAGACCTCATAGTGGTAATCATGCTCTTGGTAATTGTCATTTTGAAATAAATGTTATGTTTACTCATGCGATATAAATACAAGAAAGAATCCGCTTATTAATTTTTTCACTTGAAGAGGGTGTGGTCACACTCTCATTCCTGTAGTCTCTGTGTCATAGACAGGATTTTCAAGTGTTGATTTGAAAACCTAAGGGTAAAGGAAATGTTTCCTGGGTGGTGTCAGATAAGTTATCCTTAGGAATGTTGGTAGAACTCTAAAAGTTATTTTACTTAATGGCATCTTAATTGCAGAATGAGCTGATGCTTGAAAAATTAGATCTCTATAGAAAAACACATTATCTAAACTATTCTTTTTCCTGGTGTTGGCTATATTTGCAAAGTGAGATTTTGAATCATATTCATGTATTCAGCTGATTTCTGTTCATTACAAATATTCCTACAAAATTTTTCTCTCAGTCCATTTTGAGTGTTAAATGAGATGCCCTCCTAGTTAACTAAGAAGAGTATGCTCTTACCTTGTTTGTGTTAAAAAGAATGCATATATTCAGCATAAGTAATATTCCACTTTGCTCACAGGAATATATTTTGGCTGCAAAATTGTTTAATTGTGGAAAATGTTTGGTTTCATAATTCTAAAATGGCCTCTCCTCCTGAAGCTATGGTACCACCCTGACCCCAGGCTCAATCACATCTGGCAGATAACCAACATTTGACTGTTGACAATAGAGTTAATTATAACATTATTAAGGAACCAGTTAGAGATTCATGCTTATTAAATACTTTTTCAGTCCAAAGATCTGCAAAGCTTGCTTCTGTCTGTAATAGCTTACTGAGCTGATTGTTTTTAATCTTTTCTAGACACATTAGTCTATGATTATTTAAAATAAGAGCTAAAGCAGTGGATTTTTTTTTTGTAGAATAAAAGTAGATATTTAAGTACATTATTTCCTCTTTAAAATGGGGTCAATTTTTTTCTGAGAGATAAAAACATATAATTTATGTAAGAATTTTCTTCATTAGGCTTATTTTCTTCATTCTCTTGACATGAAATTTAGGATATGCACTTAAAAATATATAGATCTTAGATACTATTTATTTCAAAACATTCATTTTCACAATGAAGCCCTTCCTGGAGAAGTTAAACATTTTATAAATTCATCTAACCAGTTCAAGAGAATCAAAATAGAGCTTAGAACTCCTTATTTCATGTATATTTATTTCTATATGCTTTAGTTGTGGATAGGAAACATTTGTTAAATTAGTATAGATGTTACCTAAACAAATTTTGATGATACACTATTCATTCTATTAAACTTATTAGCATACTAAATATCAGGCATATTGCCAAAGTAAATAAGAAGTGATATATAATGGATAAAAAATGAGCACTGCTCTATAGGTTGTTACTAGGAAGCATAGTGGAGTAAGAAAATATATATATATATATATATATATATATATATATATATATATATATATATATATATATATATATATATAAAACATTAAATCCTAAGGGCCAGCCAGTGGAAAGGTAGAGGTCAAACTCAGAAAGTCACTTAACCCAGTGTTAGACTGGTGAAGGATTTCTCTGGAGGATGACAGACAGTTCATCTCTAAATCCTTGCTCAGAAGCAACAGTTAGGTGAATAGAAAAGGGTGTGGTGGAGGTAATAGGATTCCTGGCAAAAGGAACACCGTATGAAAGACCTGGAAGCAAAACATTTTTGAAACTACCTTTCATAAAGTAGTTCCTTAGCCAGGATATTGTATGGTCTAATTGCCTTCTTTCATACAGATAGGTGTGGAAAGGACTTATGAAAATAATGTATTAGAAGTAAAAACTGTGCACAAGACAGTACATTGAAAAATAAACTCCTTAAGGCTGGGGCGAAGTTGCTATTCTCCATGAATTAACTGCTGCTGAGTTTGATTAAGTGTGGGCTTGAGCTATTAAAAACAAAATCTATGTTGTCACTGTAGTTTTTAGTCACTAATTTAAAAGAATATATAATACTTTCAAATCAGAAACCATGGACTTAATATACCTTAATGTTTGCCACTATTATCCTGTCTATGTAAGAACTAATCATCACAGAATGCTGATCATTCTTGCTTGTCACCAGGAAGGTGTGGTAGACCACAAAGCTTGGCTTCCTCTATCATTCTGGAAGTAGCCTTTCATGAGGCTACCAGAGAGAGAAACTGCAAGTTTAAAAAAAGAAAATCAAACATTTTCATTTAAAACAGTCTCAAACCTTCAGAAAAGTTGCAAGAACATTTTAAGTCACAGAATTACCATGTACTTTTCATCCCAAATCCCCAATTGTTAACCTTTACCATATTGCTTTATCATTAAACTTACTCCTTCTCTTTCACTTTTTAAGTTATTTTCAGATATATGTGCTTATTTTTTTCTGTCACATTTAAAAGAATATTGTAGAAATGTCTCTACATCTGTAAATACTTCTGTCTGCCTATATAAAAAAGAGGGGCACAAATATAGTACAATTTTTAAAAATCAGAAAATTGATTTTAACACAACAAATCTCACTTTTTCCAGTGAAATTATCAGATTGTTGCAATTGTCAAAGTGTTATTTCCCAAATATCTTAGAGTGTAGCAGGCATAGATCCCTCTCTGTCTGGTATCTTGGACATTCTCTATATGCAGATTAGCACCTTTAACTATGTATTGCATAAGATGAAAATAATGCATATGTATACAAAAAAAATACTAATCTCTATAAAGCTACACATTTATCCAGAGGTAATCTGAGACTAGAAGGGAGTATATATTCACAAAAGAATCATAATTTGAGGCATGGCCATTACATTTCATTATTAAATTGGATGATTCAGTATTGAGATCATTTGTTTTCAGAATTCATTAGTGGTCAAATTCAGAAAGACAACTTAAATATCTAGTATAAGCTTTAAATATTACAACTAAAAAGAAAAACAGGGAAAAAAGAGAGAAAATCCTTGGTGAAATCATTAGGCTATTTATTTTTTACTATATACTTGTATTTTGTAAATGAAATCATTCTCTAAAGAATAATATCTAACATTTGTAATAACATGAGGAAATCTGTAAAACATTTTTGCATGAATTAGTTTTAAGAAGCAGTATTACCTTAAAATTATTGAATTAACTTTAGCAAGTACAAAATATGAGTTTTCATAAGAGGATAGGTATTGAACAGATTGGTTTAGCAATACAATTGAACTAAAATATTTTTATTGTGGATTTGTAAGGTGTTTTGCAACTGTCAAGAGGTTCCTGTAACACATGCAGCTGATTTTGGGCACTTAACTAGCACTACATGATACAATCTACTTCCTTTTGAGCAATTTCTTACATCCTGTCACAGTCTTTCTGTCTTTCAGCTATGCTAAGAATTGCTGGATATAATTTGCCTCAATTGAGATTCCATTTTTCTCTAATAGCTTTCTGAGATATATTCTATTTAAGTAACTTTTCTTTTCTAGACATGCTTTGTGGTCAACCAAAATATTTCAGAGTAAAATCTAGGGAGTCAAAATACATGTTCTTTCTGGGAACACTATTGTGGCAAAGAAATTATTCAATCTTTATATTTTTGCTATTTTGTGCTATGCAATAAATAGGGCTATCTCAATATTTTCCTAGGACTTCTCAAGCCCCCCCCCCCTTTTTTAAAGAAATGAATATATTATGTAGGCACTTAGAAAAGCAAAAAAGTGAAGCACAGTAAAATTTGCATAAAATTCATTTTGATGTTGTGACTTTCGTTTTTAAAATTATATCCCATCATATCTTTAATCTCATCTTTGATCCCTTTGACATTTTTATTTTCTAAATCAAGAGTGGAGATATTGGAACACATATTTCTATGATTGTTGGAAAGGAATCTGGCTAAGTAGCCAATCATATCCCTCATTTTCATGGCTCTCCTTTATGAAAATCATGGATGAGATGATAAAAATGGAAAGTTTAAATACTTAAAGCTTGCCAGAAATTGCTAGTGTTGGATGTACCAATTAAGCAATTGGAAAATTGCTAAGAGCTCCAGATTACGACTGAAATGATAACTAAAACCTCATGCAAAATTACACATCATGCCTTTATATTAGGAAACAAATTCAAATTTATCAATTGCTGAAAGAAGTGATTAAATGAATGCATGTTATAGTGGTTTCTTACAAATGAGAAAAGAGTAATTTGATCAATTCTCATTATAATTAAATGCTACTGTGAATAAATTCTACTATGGATATTATTTGCTACCTATATTTAATCACCTTGCTTAATTCTATAGTTATTTTTCAGCAGATGTGGATTGAAACACCTTGTCTGAACATGTTGTTAAGGATTTAGGTTATAGGTTTTGTTCCTCATGAGTCATTCAACTTCACATAAAAATTTAAAGCTGAAGAATTATCCTTCCAAGTTTTCTTACATGCAATCATGAGAGAAATCTCCAGAGGGATGAACAATCTGGAGAGACAGACCTGTGTAGATTTTGAATTTGTGTATGTGCATGTGTATTAAAGAATACATTAATTTTAAGCATACTCCAAGTTTTAAAAATACTCAGAGTTTGCGAAATTAAAATATTGCTGGATCATGATAGCAATTTAAGAAATTTTCTTTAAGATCAAGTTTGCAAAAAAAGGTGTGTATGCTGCAATTTCATCCTAACACTTCCTGTTGGAACAAAGAGTGGTATAAAATAATTCTTTACTTTTGTGATGTGATGTGTGTGTGTGTGTGTGTGTGTGTGTTGGGTGGAAAAACATTTCAAACTAGTATTGAACAGAACAAATAGGAAGAAATATTAAGTGAAGTTATTGTCACAGGTGCTGAAATCAAACTTTCTACCAGTAAATGGAGAACAGAATTATTTACAGGAGAAATATCATCTGAATATCTGTTTATGGATAGAGTTTTGAGTCTGAGTGCAATCCTGCAGATTGTTTTACCTTTAAAGAGTACACATTGAGTTCCTTCTATAGCCATTACTTTTCTTCAGGTATTCAGTAGTCCAACATAGATTCTCTAAAGGTCAATTTAAAGATCCTTTTCCTTACATCTAGCCTGTCTCTTAGCTTATCTCCTACCCATTCTTCATGACCATTCTGAAATACAAGTGAAATTATGCCTCTTTCTTTTAAAATTTTCAGTTTTTTCATTTTCATTTAAAAGTTCCTCAGAACTTTAGGGATACATTTAAACTCCTTTGCTCGGGTTTCTGACATTTGTTCTGGTGAACTTTCAGCTTCCCAAATATGCCAATTTTTCTCTATTTTGCTCTTATTAACTTTTCTGCCAGGTTAATCTGAGTCATTTCAGAAAACACTCACATTACCAGTTTCTTTTCTAAGGAGTTTCCTTAGCTTTTGTATTTTCTCAGGGAGGGTACACACTAATTTCTAAAATCTTTGAGATGAAGGGTAATGCTTCAGTGCTTTTGGACCCTGAGTGCCTGGCTTTCTGGGCTGTAAATTGAGAACAGTGAAACAAATAACAAGGTCTTGTCTTCAACCTAGAAGTTTACTTGTGCAAGTCATTTGATCCCTAAAAATTAGAACTGACTATGCCAAGAGTGCCAAGTTTCTGAGTAGAGGCTTTGGGTTTTTGTTGAAGGGAAAGGCAAAAACTTCTGTCATGTTCCAAAGACAAATCCTGGAAAGGAATTGAATATCTTGTGTATGTAAAGATTGGAGTCGTGTGGTGGGTTTGTTTTATAAAAGTATCTGTTTTCTTTCCAGATACTTTAAAAATGTCCATGGTATCGGAATTCCTCAAGCAGGCCTGGTTTATTGACAATGAAGAGCAGGAATACATTGTAAGTCCAATGACAAATAATTTAGTTCAACATTAAAATTGAGATTATTGTGAATGAATGAATGTAATTTATTTCTCTGTCTTCCACAGAAAACTGTAAAAGGATCTAAAGGTGGTCATGGGTCAGCTGTGTACCCCTATCCTAGCTTCAATCCATCGTCGGATGTTGAGGCCTTGCATAAGGCCATAACAGTAAAAGGTAATCTTGCTTCACCAAAATGGTCTGATCTTGGACATTTCAAAATTGCTATTGAAAAATAGATATACAATGGAAAGATGATTTTCATTTAAAGATTGTTGATTTTGAAAAGACAGTTAACTAGAAAAGCTATTGCAAGGCTTTTTCAGAAACAGAACAACTGGACAAATAGGCAGACAGTGAACTTCTAGCTTCTCTTCCTGAACCCTTACCATTATGCTCTGCAAGTACTACTCACCTCCCACCAGTTCCCCTGGGAAGGGAAACAATGAGACAATGTGAAGTATTGTGGTTATTAAAGTTTCTGATCTACAGACATGTAACTCTAGCCTTCTTTTAGCATTTAAATAGAGTCCTGATATCAATGTTGAAAATATAAAAAGATTTCTTGTTCAAATAAAGATATATTTTCTTTCTCAACACTTAGGAAATTTTGATCCAGTCAGTAGAATCACTGCAACCACAAAAGATATCCCGACTGACTCATTTCCAGCAGATACTCAGCACTAAAATAAATATCTCTGCTCATGTAGGGTTTAAAGCTAGGATCAAACACTTCACACTGAGGTCTAGGAGTAATTTCTGCTTCCTCTCTTGTTCAAGTGAAAGGGATGTAATCCAAAGTGCTTCCTAGATCGCAACCTCACATCTGCGGCCTCAACTGTCGTAATTTATGTTTTTTAAGTTTCCTAAGAACTTCATTCTCAGCAATGCATAGTTTAATGTCAGTTACCTATGACGAAGAAAATTAATTTTCAAAATGTGTTTCCCTTCATTACTAGGTGTGGATGAAGCAACTATCATTGACATCCTGACTAAGAGAAATAATGCACAGCGCCAGCAGATCAAAGCAGCATATCTCCAGGAAAAAGGAAAGGTAGGTTGACGTTGTAAATTGAGATATTTAATTTCCATCACACATGTTTAAATATGAATTTTAAAGCACAGTTACCGATTTCTTTCTGTCTATAGCACTATTTTCTTATTAAACAAAGATTGGGATTGCAGGATTTATCCACTAGGTTAAAATTGAATCTATTCTAAAAAAAATATACTGGTTTCATATATTGCTTAAGTTTCATATATTTGGTTAAGTTTTTTGTAGATGTGCTCAATATTGGAGACAATTTTTTAATTTGACCATGAAGTCCAAGATGATTATTAGTGATATTGAATATGTTGTGGTTGAAGTGTCTTCTGAAATTTAAACTGAACTACTTATGCCTAATGTCAAGTTTACACATAGAATTTTACTTTAAAAGGAAGCTATCTATTTTCTATTCCACAGATGGTTAACTTCCTTTTAGTAATTAGAAAACTCTATAATGTTAATGTGTAATTGCGGTGTTCATTTGAGCACGACACACAGCAAAGATTAGAAAAATTACCTATACATTATTTTAAAGTATTTTGCTACTTCCTTTTCTGTTAAAGTATAACCCTTTGCTTTGAGCTTTGTGATATTTCTTCTCTGAATAAGATTGAAAACCCTGTTCTTGAAGCACTTATCTACAAATTCAGTAAATTCAGTCTAATTATTCTAGATTTAGAAGACTAACATAACATTCTAAATAACTGGTACCCTTTTGCAAGTAAAGAGAAAGCATTCTAAATGATGGTTGGGTTGAGGAATCAGCAGTAAGGTGACTTAAAGTTCAGGTAACACCAAGCTGCTGTATATTCTAGCATGGTCCTTCTTAGAAGTCCTGATTCTAATCCTTTTGTTATAGCCCCTGGATGAAGCTCTGAAAAAGGCCCTAACAGGTCACCTTGAGGAAGTGGTTTTGGCTCTATTGAAAACTCCAGCCCAGTTTGATGCTGATGAGCTCCATGGCGCCATGAAGGTAACTTGCTTGATTTAAGCAAATCTCTTTTCCTCAAGATAATGTGTGGGTCAAGTCCATGCAAACCTGCTTTTATTTCCTCAACATCTAATACAAGGCTTGTCAAGTGGGGAAAAAATGAACAAATGAACTAATAAATAAAATATTGATATTAACAACTGAGTTACTTTCATTCTCCAGGTGATTCATGCCATTTTTTAATCTTTCTTTTGGCTTAAAACCCATTTGTTTTTACAGTAATATAATAATAGAGTTTTTAAATTCTTAAATATTGTGAATATGTACTATGTACCATGGAAAATTTACTAAATGACACATTCAAACACATTTTGGGACCCAAAGACTAGTTACTGCTCTTGAATGAAAAATTTCCTACATTTTTTCTTCTCTTTCAATACAGGGTCTTGGAACTGATGAAGATACACTGAATGAAATTTTGGCATCAAGAAGTAACAGAGAAATCAGAGAAATTAACAGAGTGTATAGAGATGGTAAGTTTTAATGCCCAGTATTACAAACCCCTTAGTTGGCAAAGAAATTCAAACATACTGTTCTTAACATTAATGTTAGATACAGGGTTGGAGTCTTTACATATTAAAGTATTTCTTAATTTGGGGGCACATGTATACTAGATACACACACGGTTCTTGGAAAGCTTTCATTTTGTCAGGGTACTGCTAAGGAAGATAAAACCTCTAGTTTTCTCAGATTTGCTTTACCTGGAAATGGAGCTGTGGACAAATGGCTACCTAATCTTGTAACAGAAAAGTCAATTGAAACCATTAAATTTAAGGAGTTTCTAAACATCTCCTATTTATCCTGAGATCTAGCTCATTAAAAATGTCTCATTATCCTTTACCTTAAATTAACAAAACAGAAAAATTTCCAAACAAAATACTTCCCATTTATTCTTCACAAGGTTGAAAGCTAGCTGCTTATATAATCTGCTGAGGGGAACATTAAGTTTACTGTTTTAAACAGAATTGACTCACTTGTTCTAATCACTAGTTAGATCCAGGGGAATAAATGACCAGCCACCACTCAATTTATTCACAGAAGCACCTCTTTTAAATGTTTGTTCAACACTTTAAAGAGAGTAGCTGCAACTGAATATTGGAAAGTGGCAAGACTTTCACTGTTTCCCTTTTTTCAGTTTCCCAAGCTCCTAGCTATTTTGATTTTTCAACCCAGTGTGTGGCACCACAGAATATCTTTATGTTTGACTTCCATGCCAAATATGGAAAATGCAAGTCTTTACCTGTAGTTTTTAGAGTAATTTAATAAAGAGAATGAGGAAGCTTTTAACTGTATTTTCGCAATTATTATTTAATTGCCAATAATTAACTTAAATCTGTCAATGATAATAATCAAGAGGGACAATATTATTAATTTGTTTGTTTGATGAAATGTTTACAAAGATAAATGAGTAAAGGTGTTTAGACAAAGTTTAAATCCATATTTTCATCTTTAGTTATGTATACACCCATACACTTAGTTGAGTTATAGTACCCATATTTGTAATTTTTCTGGAAACAAATCACCTGTGTTCAAGTCAGTACCTTTGGTTGATTCTTTTAAATAGCTGTTCTGTTCATACCACTGTTTAAATTCTGGCATATATTATTTCAGGAGTAATTATTTATACTGTATACCTGTTCAGTTTAAAATTGTTAGCAAAATCTCCATGATTATGGGTTTTGTTCACAGAATCATATAAGTTGTTTCATTGTCCTGTAGAAAATAATTTTAATAATTCAATTTTTATCTCTTCTGGTATTTCTACTTGTTGGAGTATGTTTCAGAAATTTCTATATTTTGAAATGTGTTTATAAGATTGAATATTTGGCACTGCAAATAGTTAGATAATAAAGACATATTAGCAGCTTTTATTATAACATTACTAGTTTACTACAAAATATACTTCTTTATTATTCAGAACTGAAGAGAGATCTGGCTAAAGACATCACTTCAGACACATCTGGAGATTATCGGAAGGTTCTGCTTTCTCTTGCTAAGGTATAACTCAAATAATTTAGGACATACCATTTTTTTAAGAAGATCAAAATTTTAAACTTGAACTTTCTCTAGAAATGAACAATTGACTCTTTCCCTCAAAGAATATTATGTTACTGCTTTTAAGATAAAGAAGTAAGTATTAAGATCATATGCTTGAAATAACTTAAAAGAGAATGGAATTTTTTTCAGGGTGACCGATCTGAGGATGTCAGCATGAGTGAGGATTTGGCCGATACTGATGCTAGGGTGAGTCCGAATATACACATTCTCCTTGGGATACTGGTCCTGCCTCAAATAGGTCTTCCTTTAGGACAAATTGCCCCTTAATGGCCTCCAAGTGAAGGCAAACCTGAGATCCTCTGAGAAGTCATTAGCAGCACCTAATGTTCACTCCTTAAATGATGCACAACTCCCTGTACTGGAGCAGCCTAAGAGAGAAAATGTGTTTTCTACATTTTCAATAGATGTCACTGTTCATAAAACTGGAGAGGATTGAAAGAGAACAATGAGAACTTAATTTGTCATTCCACAAAGTTCTTTTGTTGAGAAAACTCTGAATTTTTATTTTATCAGGTATAACAAAGGACAAAGTATTTTTATGTAACTTTATAAAAGTAGCTTTTCATTATGTGAAGTGAAAGGAGTAAGCACATTTAACATTCCTTTATCAGTGAACACTAGAGTGCTTATATAGATATGCTTATATTATAAAACTTATGTTTGTAAAATTGTGATTATAAAATAGATTCTAACATATTTAAATATCTTCAAGTGTATTTTTAGGTATAGTTTTCAGTGAAGTTGCCAGCTATTTACCACTTCATCAACAACATCAGAATAGTTGACATTTATACATGGAATTCCTTTAGCAAACAAAAATGACAACTGTTATTTGCATGTGTTTTCTTTATGGGATACTTTTCTTTCTTTAATCACTTTGATCAATAAGGATAGAAGTAACAGTAAGGATAGAAGCATATTTGTCCACCCCCTCTTTTTTCACTGAGCCAGTACATCTTCCCAATGCTAGGCACCCACCAAATTTGTTGAATAAATGCATTCATATCATTTTGCTTAAAAAATCTAAAATTACTTCTTGTGTTTACTGGAAGTTTGGCCATTTTGATAGAAAGATGCAGGCATATAAAAGACAAAAGTTATTTGAGTCACCCATTGTCCATAATAAATAATTATTCTCATTTACTTGTGATATTTCAGAATTTGCTTTCTATTTTAAGATTGCCAGGGCGTTAGATCTGTACTTAAATTAAGGCAGTTAAATGGATTAGTGTGACCCAAGAGGATGATGGTAATTAGCATTTCAAACTTAACAGAAATAACATGCTCCTGGTGGATAATAAAGCAGGAATTATCTTTTTCATTTACAACAGAGAAATCTGCAGTTCCATAAGATCAAAATTATTTAAGATTAGATTGCAGAGTCCATATTTGTTGCAAAATCAGTATTTCAATGAGAAATTGTGACATCAAATTTCAAGATCTAGACAATGGTTGGCTTATTGATTCATTAGTATCATTTTCTGATAACTACTTGAACAATAAAAAGGGGAAAAGACAAGTTTTCAGAGTCTCTTGTAGTTGTCTTGCTATAGAATACAATCTTAAATCAATTTAATTCAGCAAACACATACTGTAAACATATATTCATTAGGCTAGCCTGTCTTCATCATATCGAACACAAAGGCTGTAAGATCCTGGAAGAAGCCTAATATTCTTGTGTAACTATTAAGTTAGGAGATAGTAAGTGTTTCTTTTTGTGTTTCTTGACAGGCCCTATATGAAGCAGGAGAAAAACGTAAAGGAACAGATGTGAATGTGTTCAGTACCATTCTCACCACCAGAAGCTACCCCCATCTTCGTAGAGGTAAGAAAAAGCGTTTCCTGGAAACTGGGAGATGCATTTTTTTTCCCACTACAAATGAGAGAAAAGAGAGAAGTGTTGATCAGCTTCCCTCCAATACAATGTTCCTGATCCCTTACTTTTATTGGTTTTTTTTTTTCAGCCAACTTTGTACAGTTACCATTTTATAGTATTTGAAATGCATTTTGAAAAGCATGTAGGACATTATTTCATTATTTTTCTATTTCTGTTACCCCCAAATTATTTGGGAAAACACACATTGATTAAGTGAAATTTCAATAAAGAAAAAAAAAAAGATAACCTCAGGGCTAAGTGAAGAAAAGACTATATGGATGTTCCGGGGTGGAGGGGAAACCAAAAGTTCTTGTTTTTGAGCACAAAATATAGCTCTGAGCTTCCTGAAGGCAAAGGAAAAGTCATTATCTTACTTTAGCACACTTGTTTCTAATGTTTCAATTAGGAGAAATTTACTATACAGATCCTTATATAAGAAAAGATGTATTTGCTCTGGCATTTAGCTCTGATATATTAAGCATTATGGTTGTTAATCATATTCCGTTTTAATACATGTCAAAACTTGCAACAATTTCTCCAAAATATAAGAGTACCAAAATCGTCATGTCAGTTACATCCCTAGAAGACAATGGAGTATCTAATATATTCTTAGTTGAGTCATTCATGTTAAAGTGTATTTTGAAGTTCAGGCATCTGAGGGAATGTTTTGTGTCAGTTGCCCTGAGTTTTATAAAATTTGCTAAAGAATATGATGCTTTGAACATGTTTTAATTTAAATATAATATTCAGTATTTCAGAAGTATGGCAAGTACAGTGAGCATGACATGAACAAAGTTCTGAAACTGGAGATGAAAGGCGATGTTGAAAAATGCTTCCAAACTATTGGTATGTAGTCTAGAGGGGGAGATTTTTTAAAATTAAAATTGCATTATCAATGATATCCCATATTTAAAAATAGAGAAAACCAAATGAAAAGCAAAAGGTTCAGATATAGGTCATTTGCCTTTCAGATGCAGGCAACATGCAAGATAATGTCTGAATATTTAGCTAAAGATATACAGTGATGTTGTTAATAGTAATATATATTATTCTCTTTCAAAAAGATGGGCAGGTGTAAAATATTTAGTGAACAGTTTTTCATGCCACCCCATCAAAGGCACAGTGATCTATAGGAGGATGGGATTAGTAATTAGATCAATGAACATTCAAATCCTGGTCTGCTCTGGCTAATTGAATAATCTTGAGTGAGTACACAAAGTTTCATTTTGTAAGTCTCCTCTGAAAAGGAATTAAGAGGGAAAAGGTTTTAAAGATCTCCCTGTCATTCAGACTACCAGTGGGAGCTAGAAATCTGCCTTCTAAAGGGTTCCTCAAATGTTAATGTGCACATTAGAATCTTCTGGAAGCCTTCTTAAAATGCCAATTATGATTCAGTAGATCTTGGTGGATCCTGGGATCCTGCATTTCTAACAAGGTCCCAGTTGATGTCAATTCTTTTGACCCATGCATCAGACTGAGTAGTGAATGGACAGTTTTAATAAGTAACCCTCTTGTCAGTGTTTTATTTGGCAGCAGATTCATATTTAAAGCCTATCATACTCTGCTTAAAAAAAACTGCAGCATGAAAAAAAATACTGTATGCCCATGCAGCCTTTAACACCCACTGGTTTCCTGGTAGGAAGAGAAGGCTATACTCAAGATAACAGAATCATTGAAGTTGCTAATGGGTGGCTTTAAGATAATAGGAAAGAACTGATGTTGTCAAAGCTGAATAGATTCTTGTTGGCAGAACTCTATTTCCTGGTTCTTTCATGCGCATTTTCTTGTGTTGTGGTAAATACCTCAACTGAAATGTGTCCCTCTTGCAGTGATGTGTGCCACAAGCAAACCAAGGTTCTTCGCTGAGGAGCTTCACCGTGCCATGAAGGTAACTTACCACTCACACACGTTGCTGAGGGGAAATTATTGTTTGCACAGGGAAGGATAGAAAACCTCATAGTTCTTGAAAATCACATTTATTTTAATACCCTCCTATTAAAAATAATCATTGTTCCATCCAATAACACACTTCCTTGGTAGAGAATAAAATTCTATTGAATTTGTTGTAAGGTGAGTGTAGGCATCAGGCTCATCAATCTGCATAGGTTCTTTATTGGTTCTAACAGTTATGCAGATACATCAGGCAGGTCAGACCATGGCTAGGGTGAGGGGCCAAAAGGGGGGTGTTCGGAGGCAGGTGAGCCCCCTAGTCCCCCCAGGAATCTTCGTGTTCTTTCTCTAGGCTTTCTTTGGCATTTTCTGGTGTTTTCTCTAGCTCCTGGGCATGCTCCCTTGCCCCCTTTGCCCTTCTCTCCTAGGCCCAGGTGTGCCCACTTACACATGACATACTCATTAGGTAGCACAATCATGGGGAGCATTTAATACCCCTGGTACTGGATATACAGACTAATGAGCAAAAAACTTGACAAATTCACTTACCCTACAGTGAGCTTGTAGGGAATCTGTGGGTTACTTACAATCTTCATAAAACTGTGGTCATTAGAGACAGGTTTATATGTATTCTCTTTTAATGTGTAATGTTAGTAACTTCTGCTAAGGTTGTGAGTTTTACAGTCACCCTCTAAGATTTTTGCCTTTCTCTTTTATTATTTTGTCTTCAATAGTATGGATTTATATGCCATTCTAAGATTTTAAACTGTCATTCAGAGATTACTGAGTTAGAAGATATTAAGATGTGTTTAAGATACTTCATTTTACCTTTATTATCAAGCATACATAGTGTTATGTAATATACCTCTTGTGTTATATACTGCAGTATAAAAAAATTCTAAAATATATTTTTTCTTTGAAGCTCCAAAATAAGTTTTCAGAGAGAAACCTAACCATTCAATTAATAGTAAAAGAATCCCTGTGAAATATGCTTATATAGTGAGCAGAACAGCCTTTGAGCCTATGCCCACTGCTCTCTAGCATTGTAGCTAGATGTATAATGATGAATACTTAGTATTGTAGAAAGAAAAGAGAGGGCCTAGTACCCCAGATTTTGAAAATCAATGTGCCTTTGCTCTCAGCTAACTTAGACCTGGTAAAGAGTAGGAAAGAGTAGGGTGAGAGTAAGAGTGCAAGAAATGGAGGACTAAACCATCCCTGATACAGGAGAAAAGAGGCAGTGTGACTCTTTCAAGAAAAAAAAAAAGAGAGAGAGAGATTGGTTTCTATCTTGAAAGCAACAAGAGACCACTCAAGAGTTTTTAAATGGATGAATTAGAGTATCTGACTTGAAACTTAGGAATTTTACTTTATTTTTAATTGAGTAATATATACAGAAGAAAGACTGGATAATGAAAGCCTGAGTTGGAGATGATGTAGTAGTCTGGTTCTTATTATTTTATTGTCACTTGTATAAATTGTGTATGTGTGTTTTAATGTGGAAATTGTATTAGTGAGTAAAACACCTTTATATTGAAATCAATATCCTGCTGTATTAAGCCTATGCTCTGAATGAATGTGTAGACACTTTGTACCATCTGTATTGAACAGGGTGCTGGAACTCGTCACAAGAAATTGATCAGAATTATGGTTTCCCGTTCTGAAATCGACATGAATGATATCAAAGTGTACTATCAGCAGTTGTATGGTGTCTCTCTCTGCCAAGCCCTTCTGGTATGTTGTGCTTTTCATAATCTTATTGCCACAAATGATAGTTCTTCCTGCAATTTCTTCAAAGAGAAAGGTTGACTTACTCTATCTGTGCATTTCATATATAACATTAATTTGTTGCATTAGAATACATGATTTATAAATAAACTTTCACTGGTAAATCTGCTAGTGAGTTAGATACTGACAAACTATGCAATTTTTTCAGCAGTATTGGAAATGTGTTTTCCCATATACATATAAAGCAACCAAAATATTTTAATATAAAGATAAAATTTATTTTACAATAAATATGATTAAAGGATTAGAAACCTATTATTCTAGTTTCCCTTAATGTTGTTCATATGTCAAATATGTAAATATATAAAATGTATGTTCAAATTATTTTATCATGTTAAAAAGTAAACACAAATATATTGAATTTATTGAAAAGTAAGTGGTGATATAAATTCAATTTCTTAAATTGAACAGCTACAATTTATCAAGAAAAAGTGAGAAAATTACATACATTTACTTTCTTATGGTTAATGAGTCAGTATTCTTACTATGATAAGAAATTAGATTGTTTTATATTCATTCAATTATTTGTGGTATTTTATTCTTGTAAAATAATGGCTCTGATATACAATATAATCAAATCTGATCCTTGAAGCAGTTGCTTTACCTATAATAATTAATTAGTAAATATCACCTATCTACTATATTATATTATTTAATTAAATAAGTGATTTATTATAAACATCCTAGGTAATCTATGTACTGCAATGTGTGTTCTTCAACTGCTACTCAACTATTACAATAATCCCTATGTAATTTAAAATATCTTATATTGACTGTGCTGTCAGATATCATGAATGCTCTAATTTTTAATCTACAGGATGAAACCAAAGGAGATTATGAAAAAATCCTTGTGGCACTCTGTGGGGGAAACTAAACTTTCCTTTGATGATCTCGACTTTTTGACCAGAAGATTTTTTTCTTCATATCTTTTCATTCCATATTAAAGATTTAAGTAGGAGCATTTCTTAAGCAGGATTACAGTCTAGCTAACTGCTTCCTGAAAAATATAGCTTACAAGTCATTTTTTATCACAACTCTGTATAAAGAGATAACTTTTTTAAAATATGCTTTCCCCAAACCATTAAATCCCATAAACAGATTGTTCTATGTAGTAACATTACTTGTGAAGGATGTTTGTGTAGCGGAAAATAAAATGCTTTTTTAAAAGACAATTAGTGTGTCATTGCTTCATTTACATGAACTTTCTTCTGGGTTTAATGCAGTGACTTCTTTTGATATCAAGTAATAGGAACCCAAATCCTGAAATGCAATATTTAATGATTTGATTTTGCACATTAAATTGAAGAAAATTTTCACAGACTTAGGAAACAGTCTCCTTAAGTGGGTAGAGTTTGTTGAGACAATTGTATTACTATACTAACAATGAGCTATTTGGTTATATTTCATGAAGTAGTATAAGGACGAATTGGTAATCCAAATAATAGTTTCTCACATGCTGAAAAATAGGATTTGCATGCTTAGGTTTTTCTAAGAAACTGCCAAACTGTTGTCAAGAGTGGCTATAACATTTACTTTCCCATTGTAAATGTACAAATGATCTAATTTTTCCACACTCTTGCTCATATTTTGCATTGTCACTATTATACATCATAGCATCATTTATTTTTTATAGTCAAGCTTTGAGAATCCTTAGTATATTCTAGATAATAGTATTCTGTAAAAGATGTGACTTTCAAATATTTTCCTTCTATTTTATTCTTGTTTATTTACGCTCTTTAATAGAGTCTCAGGACAAACCTTTTAAATTTTAATGAAAAAGTTTTTCAATTTTTTTCTTTTATTGATTCTTTTGGTGTCATGTCTACACACTCACTGTCTTGAAAATTGTCTACTCAATTTTTTCTTAAGAGCTATATAATTTTCCATTTAAGTTTGTCATTATATTTGTATTAAGTATGAGATTTTGAGATAAAGGTCTTTTATTTTTCACTAAGCATGCCCATGTGTTCCTATAGCATTTTATAAAAGGTTATCCTTCCTTTTAATTGCTTTTGAATTTTTTTCAAAAAATTGGTTGCTTTTCTCTGAGAATATTCATAGCATATAGGTGGGGATTTAATGGATTCATTCCCAAAAGAGTGAGTTGGGTATTTGAATTTCTGACTATCCTTTGCTGCTTCACCTGGTTTAACTTCATTTGCTTTGATTACTGTCCGACAGTTTCTTCCATAAACACCTGCCCCTCACAATCTGTGGAACAGTCATGATGATTTGACCAATAAAATAAGAGTCAAAAAGAAGTTTGCAGGTGTGCTTCTATGACAGTCTGAAGTTTTTAGCTTTTTACTATTACATAGAATACCACCATTGTGCATTTCAGAAGAAGGACTCTGGGAAAGCAGAGGAATCTGAGGCTGGTAGATGGGGATAGGATGGTGCAAAGTAACCAATCCTTGTGGCCATTGTAGGGGCCAGCATCAGGCTCACCAATCTGCCTAGGTTCTACGTTGGTTCTAACAGTTACACAGACAAACCAGGCAAGGCAGGCCACGGCCTGGTGGGCTGGGAGGCAGGTAACCCCCCAGCCCTGCTCAGGAATCTTCATACTCTGCCTCAGTCCTCTCTCCAGCATTCTCTTTCCCTTGTACATGTTTCAGCACGTGTGTTTTATCACCTCTCTCCCAGGCTCAGGTGTGTACTCTTAGACATGCACACACCCACTGGGTTGCACAATTACCAGAAGAGTGTAATACCCAGGTGTTGGGGGTATACAGGCTAATGGAGGAAAAAGCTTGACTAACTCACCCTAAAAATCCAGATAACATCTGGATTTTATCAAGATTTTTTTAAACATTATTCTAAAAATTAGATTAACATCATATAAGTGTTTCTGCTAGGTGAGATTTGTAGCTATTTAAAGAAACTGTCCAAGTTAGTTCTCTACCTTTGCCCTCCTTTCCAATCCAGTTATTTGTCTTTTGTTTTATAGAAGATATGATCTGAAGATCAGAAGACCCTAGCAATCTACATTTTAGATCTCACTAGTCAGGTGGTTGTGACTGGCCTTGAAACAGGGTGGCTAGAACTGAACCTGGACTGTTTCACTTCTTCCTCCCCCTTGAATCTCTCTGAAGGGAAATTCCAAATAAGGCCATTCTCACATTTTAGCATATCTGTCCTTGAAATCTGCAATCTTAAACAGGAGACAATGGTGGGGGGGGGGATAGCACCCTCTATCAGCCTGAAACCCCTGTTTTTCAAGCAGAAGCTACTCTGCCTTCCAGAAGACATTTTAAGATGTCAGGAGACATTTTGGGTTGTTATAACTGAAAATGTCTGTTACTGCCATCTAGTGGTTAGAGACAAGTTCTGCTGTTAAAATTCCTGCAATTCCTTGGATCCACTTTCAGGGGCAATTATCCTATCTGAAATCAGCAGTAGCAGAACTATTAAAACTCTTGTCTAAATCAAGCCCTCGATGTTGGGCACAATGCGCCCCAAGAAAATGAGGTTTTAAAATCAAGGAATAGTGATGAAATAAAAATAAATAGGATGTTTATCACCAATTGTCCAAATCTTCCCCTCTAATAATCAAAACATTGCTCAGGTTCAAAATTCATTATAGATAGAATGTTAAAAAGTGGCAATCCTGTTTTCAGTTTGCATGATTTTTTAATAGAAAAAGATAAACATTTTGAAATATAGTTTGATGACTATCCAGCCCAACCAGTTTGTCCACTTCATACTTATTTAAAAAGAGAAAATATGCTAATTTTTAAAGATTAGAAAGCATAAAAAAGGGATTGCATTATAATAATTAGAAACATAAGGTTGCTCCTAATCTAAATCAACTATCATTTCTATATCATTTCTCAATTATAATTTCTATAATTATGAGTGTAAAAGCAAAGATTTTAAATACATTTTAAATAAAACAAAGTGATTTGAATCCCTGGGAATAACACGTATAAATTATTTTAAAATTGTGCCTGCAGGTATCATTTCCATTTTTTCTAGTGAAAGATAAGTTTCTTTATTTTCTATATGTAGAAATTGAGACTCAGAGGAATGAAATGATCTGGTCAGTGTTTCAAATTCACAAAGTATCTGGACCCAGGAATTTTCAGTTAATATAGATAATACTTGGATGATCCATTTTGTGTTTTGGATTATTCACCTCTAATTACATAGTTTTATGCATAATATTTATTTTTTGATGTTATTATCAAAATCAAACATAGTTTAACTGCCTTTAGTTTATAAGAACCTGGTTGAACCTGAAGATGTATTAGTTTCACTGAATTAAAGGTCTTTTTTTCACTGGATTAAGTTTATAAGATCTATGCTTCCTGCTTTTAAAAACTGTACTTCTTTCCACTTTCTACTTCTTTTCATAAAATAATAATGGCAAAATTGAATGGACTACTATACTCACTACAAAATACAAGAAAATGGTAATCTTATTAAATGTTTTTCTGATCATTACCAGCTCTCTCTCTTTCTCTCAATTTTTGTGTTTTGCATACATCTTTTTTAGTATAGATAATAATCACAAGCAAAAGATAAAGCTTTCATGACTTCCCAGAAGTTGAGGTTTATGTTATTATTTATGTATTACTGCTGCTGCACAGACAACTGCGGTGATGTTATGTGAGCAAAGCTATCTTATCCTTTCATTGAGTGCCATTTCTTTTTAAAAAAAATCTATGGTAATCTAATTGCATCTTTGTTATCTTTCAACTTAGAGCAGCAACATAGTTAATTGTACAAAAACATTAAATTATCTTTTATAGAACACTCAGCAGTTTGAGGAATAATTTAAATACTTAGCCAAGGATAGGTTTTTTTTTTTTTTTTTAGAAGTAACAGAAGTAATGGCTAAGAGGGTGACTGAATTAATCCCTTAGAAATAAATCTGGGTGACAATATGTGTATATGCCAATTTGAAACAATAGGCTCGATAGCTCAAATATAAGGCATATTGGGTAGGTTTTGGATGCAGACAAGAGAAACTGCTCAATTAAGGAAAGAGGAATTTATAAAAGGACATTAGTGTTGAAGTAAGTGACTGAAAATGGGTAAAAGACTGTGAGCACAGCTTTAGAAATAAGAAACTTGAGAACTCTATGGGAATAAAAAAGAGAAAGACCTTATTGAAGATAAGAGACCACCACATTACTGCCATACAGATGTGCTTAGGAAGTCACCTCAAGCCCTTCTTCCCCTGAGCAGGAAAATTTGGTTAGAGGACTCTACTACAACTGTAATTAGTTGGAACAAGAAAAAACAAGAGCTAGCCAGATATTACTTTCCTTATGAATGTCTTGGCGAGTCTCCAACTAGACTAACTAGATGGAATTTCCTTGCAACATGGTGGCCTCATGGGAAGTCTGCTGACATCGCAGCTCAGAACTCCAAACTAAGTATTTCAGAGGCTAGGCAGAAGCTACATGGCCTCTTACAACCTAGTCTCAAAAGTCACACATTACTTCGCCTCATTATCTTGGTTATGAGCAAGTTACAAGCCTGAGCTTCACCTCTTTAAGTAGAAGTGGCAAGATCCTAGATGGTATGTGGGGGGAGAGGTGGGTAATGAGCTATTGCAGCAACCATTTTGGAAAAAAACAGTGTATTCTGTGGAGGATAATAATAGGAAGCCATTAGGTTCCAGGTAAAATCATTTGCAATATCTTTCATGAAATGATTGTGGAACTTTACAAATTATCATGGATAATAAAAGAAAGTCATGATTGTCCTGCTGTGATATTTTATCTACAAGAAACAGATAATCATTTTGAAAGTATTTTTATGAGAATGTTCATAAGACATGTTTAATTTACTGGTATGATTACTTTGCAGTTTAAAAGATCTCAGTAAAGTAAATGAGTATGTTTGTGTTGAATATGGTTTTTTTTTTTTTTTTTTTGTAAATATAGAACACTGCTAGCAAAGAAGAACAAGAAGGCATTGATGTTTCCTATTTTCATTATAATATGGGAGCAGGGTGGTATAGAGGGTAGTTACTGCAGTCAGAGATCTGAGTTAATATAACATATTAATTCAACGAATTGAAGATAGTAAAATTATAGTTTTTTTTTTAATCACTAACATAGTTAGTTACCTTTCTTACAGGGTTACAATAAAGACTAGATATAATGAAGTTAAAGTGACTGATACCTAATAATAGCTTAAGAAATTAGAAGAAAGATCAACATTTAACCACCCAAGAGAAAATTAAAATAAAATTAGTCTTTTCAAAATACTAAGGTAATTGGTAAAGATAAGTCAAATAATCATAATTGAATCAATTTTTGTGTTTTGCATACACCTTTTTTAGTATAGATGATATAGTTCTTGTGGTGATTAAGCTTGGATTAGCCTAATTCTTATTCCAAACAAATGACTTTAAAACATTCAACAGTCTGAAAAGAAATCCTTGTACTAGAGATTGTATACTTACTTCATTCTGAGCCAGCAAAAACAGGAAGAGAAAGGGCTTATAGTATCTGGAAACCCAAAATGCAGTCATGTGGAAATGATCCTTTGTGGTTAGTTTCAGTGGTAGAAACTTAGGACATTGTCTCAGTAGCCAAAATGATAAAACTTTCAAGTTCTTTCTTCATTTTTGAGGTGTAAACAATGTACGTGCTGAGTTATTACCACTGCACTTTTTGCCTCTGAAGACTGAATCAGAGGAGGTCAGTGCTCTCACAAATATAATCCAGAATTAAGTTACTTCATTCAAATCTTACCCCCACCACTCACTGACCTGGGAATGGAGATAGAGGGGGGGGGGGCTTTACCAAGCTTTCTACCTTCTCTTTCCCTCAGTTTGTCACCTGTAAAATGAGAATATTGATAGCTATGATGAAAGTTAATGAGAGAATCATCATCTTGCACGATAAAGAACAATATATTGCTACTGTGAGGAGTTCGCAATGCATTTCTATTAAAGGAACTTTTTTTGGATATAATAATGCATTACGAATTATCCTACACATCGGAAATAACAGATCATCTCTAGCTACTCCAAAGACTAACAGAATGAGATTTCTTGCATATAATGTAAGTTGAGGATTATATTCTTGTCTCATTATAGATGATCAAACTTTGTTGTCATTCTTCTAAGTAGTAACATGTTTATTCATTGAACACCCTTTTCTGTGCCCACAAATGTATCCAATGTAAGAGTGAGTAAAGCATCAGTGAAAAGAATGCAAAATATTAGATGTGAGGGCAAGAACATGACATGAAAATGACTTTCAATATATCCGTACTTTAAGAATTTGAGCTGAATCTGTGTGTTGAGGTGGAGGAGGGGATGACATTGGAGTCAGGAAAATTTAGACTTGTCCAGACTGAGTCATTGACCAAAAAACTCATCAAGAAAGAAAGTTGCTTGGCTTCGACCAACATCCTGGAAATAAACTCCTAGTTTCTTGCTTATGACCAGAAACAATGATTGTCATTCCATTTTCATGAAGACACATCTTCATGGCCACACTGCAGGGAATTTTATATTGTCAAGATGTAAACTAATCAGTCATTTCAGTTGTTTCAACTTTCATACTTTTGCCTCTCTCCTAGCTTATCTAGCACCTATATATTGTTGATTTTTTTCATGTCTTTTTGTCTACCTTATATATTACCATCTAAGAAAAACATCTGAGAGGCACACATAAAATTTTGCACTTACAGAAAAGTCAACAAAAATCTATACTAGTTTCAAAAGGAAAAGAAAGGAAAATGACTTATGAGATTATCTCTAGTGGAATGAAAAACAACCGAAATCACATTATAATTTGAATAAAATGCAGAGAAAATATTGCCAATCATGGTCACATGGAAGAAGAAAACTTGGAGACCAGTTTGCAAAATTTCAAGATGGTGAGAATAGACCATCTTTTAGAATATCTTGAGAATAGACCATTTTTTGGTTTCATGAAACTAAACTGTGGTTCCTCTGCAAGCCCTGTGGTGACTACACAGGGTGTATTCACATAGGGTAAACACCTGAAGGCAATTCCTTTATGTCAAACAAAATTTAGGCTTCTTCCTATATCATGCTGATTTTAATGAGGAGAAAATGGAGAAACTAACTTTTAGTGCCATCTGATGTGAATTTTAGTTTGATCTGATAATCTGCTTTTAGATAGTCCTCTATGTTTTTAGAAAAAGGGGTCTCATTTCCCAGTCTCTCACCTGTTCTTCCTCTGGACACACTAAGAATTTTTGGAGTATACTGGGGGAAAAGTCGTTGTATAGGGGAATTCTAAGTCTTTTGACTTGGTATTTTTCAGTGCTTGGGAATTTGAGACATAAAGTTAAACAAGGTTAAAATTGTTATGCCAAATTGTTTATGTCCCAGAAAAATGGCCAGTGATTCAGAGAGCTGGAGAGAAGAGATTTTATTCATTTACGCCGGTGGACTCAGTAGAATAGCAAAAGGATGAGTGAGCCCTAAATGCCAGGGGGAATGGTCTTTATAGTGTTCCCTGATAAGCAGAAGCTGGTTATTGTGTAGAAACCAAGCCGCTGGTGATCCTGATAGGTGAGGTGGGGGGGTGGTCAGGTCATCCTGCCTCTACACCTGCCATTAGCAGGGCTGGACAGCGAGGCTGGGAAAGTTCCTCATTCTGGGCTGCTTCTGATTCTAGTAATTTTTCTTTGTCAAAATAAGGATATGTGCATTTGCTCTGTATTTAAGCTACTGTATGTTTGAATTTTATGAACTGGCCATGTATGGTAGTTGTTCTAGGATTTTTTTGAAATTTTAAA
The DNA here is from genome assembly GCA_004024945.1 of Uropsilus gracilis. Lineage (NCBI taxonomy): Eukaryota > Metazoa > Chordata > Mammalia > Eulipotyphla > Talpidae > Uropsilus > Uropsilus gracilis. The sequence goes on along the minus strand of PVHY01000141.1, from coordinate 65,799 downwards.
TAAGCATAATTTGATTTTAGTGAGTTTATTTCTTTTTCTGATACAAAAAAATATCAAACTTTAAAACCCCACCTATAATTGAAATTACAATTGTAACTTTCTATTTAAAGGATTACAGCTGAACCACTTAATTTTTTTAATATAAACATTGAGGACTCTGTTTCTCCTTGTTCCTTTGTGTTTTGATAGATTGCCAAAAAAAAAAAAAAGACATGAATGCATTCATATCATAACTTTTTATTTAAAATATTCCCTTGTATTGGTTCTTCCCTATATTCATTGAAAACATACAAGAATATTCCATAGTGAAGAAGCACAAAAATTAAACAAAATGCAAACAAAAATACTCTCTGACCCAGTGTTTGCTCCTGGCATCTGGTTTTATAGAAGCATATGCTTCCTGTTTCAGTTAAGTCATGGGTGAATTGTCTCAGGGCCTGGTGAGTAAAAACAATGGCAAAAGAGAGTTGAGAGGAGGACTTGTTTACCGCTGGGTTCTTCACTAAAGCATTCTGCTTCAGGATTCTTTCTTGGAGGTGAGTATGTCCAAATAGATCCTGGAGGCTCCTTTGAACGCCAGCTATTTAGACTGAAATTCTTCCTAATAAATGTTTTATCATAACTACTCACTTATGCAAAGTGGTATAGTATAAACTTGGTTAAACATAGTAAATAGATACTGTAGTGCAACTCTCAATCTGGGTAGGTTCATCATTGGTTCTAACAGTTAAAGAAGAATGTTGGAGCCCTTGGTGGACTTTACAGGCTTTAATGCTCTCAGAAACGAGGTACATAAGCACACCAAGCAGTGAAGTTGGGCCAGTTATACCCTCAACCCACCCCCACCCCCCTCCCAGGAATCTTCATACTTGCTCTGGGTACTACCTGAGGTCCCTTTGCATTATCCTCAAGCTCTTGATCTTCACTCCTTTTCCCCAGGGTGACACCGCCCTTTTAGTCTCCCTCCTAGGCCCAGGTGTCCACACTTATACATGTGCACACCAATTAGGACCACAATGAGGGCACAATACCACAGGCGCTGATCATAGAGGTTAATGGTGAAAGGGCATGTAAAACCCTGAAACCCATTTACCCTACAGTCATTATCATTAAAAAAATAAATAAAATGATGAAAAAAAAATCATGAGGAACTATGAAATTATTTTAAAAGTACTTTTTGATTATAGCGAGAATTACTATATTCATTCTAATAGTCTTGTATTTTTTATATTAGTCAATTATTCCTGAATGAAGGAAAATATGCTATAGTAGAAAAAATACTAGTATATTAAGTAAGAAACTTTTTCTACTTAATTGGGGAAGTAGTGTTTTCTGAGAGAAGATACAGAATTTACTTTAATTGGCATGATTCTCATTTTCTATAAAAAGTTGCTAAGTTTGTCTCTAGGGAGATGTGGAGGGCATTAACTATAACACAAATAGGCACGTCATTACTAGGTTACATATTCAATTGTTTAACTTCAATAGTTCCATTGTCAGATTAAGGATTTGGGAATATGACTTTTACATTACTTCAGATATGCAAATTTATAATTTATTTAAAATTATTGTTCATAGTTCTCTGCAGTGGTTTTATTCAATTTTTAATCATTACTGCCATCTAGTGATAAACTTTAAAAACGTACTTCTATGTGTATAAAAAGGCGTGTAAGAAAACTTAGAAGTATGTGGTTGTTGGGTAACCATTCACTCCTAATGGCCAATTGTACTGCAACCATCCTAGTCACCAACTGTAGGGGAAGCAGGTATCACGTTCACCAATCTGTGCACATTCCTTATTGGTTTTAACAGTTTCACCGATACACCAGGCAGGGCAGAGCAGGGCAAGACAGGACCACCACCAGAGGGCAGGGAGGCAGGCAAGGTCCCCTATAATCTTCATCCCCCAACCCCCATGCTCCTGTTCTGTCTCTGCACCCCTTTATCCCTTCTTTCGTAGGCCTAGATATGCACACTTACACATGAGTTCTGTACCAGACTTTGTGACAGACCCTAGGAATGTCTTGCTCCTGCTGTTCCCAGAGCAACCCCTACCCTAGCAGGGAACTGAAATGCAGACAGGTGAGTGCAGAGTCCAGTGTCTGTAGACTGTATCAACAATTGAGCCTGGAAGAAGACCCAGCAGAAACAGCTCATGGAGGTGTGTAGGGGCAAGTATCGGGTTCATCAATCTGTGTAGGTTCTTTATCATTTCTAGCAGTAACACAGCAGGCAGGGCAGGGTCAGGGCCAGGGTTGAGGGGTGAAGGAATAGGGGAGGTGCTGGGAGGCAGGCAAGCCCTTCAGGTCCCCAGGATTCTTCACACTCTTGCCCTGGGCTCCCTTTCTGGCATTTTCTCATCTTTTCATCTCATGCTCTACTTCATTCCCTCTCCCTACACACACCCACTGGACCACACAATCATGGGGAAGATGCAAATATCCTAGATGCTGGATAGCTCATTTACCCTCAGTGGGACTGTAATGCACTATCCCAATTCAAGTAGGTTCATCATCATTTGTAGCAGGTAGAGAATGTTGGAGCTCTGGAAATTATTTTTGTAGAATTTTTAATAATGAACAGCAAAGAAACAGCCACTTAAATTTGCATTCTCTTCTCCCCTTTCTCCTCCCTCTCACCCAAGGTGATGCTATTCCTTCATCCCCTCCTTCCAGGCCCAAGTGTGCCTACTCACACATGCACATACCCTTTAGGCCAGTAGTGTACGCAGTTATGGGAAAGACATAATACCATAGGTGCTGGTCTTAAGGGCTAATAATGAAAGGATAAAAACCTGAAAACTCATTTCCCTATAGGTTTTTAGAGAAAATAAAACAAATTAAATAAAAATAAATAAGCTTTTGATCTCTAAACCAATTAGTGGTTACCTAGAGCAAAAAAGGGGAGACAATTGAATAAATCAGAAAGAGAGGAACAATTGTCTAGTAAAGGGTAGAGCTGTTTGGAAGGGCAAAGTGGCACCATCTTAGACTGTGTCTTTGAGAACTTTGGGACTGAAAATGGTGACTGGGGTAAGAGAACTGGCCACTTGTGGCTTCAAGGACTTTTTGTTTTCCCTGTTGAATTCTCCTGTTAATAAGCCCTGCTGTTAAACTGCATTGACTGGCGGTATGAACCTGAGGAAATCTAGGTGGTGGAAGCGTCGTTTTAAATGTGGCTTGTTGGTTGCGGGCTTCTACCCATTTTCTGACCGAGTTCACTGGGGCTCTACCCTCAATGTCTGAGTATTTCTCAAAGACCCACTGCTGAATGCCATCACTGTGAGGATTAGGGTTCTGTATCTGATTTGGAGGGGACACAACCTTTCAGTATACAGCATCAGGGTGATTCAGGTTTTATACTTGACTCAAAGTAGCATGTGAGATCACCCATTTGTATAATTTTGTCTTCCTTTTGTGTTTTGTTGAGCTTCAAATCTAATGTGTAAGGATTGATTTTCCAGAGCTCGCTAGCCTTGTACAACTTGTGATATATTGAACCCTCAGATATCTGGATCCTGGGGAAGTCACCAAGTCTGCACTTGCCATATGAAAATAAACTTTGGTCCTGATGAAGTGAGTGGTCTGTGAGAGAAGAATAAAAAACATAGTCACACCTGACCAGGAACTTCACAGCTGCCCTGGTAACAAATGAAAACACAGTGAGATGCAGATTGCTACTAGTTCTTATCCCTAGGGAGGAAACAAACTACCAACTGCAGAAAATAAACACAGCTATGTTTACCAATAGAAACACTTCGCCAATTATTTACATTGTAAACTATCAGTACAAATACAGAGCTTCATATAGAACTCAGTGACTTGAAAATAATCTAGCAGAATAGATTGAAAGAATAGAGGTGTTCATATTTTATCTGTAATCTCAACTGAAAAAACTCCTTATGGTTTATTCTATTTTTCTCACTTACAATTCCACTTGGTGACACATAGTTCCTATTTTTAATATCAGGAATGTTTTAAAGTTATCCTCATGCAAACATTTTTCCTACCTACATATTGTTTTTGTTTATGACAACTATGGTATTTGTGTGTGTGTGTGACTGTGTGTGTGTGTGTGTGTGTGTGTGTGTGTGTATGTTTGTGGGTAGGTGTATATGTTGCTTCCATAATGAGCTATTTTAGGTCTGAATTAGTTTATGATTGATGATTTTCAAGGATTTGTTATGTATATTATATCATCTACAATAAAAACTCTACTTCTTTCCCCCAATATCATGTTTCATTTACCTGCATTTTAAAAATATATCCTATATAATATTAATTATTATCATAAAAACTAACATTTGTTGGTCACTCACTATGTTTTTAGATGTTTTTTACATGATCTTATCTTACCTTCATAAATGTATGACCAAATCAACTGAAGCTTGGAAAGAAGGAAAGAATGAGTTAGTATTCAACATAGCTTTCTTTATATCTTCATTTCAATTAAAAAAATTCTTTCAAATTTAAAAATTCTGCAGTCTTCTGTAAGGTATTGAAATTGTAGAAATGTATCTCTATGGAAGACTATTGCAAATGTCAGTGTATTATAGCTTCCAACCTTTGAATGTAGGAAATGTCTCTATCTTTTGGCTTACATCTGTGAGGTTCCTGTTCACTTTGGTACAACAACAGGCAGAATGTAGATGTTCATCATTGCTCTCAGACACACCAGCACATTTAAAAATGCTTTTTCTTGTTTGTTATTCATGTAGTTTCTATTCCTCCTCGGTGTTATTATGTGTAAATACTTGAGAATAAGAATAAAGTGCTTCAAAACTATATCATTTTTGTTTTTAAAAAGTCACTTTCTTCATTGGCTTCACACAGCCAGAATCTTGTTTAATTTTGATACTATTGAGAGAACTGCACCAAATGTGGTATCTTTTAATATGCAAGAATATTATTAAGATTAGACTATTAGTTTTAATTAAACTGTCTGTTTTTAAATAAATATAAAATATCTGTAAACACACCCCCAAAACTTGACCTCACTAGAGCTAACTTGATTCTTGGAAGCTTGTTAAAATTATTTTAGAAGTTCCATGACTTCTAAAAATTATGTTGGATGAATCATTCTCAGCAGTGGATCTTTGCTGTTATTTTAATCTCTTAGTTTCTTAAAATTCTTAGAATTATAACAACTGATATTAAATTGCTTTGTTTTAATCACATATTAATATGTTTTCTCATTTAAAAGTCAACCCCTAGTTAATATAGTTACTGGTAGGAGTATGTACTTTATATATTTAGAGAATTGGTGGACAGCATACAGGTAGCCTTTGTTCTGAGACTGTTCATTGCTGTGACCACCTAGAATTATGATTTTTGTTCAGTTATGCATATTCAAAAAACATTTATTTAACATCTATTAATCACAAGACACTGGTCAGAGGGTTAGAAACACCAAGTAGTGTTACAGAGAAATTACTAAAGTCAGAAGTAGCCCAGAATGAAGAACTTTCCCAGCCTCACTGTTCAGCCCCACCTAATGTCAGGTATAAAGTCAGGTGACCTGACCACAACCCACCTCACCTATCAGGGATCACCAGCTATTTAGTTTCTGCACGGTAACCAGCTTTTGCTTATCAGGGAACACTCTAAAGCCCACTCTCCCCTGACTTTGGGAATTCAGTTTTTCGGGAACTATTCCTCTGAGCCCACCAGTGTAAACAAAAAATGCCTCTTTTCTCCAGCTCTCTGAGTCATTTGTCATTGTCCTGGGACCCTTGCCATAATAGTGTGATCCTTGTGGCTTTTTTACACACATATCAAGTTGAGGGATTTTGCAGCAGATAACTTGATTTATTCTCTTAAGCTCCAAGACATATTAGTCTCAGTAGTATGATAATATGGGGGGTAGCCACATTTTCACTTTTTGAGGAATTTTTCTATGACAGACATTCTTAAAATTAGAGCTTGTAGAATATAAATTAAAAAATTGGCTAGAGTAAAGCTGTGCATCTCTTTTCAAAAATGTTTTTAGAGTTTTATCTCTGTTTCAAGAGAAGAAAAAAGTTCATTGAATATAAATTTTGCTGTTTTTAACCTGGATTCAACCCATCTTCCTTCTTGAACTACTTCATATGTTCCCATGTTTATAATGTTCAGTTTTATCTATTGTATTAATTGTGAATTAAAGAAAAGAAATTTCAGGCACCAAAGTGTTAAAATTTTTAAATGGAATAACATGCCAAATATTCTAGATTGGCAAAAGGCTTATATGAATCTTCTAAAATGGTTGTAAATGTTAAAAATTCAAACCATGTTCTTTAAATATACTGTGAGTATACACAGATACAGAGAGTCCCGTAACTTAAACAAGTTAAAAAAAAAAAGTATAATGAATGAGGTTAATTCATTCTACAAATAAGTGAGATATTGTCTATGAAAAACCTGTAGATGTTTTTGTGCAGCAGGGGTTTAATTTCTGGGAAATAGGCCTGAATAACTGAGTAATGATAACGGCTTCTAAGATTAAATGAGATCATTTCAGTAAAATACTTAGAGAAGAACTGGAACACATAATATGCAAATATTTGTTTTTCATTGTTATCATTGTTATTAATATTATTAGTGTTATTACTATTAAGAGGAAGGAACCTAGGGAAGGTTACTGGGAAAGTGTAAAGAAAAATAGGAGGGAAGAATGTGAAAGAACGAAAAAAAAGCAAGGAAAATGAAAGAGGAAAGGAAATAAGAATGGAAGGAAGGAGAAAAGAAAAGGAAGAGAGTGGAAGATAAAAAGATAAAGTGGAGCTAAAAGGAGTCTGGATTTTGACACAGGCTGCAAACATTTAGCAAAGAAGCATATTCAGATTCGGAGGTAGACTGATATCAGGTGCTCTCATTCATACCCTCAAATTTTCACAAATCAATTGATAATTTGGTTTGAAAGATCTTATTCTTTTGTATCGGGTTACTTAGTCCATTAGGGAGATCAAATTCTTGTGGCACGCTACCGAGGTGGAAATGTGGGTACCGCAAATACAAGGATCAGGATTTGGAATATGCTCATAAAAATGGAGCCACCTAGCGGTCATTTGCTGCAAGCTCAGTGCGGTGACCATCTTCATTGTCCCGTTTTCCAGTAACTCCGTATTTATACCTTAGTAAATAAATATGTTGCTTTCAAGCTGTATAAATTGATATGTGTGGAAGATTAGTTTGAAAGCAATCCTTCATTTATATTAACAAGAAACAATAATATTTTAAAGAACATTTGTAAAAGACAGCCTTAAATTTTTCGCTTGACATTTTGGGGTTGTACTAATTTAGGAAATTGGGAAAATCTTAACATTTCCTGTAAGCCTTTATAGTTTTTCAAGGAAAAAATTGCAACTTACCTACTTGTATATGTATGGTATGCACTTGTTCAATGGAGTGCAATTGTTATGATTTTGATTTAAGAATGTTTATGAGAGATGAGAAATTTGTTGGGAAATCTTTCACCAAATACAAGAAACCTTTTGAAATTAACTACACGTGTTGTTTCATTACACTTTGTAACTGTCTCTCTTCCAGTGCCCTGCAAAAAAAAAAAAAAAGTCATAAAAGAGATTATTGACAAATTTTGTACATGGTATCTTGGAGCAATCTTTTGTATAGTCTATTATCTGAAGTAAATAGAATGATTTTTCCTTGTGAAGATTGCAGGGAGGTGTCCAATTTTGGTTTTAGTGAGGATTTTCTTAGGATAATTGTTATATTCTATAGGTAAAACACAAATCACGTTCTGAGACAAATTTTCAAAGGCTTTCTCCATAGGTAATAAGGTAAGAGACGATGGTGGTTATTTTGACCACTAGATGGAGCTATTGTCATTTACAGGAGAGGAATATCTGGGTTATTCTTCTGCCCTAAGACTCAGAAATTATGTATGTCCTCTGTGACCCACAGCTTGCATTTTCTATCACCCCTCCTCCCAACACACCCAAACACACAATAGTGAGCCTGTGTTGAAAGGAGCAAAACTAAAAAACAACACGCCATTTCATGATCCTTAATGGATTGGCCACAATGGAGCGACAAAATAAATTCAGAGACATAGCCAACGATGAGTCTGACATTGTAATTACGGGAGTGGAGCACAGGTTTCTCTTGAAGCATCAATGCATTTTACATGGGTAGGATATAGCTGTAATCCGATCAGCTGCAACTGCCACAGTAACAGAAGGACCCTAAAAATAGAACCCCTATGGTAATCTGTCTGGATTACTAAATTCAGTGACGGCTTGGCAACGAATCAGGGAAATGTTTGCGGAAAAGGATTTAAATATATCATGAAGTTTTATCTGCATTCTGGAGAAATCCACAAGGCCCCCAATTCAGAGCCACTGCTTCGGGGGCTGCTTCCAAACAATCAAGCTCATTTTGTCAAAACATCACCTTTCTGTCCTCCTTTTGCAATTTAATGATGTTCAATCCATTAGTGGAAGCAAAAGAGAAAACAACGCTTTCAAAAGGAGTCTGTCTGCCCCATTCCCTGGTTTCCAAATTTAAGCCACGATGTTCTTCCAGGTATAACATTCATTTCGTGTGATAATGATAGGGAAGTTAATCAGGAGGTAATGTTTTGTTATGCAAATAAATAAAGGTAGGTGTTTGTTGTTTTTTAACTGTACAAAGAGATGTATGATGTATTCATAGGCAAACAAAAGAGTTTAAACATTTTGGATGCATGATAAGTGTTACTGACTGAAGAGGGAACTATGTTTGTTGATTATAAATTCAGGATCAGAATCTTGAATAAAACAAAGCCCATTACTTCTGGTCTATCTATTAATCACCACCGGGCTCTCATGCTGTTTCCCTGTGCGTCAGGACATTTCACACAGTCCTTTGGCTTCTCAGCCCATTTTCAGATCCAAGTAAGGTCCCCAGGGTTTCCTTTACCACAGGTCATCGATATTCAGTATTTTTTTCTTTGCACAGTTTAGGAATCGCTCTTCCCATGTCTTTAGTCTTCTCTTTTTATCTTCTAAGATGCTGGCAACTCACCTTCTGTCTCACCCTGGTTTTTCCCTTAACAATTTTATAGTTTTTTTAATTGTTTCACTGAAAAAAAATGCTTAAAAATATCAGTGGGTGGCTAAGTAGCAAACATAGGAGAATTTAAAGAGAGCAGGTAAGATATCTATTCAAAATCCTTTTATCTTTTCCTGACATTATAGTGTTTAAATTTTCCACCCCTTCAAAATGTGAATCTTACTGCTCTCCTGCTCCTAAACTATCCAGGAGACGTATGCCTCTTCTGGTTTCACGTGGGTGATTGTCTTTAGGAACAACCTTTTTATTTTTTGAAACTGTATACTTATTTCCCTGCTTACTTTGGGTGGTTTTGGAGGTAGTGGGAGAGGTGAGAAGTTAATTTTATTAATTAGTAGTCAGGTATGCTGCAGTTCTCATTACTTTTGCTTTAGCAAGCTCACCTAATTTTAGAGTCCTCTCTCAATATTGGAAATTTTAATACTAGTCAATAGATTCATCATCGACATGAAGTTATACAAGTGTGAAATAGGGTAATGAAAGACTGTCAAGTGAGACAAATGATAACCAATATGTAGCAATTCTTCTTAAACTATGATTTTTAATCTATAAGCAACTTACAGCCTTTGACATCAGTATATACAATATTAAATTTGTTTTTTCATTAATAAATTCATATAGCATAGAAATTTTATGGACACTAACACCAAAGTATTGGGAAATGTTGATTTTAGTTGTAAACAGTAGCAATCTATATGGCTACTAGGACTTTAGATCTCTCTAAATATATACAATGAAAATGCCCCGTAACACAACTCAGCAAACTTTTGAATTTAGTAAAAAGTTCATATTGTGACATTGCCCATACTAGGTAATTAAATTTGTATATTTTTCCTTTTTATATGATGCAGTGAGATATGGTTTTCTGGTGAACAACTAGAATGTATTTATTTCTTGCTATGTTACTATAATTAATACCAATGGACACCAAACTAATTTTCCTGTTACTTAGGAATAATTGCTTTTACTTCATATTTGTTCTTTCTCTTTTCCTTTTGGTTCCTTAAATAACTGAAAATAATTTCCCCAGTAATATATTGAATATTAAACTCCACTTTTCTTGGTTTCATTTATTTTGTCCAAATAGAGCTAACTTATTAATGAAGATCAAGTGAAAAAATTAGCTAAGCAACCATATGTAGAATATTTTAAAATATAATTTATATACAATAAAATACACAAATCTAAAGTGTTCACTTTAATGAACTTAAAATTACACAATATTTTTAAGGCTAATGATAATATGTCTTCAAATGTTTAGAAACCTTGTTAAGCCTAATTTACATCCATGATCTTTCCTCAGTCTTTGTTCTTGGTGTCTTTGCTCTCCTCTGTAAGATATGACAACATCTCAGGTTTTTTAAAAAAAATAATTCTTTTCCCTTTTAAATTCACTTAGATTTTTCCTCCTCACATCCAACTACTCTTTGCTCATTTTTTTTTTTTCCTTTTCCCGTAACTGAAAGTCTTTCTCCAGATTTAGTCTTTGGCCACCGACTTAGCTCATTTTCCTCAAACTGGATATAGATTGCATATGAAAATGAGAGCTTGGGTTTGAATAACTTTCAAAGTTTAACCCCCATATTGCCAACAGTTTTCTGAATATTTTGGTTACATGTTAATTTCCCTACAGATAATGCTTATGTTGGAACAGGTTGACTTGCCTGGGTGAAATTATGAGTTGGACTTTAGTTGTTAAAATTACCAATATCTTTTGAACCTCTGTTGCAAGAGAACGTGGTAAATGTTGTGGAGAATGCAGATAGTAAGGCATAGCTTTTGTCTGTAGATGACTCAAGATGATCTCTGGGGGAAAAAGCAGGTTTATAGAGACTATAGTAGAGCAAAGGAACTATTTTCCAAAAATTGTATAGTGGAGAGGGAGAATCATGCTCAACATGTCTTCAAAGAGGGAGTAGGTGGGCCTGGAAATAGTCAAATTGTCTTCAGGGACAAAAAAAAAAAAAAAAAAAATCCAGAGAAAAACAATCCTAGAGAGAAAATTTTGGAAACAGTTGCTGATTGAATTAGTGAGTGCACTAGGAGGGGTGATTTGGATATTTAGTTTATTACATGTGATGTCTAAGATTTTGTTGAAACTTCCAAGATACATATTGAAAATGTAGTAGTAAATGATTTCAGTATAGAAAACATAGCCACGAACCTAAGAGTATGGAATCTATTTTCATAAAAGCAGACGTTAACTGTATGGTAAGGTTACCTAACAGAAAAAACATAATGAAGTGTAAAGAATCAGACACAGGATTTGAGCATTTTCAATAAAATAATTTGTTCTGTTCAATTTTAGCTCTCAGTTTAACTATATAACCTATTTTATTTGAAATATTAGTACATTCTAGAAGATTTACACATGACTACCTATAAAACAAGCTACTTTGAAAAACTGCCTTAGTGACATTTGAAAGTGATATTCAAATGATATAATAATATAATATAATAAATATTCATAGATTTATCCTCTTGATAATATACATTTATCATAGATTTAGCCTCTTGATAATATACATTTCGGACAGCAAATTATCTGGTTTTTTTTGTTTGTTTGTTTTTCCCTGAGGCTCCTGAAATGTCTCCTTAAGTTACTTATTGTAATGCTTTTCTGTCCTGAGAGGAGTGAGTCTGAAGTTGCTGATTTGGATAACTTTTCTGTGACTTGAAAAGTTGTGATTGTTTATATTTTTCATTATTTTCCCAATGTCCTTTAAAAGAATCTATGTGATAAATATATACCTGAGGTTAATAAAAAACAAAGGGTTATTCTTTGACTTTTGTTGGAATACGTTGTTCATAAAATGAAAGTTAAACACAGTGGTGTTTTCTCTTTTTTCTTTACTGTGAAAATACTGGGATGCCCAATCACCTCTCAGCTGTTCTGACGGCCTATTTTGATACCTGTGATTGCCTACATCATCTTTTGCTTTGATAACTAGCCTTTTCTGAAAACGAAAGGCCCAAAAACATAGATAGAGACTTTAGAGATTCATTTTAGTTCATGATTCAGTGACTTGGTCTTTTGAACTCTGTTCGGAGGGGTGTATCCCATACATCCATTACTTCTGCTCCCTCCTGCATCTGCTGTCAAACCATTTTATCTCCAGCACCTGGTGAAACACCCCTGACAGTTGGACTAGCAGCTGGTTCAAATGCGGCAAGAAAAAGCAAAACTTCTTCATGTCTTGCTTGCCTCACATTTGTGGTCTTAATGCCTAAAATCAGCCACCAGGTCAACCTGGATTCCTTCAGTAGTGAAAAATTCTAGCTTTTAGCCAGGAGAGTGAGAATATGTGGCCTTGTTTTACAAGCAATCATCACTGCTTCATTTTGAAAGTGTTGTTTAGTGGGTGTTGTTTTTACTTCTCCAAGTTTGATTTCTATTTCATTGGCATTGTGATACACATACTGAGAAATACATGTTATAAAACATATATTAATGTTTAATGAATAGTTACAAGTAAGTGAATGCCAAGAGTACTACCATCTCGATTGAGAAATAATGAGGCTAATAATAGTCTTCAAAATCCCCTATGTTTCAAACTCATTACTTCCATGTACAGCAAATGATGATCCTGACTTTTATCATTTCTTTGTTTTCTATATGATTTTATTGTGTATAACTAATACAACTCTTTCATCTGCTATTGTTTTTTAATGGATTATTATTATATGTGTCAGTTTGTGTCTTCTTCATTTACCAAATATTGCTCATAAATATGGTCCTTTCATTTGCCTTGTAATACAACATTTCGTTGTGTTTTACTTACACATGTTTTTGATGAATATTTGAGTTGTTGGGATATTTTTGTTAAGAATTATATTGCTCTAATTTTATATAGGCTTTTTAAAAATTGAAACCCCTAAGCAAATGAAGCAATCCTTCCTGTTAGTGATCGAAAAACTTTTATTTTGAAGATGTCACTTTTCTCAGATTGATAAGTTTAGTATAATCTTAAAAGAACCACTGATTCTTGCCCTAACTTTCCTAAACACTATTGTCTCAGTTTGGCCTAAATTATGACTTTTATTCTGTCATTTCCTCTTAAAACCTCTAGCAATTCTCTACTCTCTAGAGATGTGCTGTTTAATGGTGACACCACTACCCTCATGTGGCTACTTAAATTTAAATTTGAATTAATTAAAATCAAATAAAATTAAAATTCAGTTCTCAGTAGCACTAACCACATTCCAAGTGCTCCTTAGACGAACATGCCTACAGAAATGAACTGCACAAAAATAAAGCCTTTTGCTTATCACTGCAATATCTGTCGGTCAGCACTATTCCATAGTCTGTCAATTTCTGTAGGACAATCAAAAAATTCCCAGTATAGAGCCCAATGCTTCAGCCCAGTCATTACGCAAATGCTTGCCTTCATGTCACAACTTCAGTGCACTTCTTTCTTATTCATGTCTCTTCAAATAACCTTTCTTGACTTCTATTAATGCCAAACTCTTTTCCAAAATGGTAATCAAAAATTGTCTTTGCTAGATATGTAGATATTTAAATACCTTTTGGAGGTAACTCTATATCTGCTATGTGTGCTCATGAATTCTTTTGTTTGTAGCTGTTTCAAGTTTACTGTAAATTTCTACATGAAAGGAAAGTGATTGTGGCTTCTACGCACTCCCTCCTGTGAAGTACCGCTAGTCTGTTGCCCACTGATGATTCCAGTTCTCATAGATGACAACATTATTAATCCTTAAACAATGTGATTTATGTGCTGACTTGCCTTTTCAATGAAAATGTAACTTTCAACAGTAGTGCAGCTCTATTTTCCATTGCTACCAACATCTGCCTTCGTTTAGAACCTTAATATGTGTTTAAAAAGGTTTCCTTTCAATATTAAGTTCTTGGAAGATTCTTTGCCAGCAGTTCCCCAGGAGCTTCAGATGCATTTTTCTCTCCCCCACTGTAAGCACTCTAATTACACTCCTGATCTGATCACTAAGCATTGGTGGGCAAGGCTGTCTACTGTAGCACATTAATTACTTGTGCATTGTCTCTAGAGTTAAATAGCACATATTATTAATGGCTTAGTATGGCTTTCATCTCTAATTTTCCCAAGTTGAATTTATATCTGTTGTTATTGGCCTCGTGTCATAGGTTGATACATGCTCTAAGTAATATTTTCAGAAAGCTTTTTGTTAAATGTTGGTTTTAAAAGAATTGGTATATTCAGCCCACCTCTCAACAACTCAAGTCCCTGTGTCCCTGGTAATTTCACCAGAGCTGACATTAATGTGGTCTGACTCTCCTTTACCAGCCTAGCACAGAATCCAAGGATTAACTGCACTGTACCCCAAAACAGAGTCTGTGCAGGCTCCATTTTAATAAAAGACCCATTTTGTTGGCTTGCTAATTATGACATAGGTTATAGCAGGATATTTAGTTGCTGTTGATTCTGTGATGACATTGATGAACGGGGAAAAAAGGAATTGAGCCTCCATTGTCTGTACTATTGTTCTATCTCTGTACCAAGAAATACACTAATTAATTGTTATGAATCTGTCTAGTAACAGTGTTTGCTATCCCTGTCTGTCAAAAAAAAAATTCTTCATTACATACCTGAAATGCATGGATTTCTTTGACCAGGCACTGCTGTTCCCCATATTTTAAGAATTACCTTGCTCTTTAACACAAATGTCCTGGAAAGGGCAGACATCAGAACCTTATTTCTTGGCATTTGCCTGCTGTCTGGTCTCTTACTTTGATTAGTAGAATCATGTTTTTAAAGGTGCTGTCTTAATCCTCTTCTCATTTCTACTCGACCTTGAATCGATTCATTGGCATTTAACCATAACTATAATTGTAACTGTTTTTTTCTCTCTGCTGTCATGATTTTTATATATTAAAAACAAAAATATATTTTCAATTATACCCTAGGAGGAAAAAAAGACTTATTGTTACTTATATTCTGTTTTGTTTTATTTAAAGAATGGTCATTTATTTGTGATTAGTATATTTGTGATTGGCATGATATTTTTTCCTTAGATTTTTTTTTTACTTTTACCCCATGATAGTTAATAGACCCTACACAGCAAGAGCAAATTTATGCAAAAAGTTTTCACACTATGTGTGGAGAAGTGCCAGCACTTCTTTTATTTGGCCAATATAAACAAATGGGTGATGTATCAGAATCATGGAGGTATAGTGTTTATTACAATGAAACTGTTGTATTAGACTTACTATGTAAATGCCTACAAATTTTTGGGCTATTAGCTCTCTAGTTATAGAAGCCCATGGCTTGATTTTAACATGTAAGTAAGTTCATTGGGGGGTGTCTTTAATTGGTTTATGTAAATTTTACTGTGGAATATTCCCTTAAAAACAATCAATACACTACAAATTGTGACTCATTCTTATTTACGTTCTTATTTAGTAAAGTTGTTTCTCTAATGACTGCTTCTAGGCAACATCTTATTAGTCTAGTGTGAGGTACTGAACATACTCAGGAGAGAAAAAAGATAGGCTTGATTTCAACATAGTCATTAATTCAGGCTATTTTCTCTTTTAGTTAGTTCAAAATAAGGGAGTTATGTTAAGTCTATTATTTATTTCTCCTTGCTTCAACACACATTTAAATTCCCCAAATTATTCAAACAGATAAAACCCTAGACCTCTTTCTTTGTAGAACTATTGCCAGAAGATAATATAAAGTATTTATATATTGAGTCTAACAACAGGATGGATGAAACAGTTACTGTGTTACTTAGTATCTTCTAAAAGGTCACCAGAAATGATGAAAAAAATTAAAGCAAACTTTTCAAAACGACTCGTTTTTTTTTTTTTTTTTTGTCCTTGGTAATGGTGCATAATAATTGAATATTTTGTAATACCAATTTATCTTCACTTAATAATATCTTGCATTTAACCAGTAGTTGTCCTTGAAAACTGTCAGGGACAGTTTTGTTAGACTTGACTTTGTTTAAGGGTTTATATGTTCTTGCCCCTCCCCCCCACCTACCAGATTAAAAAGACTCTCTTTCTGCCCAACCAAGACATTCTTTTATTGACCCTCTAGGTTTAACAATCTTGTTTTCTTTTCCATTTGAAGGAAAAGAAAGCATGATTAGGAAATTAACTTTGTGAATTGCTGATCACCAGAGATGGCAGAAAGCAGGTCCTCATTAACCTGGTTACAAGGAGAGACACACTGACCCTTGCCCACTCCCCCTTCTATTCCCTTATAACTGTGGATAAATAGCCCTGCCCTCTGCCAAAGAGCTGGATGGCGGTTTTCCAGACATGGGTCTGTTACCCTCCTCACTTTGCCAACAAATGAATTCACTTTTCTTCTCCTCAAGCTCTGTTTCCTTTTATTGGATAAGGGAAATCAAGATCAATGTTCCCTAACACCTCTTTCCTCTCTCTCTCTCTTTCTTTCTCTCTCTCTCTCTCTCTCTCTCTTTCTCTCTCTCTCTTTATATATATATATGCATGCATACATATATATGCTTATATACACACATGGGTATAAATTACTAAATTATATTTATTATCTGAAGCTGAATGACATGGAGGGCAATGAGGAGTTTCCTGTTTCCAAGTTGCTCATTTAGGTTGCCTTCCTCATAAGATGGCAACCTCAAACATAGAAGCACAGTATGTGTTTACCAATGACTCCTTCAGCAAACCCTCCCCCCTTCACTTAGGTTGTAACTATACTCCCCTTCAACACTTAACTCCGGGTATACAAATTGTCTATATCCTACAATAGAGTACTACATTGTTCAAGGGAAATAGGGTGTTCTTTACAAGCTGTGAAAACACCAGCTACTTTTTCTGCTCCCTTTCACTGACTCCTAATATTTCATGTCTTCAAATTGTGATAACTAGCTGTGATCATTGTGGCCACATTATAAATTGCTTATAACATTGTGTGTAATAGAATTACTTTCCTTTTACTTTTCTGACAAAACCGATCTTAGATTTTTGTGAAAATATAGCTAAACTGGAAATAACTCCTAATTATTTTCAAATAATGTTCATTTTATATTTGTTGTTAATGGAGGGCAAAGAATAATGAGTACATCCTAAACTTCAATATATACTGTCAATTTATTTTATCTATCAGATATTTGAATTATTTAACTTAATAGCACAGAAAAATCATGGTTAAACTGGAAAAGAATACTCATTTTAATATAGATGGGGCTAGGTAGCATTCTCTTGACCCCTGATCAGTAAAGAAAACTTTATCAAAGAACATTTATTATTATCGAATGGAAATAAATTGGAAAAAGGAGGATACCTGAATGATTCCTTTAATGAATCAATCTCCTTTACTAAAAAGAATCATGTTATAATTCTACCATAAATAATAATTTCAAGCTGTTTTCTTAATAATGGTGATGAAATTGTGTTAATATTTTCATGTCTGCCCACACGGAGACATATCATTTTGGTCTCACAATGCATTATTATAAGCATATGAACAGAATAAACCCTATAGACATAACAAAAATGAATTGTCTTAACATGTAGCATATGACCTGTACCTATTGCTTTTGTTCTCTGACATGCTGGGTAAAGGGATTAAAGAAAAAAAAAAAGAACATAGTAAAAGAACTAAGGAATATTATGGGACAAGGAAGATGTCTGGGTTTTTTGAGAATTTGAAGACTTGCAAGTATTAGTGTATGTTAGTGTTCATAATTCTCTTCTAGAATTGTGTACTTATGATAGCAACAATTGTATGTTATATTTATATTTATACTGACATTTTCAACATTGAGTACAGTGTATAAAACATGGATGTTTGCTGGATTTCAGTTGAATGAATAGTGGTGATTAGGCCCTGTAATAATGTAATGATGAGTCTGTGCCTATCATATAAAAATAACATTCTGGGTTAGCATCTGGGATAAAAAGCAAAGGAGAAAAGTGAGAAATTCTACCAGGAAGGAATTTCTAACACATGATATAAGACTGATGAATCATAATTCATTCATTTTACTGATTTCCTCCAGAGAAGACCCTGAGACAACAGTTCAAATAGAGTAATGTATTGATTAAAAGATGATAATAGGAAACTAAGAAGGGGTGTAAGAAAGTTAGACAAAGAAGGGAAGACTGTTAATAAATGGCACCCTATCATGCAAATTCCCAGTTTAGGTAACTAAATCAGAATCCCATTGGGAAACGTTAGGAGACAGATTAGAACAAATATCCCAGTGTCACCCTCCCTCATGTACAGGTGATGAAGGGATCACAAGGGATGTTAATTCTCTAGCACTTCTTACCTGTCATTGTAGGGTTGAACCATGGGCTCTGAAAGAAGAGATAACCTTTATCTGAAGGAGTGTAAAATTTGGAAGTTGGGGTATGGGCAGCAAGCAGAGTCCAGTAAAAAGCACATCCCTTTATGAACATTGTTTAAGAAATAAAATAATATTTTTATAGAAATTTGTATTCATGTTCTCAAAGCTGAAAATGTTGTTAGAACATGAATACTTTTCAATTGTTTGGCCTGAGCTACTAAATAAACGAAACTCTGAGGCATTAATTTTGGTCTAGGTGCCATAAAAGTATTACTGATATTAAAGGTACAATGGACCAAGACATTTTGAGAAATCTACATGTAAATAAATGAGATCAACCTTTCTATGGATTATACTGTGGATTATATAGTCTATGAGGAAAGGCTTCCATAGAGTAAAGTTATTTGGACTTTTAGAAGTCAGAGCAATCTCACAAAACTATACAAAAAACTATGCTTCTGTAAAAATGGAATATTTATACATATAAATATGTATATATTTGACATATGACATATGTTGACATGTTCTTTTTGGTAATAGAAAATACATTTTTATGAAAGGTTTTATTAGGCTAAAAACTTTCCTTATAAAGTTTTAGCTGATATAAGTTTCTTATACAGTCTTTAGACATAGTTCTAAGACTGTATAAGATCTTTAGACATAATTCTAAAGACTGTATAAGACACTCAGAGCCCATGACTTCAAAGGAATTCTCAGATCTTCCGTTAGCATTCTTACTTAAAATAAATAAGGTAATTCTGGTTTGTTTCTGTTTTTGCATTTCTTTTTATCAGCTTATGGACAAATATCTATGTACCAGTCATGGAAAATATTGTGAGATGTGATTTTAGTTTCATTTATTGTTCCAGTCCATAATATCGACTGTGTGCATAACTATTTTCCACATTTTTAATTGTTTACATTTTATATATTATTGTAAGTCTTTAACTTCTGGAATAAAAGGAAAAATTCAAAGACACCGAGATGAGTGGTTACTAATAAAAATGAATGCAGAACAGGTTGATAAGATATGTATTTATCATAATCATAGGTATATCACCATAATGTCTACTAAATATTTACCACACACAGACCCTATGCGGTTTATAGGTATGTATCTGCTCATCCTAACAGCACTCTTTAAGTTCTGTTATTACCCCACTAGGGTCACATTCATTCTGCAACTACTGCTGTTGTCCCATTGTATTCCCTAGGGCCTTACCTTATGATGCATGGAGTTCTGACTTCTAAATGCCACACTAAGTCTCTTTGTTCAATGACTTTTTTGTCATCTGTAACCAGGATTGTCCTCTTGCAGAACAGTGTGAAAATGTAGTAGAGTTTGTACACCTAATTACTATTCCCCTTCACCAGTGTTTGATGGGATAATTTTCCAAATAAAGTATTTGTACTCGAATCCTCATATCAGGGTTGACACTGGAGGAATCCCAATTATGACCTACCTGTACATTCCCTTGTTCACATTCCCTGCACACATAAATATAAAACTGCCTTAAAGTGAGGAAATAAATGAGATATATGAATCTAGGATTGGGAAAGCATTATGTCAGCTTTGAATATTAGGAGTTTCTTTGAAGGAGAGATGAGAGAGTAGAATGGATTGCAACTTCATACAGGATGCTATAAAAATATACTCAAGTTGTGAAAGGAACTAAATGCATTCTAGTCCTAAGTAGAAAAAGCAGAAGGAGAACAAGATGACCCCATTGCATATAGTCATGGCTGTAACATACTGTAACATAGAGCAGTGATAGAGGAATGATGAAAATAACCAGCTACTTACTGACTCTGGATTTTCTCCATTAGTTGGTAAAATGACATGGGGAATAATGTATAATTATGTAAGTCTGATAGCCTCACATTTGAAATGTTGGCAGTTATAGTATTGTGGGTGTGTATGGCAGGTGGCAGGAAATAAACTGGGTACTCTCTTCAGACATGTAAAACACACCCACACTCCATCCACCCATGTTAAAGAGAAGAGGAGCTATATTGGTCAAGGGAAAGTGTTAGGATGATTTTCAATTGCTTAATATCACTATAACTGTTTTTTTATTGATGTTATGTCTCTCGGGTACTGGCATTTCTAAGAATTGTGATCGGCTGTAATTTCAGGTGAGAATGAGGCTTCGTAAGCTCCCTGACTAATTTTGTTTTGTTTAACCTTTAAAAAAGCTTAATTTTCCAATCAATTCCACCATATTAGTCTATGTCATGATTTGCTCTAAAGACGATTTCTTCTGTTTTTATATTCTATTTTATTGCAATTTAACATCTTATGAGAGTGCTATGCACCTAAGTGTATGTGTGTTTGTGTGTATGTGTGAGTGTATTGAAAAACAAGTTACCAATGTTATTTAATCTGACTGCTTGAAACTAAGTACAACCTCTTTTGCCAATCCATTCAGAGTCATTAGAAGCTGCATGCTTCTCTGCCAGTCATTAGACTGCACACTGTGAGTGTGAAAATTCATTAGCATATTATGGATATATAATTTCTGCCTAAAAATAAAGAACCTCCACCTATGGAAACAATTATGTATCATGAGAGGAGCTCTGTTTTAAACTTCAACAGTTTCTCCAGTTTCTTCTTTTTTTTAGTCTACTTTTTCCAAACCTCTGGTTATTTGTTTTCAATTCTAGAGATTTAGATACCTTTAGATCTCCAAAGTTGGGTTATTTGTATGGAGGTAAAAATGGGTTAGGTAAAACTGAGGCTGCTGAAAATTAGATGATGCATCACTAAATAACTAGAAGGAAATGAATGTTGGGGGAAATGCTGCTCTTAAAATAGAACACAGACATGGTCATTTACCTACTGTGTGACTCCAGCACATTATTGGCTTTTGGGAACCTAGCTATCTTTCAAGGATTTGTTTGGTCTATCTCACGGAGTGGTCAGGAATGGAAGACCATGTAAGGTAGAGTTTTATGTAAAGAGTTTAGAGCTGTATAAATACAAAGTTATTCCCGTTATTTCTGGCTTAACAGGGAGCCACATACAAATTGTTTTAATGTATATTGTTGAACCTAGCTTTCAGAAATGTCCTGTAGACATTTTGCCATTCCAATTAAACACATTTATTAATTTTTAAATGAAGTTTTCAGAATATGCTTGCATCCAGCACAATAGCAATCTCCAAAGCAAAGAAAAAAAAATGATACAAAAGCTATGAAAAACAAAATGATTAAAGCAAAAAGAGGAACCACCCATTGCACAGATAAGAAACAGTCTGTGAAGTCAGGCAGTGCCAGGAAGAACCAATTTAGCAATTAAAAAATGAATAGAAATGACTGAATGCGGAATTTGGAAATCAAATTTAAATTCTCATGTAAAGTTAATTATTTGTATAATAAATAAATAATAAATAAATGCACGTGCACATGTATGACATGAGACAGAGAGATGGAGAGCCATAGAGAGAGAGATCTATCTGCTAGTCTTCATTTGGGGGTTCACTGGGCCCTTTAAGATCAAGTCAAATTTTCATCTCAAATGTGGAACTATTCCAGATTTCCTGAATTCAGCCTGTTGCTAATGTTTACACAGACATCTCTGCTCTAGTTACTAGCTTCTTCCAAATGCCAATTCTTTTCTCTGTATGTGTCTACTCCAGGTGTGCAGTGGATTTTCCTGTGTATTCACATGTAGTGACCAAAGCCTTTATATACAGCACTACTCACCAGACTCTTTAACTGAATAAAAGAAGACTGTGTTTTCAGTGTTTTACTGCTTTAGGCAAAAGTTTCTTACCTTATTTCTTGGGCCTCTTTTCCCTCTTAAATCCTTATTTTCTGCTTGGTTTTGTGCTCACCTGTTCCTAAATTATTCTTTCCTATCCTAAGCATTTTATGACTTCTTCTGATTTTTCTTCCACCAAGTCCCCAGAATTTGATTTTCACTCCCATTAGCTTATTAACATGAGTTCAATAGAATGTTGTCTTATATAGACAGAAAGGTTATTTGTCATTATATCCTGGTATCTCCAGAGTCTGAAGGAGGGGCAGTTTGGGTGATGAGTAATGGACATGTAGGAGATAAATAACAAATGCCCACTGAGTGAATGAACAGATCAAGGTATACTTTAAAAGGCATTCTATTAACAAGTAGAAAGGCAATATCAATTTTGCAAATATTTTTCTTACCCCACTACATAAAGTGGTTTTAGGAATATATTAGATTTTTAAGCAGATGGTAGTGGTTACTAAAATCATATTTTAAACATGTTACATATTCCTTGACACTTATATTACTTTCTTTAAACAGTACTCACCACAACTCCACTAATCATTTTTCTTTTCATTCCTTTTGTTTCATTTTTCCTTTACCCTGGAGATTGCTATTGTGCTGGATGTAGGCATATTCTGAAAACTTCATTTAAAAATTAATAAATGTGTTTAATTGGAAAATAAGAAGCACTATGTTTTCATGGGAACTGTGCAGATACTTCCTTGCTAACCCTTATCCCCAGATTCTTTTTCGTTAATGTCACTCTGTAGAATTGCTTGATCAACGAAAGCATGTCTCCTGATGAAAACAGACTGTTCCTCAAAGAACAAATTAAGGACTTTCAGTCCTGGAGGTAAAACACTGTGAGTTCATCATGCCGTGCTGTAAAACAAATGTGTTATGTGCCTGGCAACTCTGTGACACAATCAACAGGAAGCCTGAAATGCTGAGAAGGGCTGATTTGCACATTCTCATCAGGTACTTGCAAATGTAATCAAAATAAGCCAATAGAATTTAAGGTTTCTTGACATGACTCAGCCTCTTGGAGTTTTTTTTTTTTTTCTTCTTCTTTTGTCTTTTAACCAATCGTTTATTTCACATTGGATGAATATGTTGATTTTTTGAAAAGCATTTTAAATTAGAAGTTCAGTTTGGAAGTCAAATATACTTAAATAAAAATGACCTCACAAAGAACAACAGGATGTATTGCACAGAACAGAGAAATCACTGTCTCTTCTTTCTCTCCTCCTTTGTCCTCTTTCTTGTTTTCTCCCTTTCTTTGTCATTTCCCCCACCCTTCGCTTTCAGCCTTTTTTCTCCAGTATTGTCTTTTTTTCTTAGTTTTAAGATCAAACTTTGTCCATAGCAAAGGCATACTGATGGGTAATACTTAAAATGGATAAATATCAATGTATAATAAGTCATTTTTATTCATTCAATACTTTTTTGAGCAATAATTGTTTTAAGCATTCAGTTATACAAAAGATTTTTTAATAAATCATAATCTTTAAAAAGAATGATTTAAGTGGTTCCCAAGTAAATTTCTGATACTATAGATAAAATGAATACCAAAAATCTGTGCATTTTTCTCTAGATTCTATATGCTAGTGTGAATAGTAAGAACCTGCCCTGTAAATTTAAAGTATATAAGGAGTTTGAATGAAGCGATAAAAATTTATATCAAGTTCTGTCTAAAAAAGACTTTTGCTCTAGTATAGTTTAAAATCAGGTAACATAATATCTCCACTTTTATCCTTTTTACTCAAGGATTACTTTGGCTACTTAGGATGGCTTATGGTTTCATATAGATTTTGATATTTTTGTTTTACTTCCTTAATATTGTTTGGATTTTAATGGGGATTAGACCCGAATATTGCTTTTGGTAGAACTAGTTTGGGAGAACTAGTTTGACTTTTTGATTTAACTATTTGATCATCCCCATCCATGACCATGGGATGTCTCTCTGTTTCTTTATGCCTTGTTCTATGCCACTTTTCTATATTTAACTATTGTTTTTCATAGCTTTTTGGTGCAGTCTTTGGCTTTTCTATATATGCTATCATATAGTCTTCAGATAATGAGAGTTTCACTTCTTTTCAAATCTAGATTCCTTTCATTTTCTGTTGTTGCAAGAGTGTTCCAGCTAAAAGCGCTACTACTAAATTAAAAAGAAGTGGTAACAGTGAGCATCCTTATCTTATTCTTGACCTTAAAAGGAAAGCTTTCAGTTTTTGATCATTAAGAACTATATTAGCTTCATGTTTGTGATTATATATAGCCTTCACTGTGTAGAGGTAAGATCCTTTATTTCCATCTTTTTAGTAGTCTTTATCACAATGTTGTTATATATCATAACAGACGTTGAATCTTATCATATGCTTTCTCCGCATTTATTGAAAATTATCATGACTTTTAACATTTGTTTTGTTAATATATTACATTAATTCACCTTATGAAAAAGGTCAGATAATTTGACAATCAATGATTAATTACTTAAATGAAGATCAGTTTAGGTGTTCACTCATGATGTGGTCTGTCTGAGTTTTTTCTGTAGACTTATATGTTTTATTAGCCTGTGAATCAATGTAAGAACTTGGTGTTGTTTGGAATTGCTAGGACAATATCTGTAAATCCTAGTGTCAATACCAAAAAGCTGCTTGAACAGTCAGCTCATAATCAACAAGTAACATCTCTATGTTCCTCTAGTGTTTCTTTCAGCACCCTGAATGAAATCCCTGGGAGTTGTATGCTGCAAAGTTCTATGTTCTATTCATATGCCAGGGACCAGTTTGAGTAGTCATCTCATATTATAGATGAGATCTTGAAATAAAGTAGACGATTCATAAATAAAAAGATAAGTTTAATTGTACTATGAACTGAAAGATATCCCCCCCACATTCATATGTTAAATTTCTAATACTCAATACTTGAAAATGTGAACTTGTTTCAAATTTAATCTTTTCTAAGGTAATTAATTAGGAGAAGCTATGACTACCCAAGAGGAGGGAGTAGAGTTCAACATGGCAGGTATCTTTATGGTAAGGGGAAATCTGGACACAGAAACATGCATTCAAACAGGGAAAAACCCAAGTACAGATTGGTTCATGCTGCCACAAGAGAAGGCTTTATAGAAATTAGAGAAAAAGGCCTGGAACAGATTCCTCCTTTGTGTTTTTGAAAGGAAAATAACCCTGTGAACACAGTTTCTGAACTTCTGCCTCCATTCCTCCAAGATAATCAGTTTTTGCTGTTTATGCCATGTAGTGTATGGCATTTCATTATGGCAGGTCTAGGAAACCATTAAAGACAGTATTTGAGTTGCTTATTTTTTGTTAAATAAATAGACGAAATATGAGAAATTTGCAACACCCTTCAACAACTGTCAATCAGGGAAACATCATGTTTTTTATCCTTTAAGAATCTCAGTTCTGAAACAGGGATGAGATAGGATTTGAACTGACTAACTTAAAAATAAATCAGGAACAACACTAGTAACTTGAAGGAATTTAGATTGATAATTTATCTCTTGTGGATGAAAAGGCATAGAAGCATTCAGGGAGAGACCATTAAATCAGAAACAAAAATTCTGCAGCAAAATTTATAAATATCCCCAGAATCCTTGAGTGGTCTAATCTCCATTTATGCTGCAGATGTAGCTATAAGACAAGTAATATCTCAAGCAACCACGTTCATATTGATCACGCATCAGCAGAGGATGGAGGATTTTATTTGTTCCCCCAAGTGGATTGTGAGAGTGTCCCTCTAGCAATCCCTGTGCACAACTAAATGAATCAAGCTTTTTTTTAAAAAAGGCAACAATATAAAAAGAAGATGCAGTGCCACATTTAAGGGCTTGAGAACACATCTTTGAAAATAAAATATAACAAAAATCTAGGCTGCTGACTTCCTCCGCTGTGCAGGGAAATAATGCAAGCAACTACAAGGTGTTAAGATATCAGAGAATGAAGAAGACAAAACAGAGAAAAATGTGGAAAGGTAATGCGCAACATTTAATAAGAGAATTATTATGTGGGAAAAACTGATATATCTAAATTTATCTATAGTATCAAATTGACCTTTGAACATGTATCGGTAGGATCAGTGCAATTACAAAGACTTAAATTTTGCCAGTTGCTTTCCAAAGCACTTGATATATGATTTAACATTCACATGTATCTATGTAGTTGAATCCTCTTATATTTTGTTGTATGCATTGGTAATAACCTATAGCTTAGACAAGTCAGGGTCATTCCAAACAGCTAAATAGTTAGTGGATATAAGGCCCCAAAATCAATGTTTTGTGCTGTAACTCTGAAGCAACAGAATGTCCTACTCAAGGTTGATAATTTTTCAACAAAATAGAAGAAAGCTAGCATCTGTAATAATTTCCTTAACCACTAAATCAATTAATCAATATAATTGGCTTCTTAGGAATTTACACTTTTCACATATTATAATCTGAAGGTCAAAGACTTGAGCTCTACAGAACACAGAATATCTGTCTTAACATTGTTATCCACCTTTGAGAAAACAATAATGCTCTCCAATCACTGGATTTACTGTCTAAGAATAGCATTTTGAAAACAACTTCCTAAAATTCTGTCTCCACAGGTAAGAATTTTGGTTTCCTTGTCTCTTTGGGTGTAAGGAAGCTAAGGCCTACAGATTAGATGCTAGGAATTTTTTCTTATGTATTTTTTACAAAGCATTAATTTTGGGTTGCCAAAAACTAGATAGTCTTACCGGGGAAAGCAGTGCCAAGTTGGACACCTGTCATAGTTTGCTCTCCTTGGTATTATTAGACATGTAGCTATAGTCAATCTGTTTCAACAGTGCCCACAACAAAACCATTTCTTCTAGATTTCTAGTCTTCATGAATGGGATATAGCCTTATTTTTCTCTTTTTTTCTTTTTTTTTTTTTGAGACCAGGTCTCACTATTTTTGCCCATGGAACCGCAGGCTCACATTGCCCAGAGTACCACGGACTCAAGAGATCCCCAGCCTCAGCTTCCCAGGTAGCTGGGATTACAGGCGTGTGCCACCACGCCCAGTATTTATTTATTTTTTTGGAATTAGGTCTCGTTACGTTGCCCGAACTGGATTTGAACTGTGATCCCTGGTCCCTGCCGAGGCTTCCTAGGCTGCCACCTACAGGCATGTGCCACCATGCCTGGCCTCTTTTCCCTTTCAAGAGAAGAAAAACCTCCCTTGAAAAAACAGAAAGCTGATGGCAATTTGTATTGATTACTTAACTTTGAAAATACTTCTCAAAAAAAAATAGGCAGAAATGAAAGCAAGTGCAAAGTTCAAACTCTTACATATAAGGATAGTTAGGAAGTTAGGAAGCCTAGTGTGTCCAGTACTTTAGCCCATAGCTGGGTCACCTTTAAGATGGTTGCTATCTAGAAATTAATTACTCTCTTGGTAGTGCCTTGACTCATCAGTTGAACACACAGTTCTCAATAGATGATGTTAGCTCTTTTTATTCAATATTACTTTTAAATTTCTGGTTTCACTAAATAATGGGAATATGCCCAAATATGTACCCAAAGAAAATAAAATTGCTATCTTGGAGATATTTCTTTTGTATTTTGTATTTTTCCAGTGGTTTTATTTTTGTAATATTTTTCATATTTTTTGAGTGACTTTAGATAGATATAGTGGTAGTTTAGCATAACAAGAAATTCTGTAACATTTATTTTAAACCACTTCCTTATTTTATAATGAAGCATTAAAGAGGTATAAGACATGCCCATTTTGTACTACTCTTGAGTAACTGGGTTATAGCTGAGGGAACTGACTCACAGTACAGAGCTCCCTCTGTCATACAGTTACAGTTCTTGTCCATAATAAGAAATCAATCATGTGGAAATCCTTCTCATATCTATTTCTCCTACCTGGTGAAGGAGAAGTCAAATACCTACCATACCCTAATGTACTGTTCAAAAAAATGTTTGTTAGTAATAATTAGCAGAAATGTTGATGGTATGACGTTTAAAATATATAAAGAAGGTGGGAAATCTGAGTAGTCACATTTAAACATTCAACTTTTTGAGTTTTTTGCTTTTTCCTCCTTTCCTAGTAAATCAGAGTCCCCGCTACAATGCATCAAGTGATGGCCTAATCAGAGGCAAGAGATGGTTCAAGGTCTGCTTCAGTGAGTGAGAAGCCAGTACTAAAGGCATTTTAAGCATCTTCCAGCTATTTCACCCGGTTGATTATAATGATTGTTGATTGTAATGATTTTTGAGCCATGCTATATTATAAGAAATGTCAAGATTGTATTGTCCAAGAACTTACATATTTGAAAAAGGGAGGTAGGGGATGTGGAAGTGGAGAAGAAACCACTAATTGTGGACAGTGGTTAATCTAATAGCTGCATTTTTTTCTTTGATAGATTGAAGTAGCTCTTTATCACTGCCAACCACTCCCCATTGCTCTTTCCTCGCACTTGTCTTTTCCCACATCATCACTTCATGTTGATTGTTTAAATGGCAGGGTTTTATTTGTGAAGTGTTTTGTCATTTGTACTAGCAGAAAGGTCACCCTCTGCAACACTTCCAAAGTAGAACATCCCTTCATTGGTGTCATGCAAATTGTTTATCACTCATATTGTGTAAGGATCAGACTAAGCAAACATTTGGCTGTTGGCCATAGTAACACAGTAGAAACTGTATCTTAGTTACTTCAAATTGTACCTTTGCCATGGATAATAAATTGACATTATGTATTTTTATTATTTTTATTTATATTCCTCTATATTTTACGTTTTATATTCACTAAAAGTGCTCCTGATTTACTTCACTGAATTCATGATGCAATGAGAACTTTAACTCGCATTTTCTAAAATATTAATGGAGGCATTTCACCTGACTGCCCTCTAGAAAACACTAGAAAGTAGTTATGTCTGACCAATGTTACTTGAATTGGAAATGGAATTCTATGAGTTATTCTTTATTTGCAAACTTAAAACATTTTATAATAAATTTACCTTTGAATTAGTAAACATCAACATTCTTGGACTTTGTCTCATTTCTTTCACTTTTTGTTCCTTATTTCTCACATAATCCCAATGTACATTCTTACTAAAAACATACTTTTATTTTAAGATAATGTGAAATCATTTTAGTTGTATTGTATTGCACAATTCTAAGCACCAAACAACTTTGATAAAATGAGAAACATGCAACAAAATATTATTTTGGTTTTGATGTATATTGCTCTGCTAAGTCAACATGTTATATATATGTTTACCTGCCTCTTTTAAGCCATCTTTTCATTTTTTTGATCATAAATAGTAGCAAACACAGATTATGTATATGTATATATATATATACACACACACACATGTGTAGACATTTGAATTTGTTATGTAATTCACAGTGAAATTTGACAATATAATTAATCCAGCTTTTAAAAACACATGCAACATTTCTAGTAGAGCTGAGAAAGTCAAGAACTGGCTTAATGAGCACAATATATGTGACGAACAGAGGTATATTTGTTTCAGAGAGACAGTAAAAGTGTGTCTAAATTCTTCTTAAGAGGAAAAAAGTATGTTAGAAACATTATTAGCTTGGCATTTTTTCTTATGATCTTTTGGGGTTTTGGTTTAAACTTTTACTTTCCTGTCATTATGAACTCTTTATTTTCTTATATTAGTGCTATAAATTCATTTCCTTGGTTGAGCAGTAAATAGAAATATCCAGATAGGATGTAGGTCACTTATGTTTATTTATAAATATATAAATGGAGGGAGGAGAGTCAGTTTATGTCCAAATTTTCTCACCCTCCTCCACCCCTTGCCTCCTTCACCAACCTACATTCCTTGTTTCTCTTTCCTTCCATAGAACATTCTGAGGGATTGTAAAGTAAATGTATTCAGTATTAGGGAGAAAAGTACCATTAAAGAGTACCCTATGTGATTTACAATGACACACACCTAAAATTTACATAATATTACAATGCCATATTACTTTAATATTTTTTTAAGAAAGGTATAATCATGATTCTCATACAAATACAAAAATCTTATTTTCTAGATAAATTTTAGTGACTTTTACTTGACCCTGAGTATCTTGCTTAGTTGGGAACCCAGTAAACACAGAAAACTTATAGCTCAACATGTAAGGTGAACAGGCAATTTTTCAGGTATATTTCCTTCAAGATTCCTTGTCAACAAGGTCTATACTGTCGTGAGTCTATCACATTCAGCTGCATCTTAATAATAAAATAATAAAGATTAAAAAAAAAGAGTACCCTATCAACTTGCAAAGAGCATGATTTTAAAGAAGGAGATGTTTGTGAGCTCATTTTTTGGCCACAATCGGACAACGCAGACATTTCCGGAACTCAGGTGGGCATAGAAATACCCGAAAGTTTGATCACATAGGTTTCCCAGCGCAACTGTCTTCCATGTGATGAGTCTTGGAGATAATACCTTGGAAGGTGAGAGGTTGCACTGTTCTCATGATGAAAGACGGGGTGTTTGGGAAAACAGAATCGTGGCCAGGGCAGAGTTGTACTTCACTGTTACCATCAGCAATTTCTGCTCAAGTCCAGTGGTGAGATGCTTCACCATGTCTAGGGCACTAAGTCTATTTTGTGCTTTTCTTCTGCTCACTTAACCTGTTTTTCCCCTTTTAAACCTATCCTCACATTTTTTACCTCTTCTTCCTTTCATTACTTCTGATTTCTCTCATAATGTCTCCCTTTTTCTCCCTTTTCATTCTGTTTCTTTTTCTCATAGTCAAAAGCCATTTCCAAAATTTACACTAATTTATACGCATGTCAGCATTTATAAGCACATGTTTGTTTCCTATATTTTCACAAAAACTACAATTAACAAAAAATGTTTGATTTTTTTTCCATATGTTAGTGACCTCTCATGTATTAATTGATTCAGTGTATTCATATGCTTGAAACAGGATATCATATACCATAGAGGGATAAGTACAGTAAATGCTGTACTAGTACACTAGGGTCTTTCATTATTATCACTTCATAGCAATACTGGAAAGATTCTCTCTTTAATATAAATGAAAAATGAGATTCTAAAATAAGTAAATTTCTACAAAAACACACAATAGAAAGGCGCAGATTTGGGGTCACATGGTATAGATTATTATGAAAACAAGGTGTGGGATGCTTTGTTATAGAGAGGTAACAAAAATAAGCCTCAAAGAATACTAATTATTCAACATGAAATTTACTCTACATATATTAAAATGTTATCTGCTATGCATGAAGTATTATATTTAAACAGAAGACAAATGATGTATTTTTTAAGTAATGTATAACACATTAAACAAAATAATGGATACAAGAGGTTATAATCCAAGATAAAATGCCATAAAACAGTGAGAGGAATGGAAGGGTAAAACCTGCTCAGGAAGATGTTTCCTGAATTTGAGAATTTGCAGGTGTATTGGATACTAAACTTACAGGTGGTAGGATATGGTCCCAACTAGATGTATAAAAGAAGAATGCAAATAAGTTTGTTAACACCAAGAAATCATGTAGTGAGGGCACTACAGGGTATACATTTGTACTTTCAAGTCCTTCAGACCCTAGGGATGTTTGGGAGTACAAAGACAAAATGTGTATTGCAGATAGAGTCCTTGCATGTTGGGAAAATGTCCTGTAGCTTGGAAGACAATAAAGACAACAAATTAAAGAAGAAAGGATAAAAATAAGGAAGTTTCTATAGCCTGAGTTCTTGATGCCAATAGACTTAAATACAATAGCTTTTAATTTGTTTTCATGCCATATTAAAAATACCTGATTAATTTGTGCTTATAGTAATGACCAATTGTTATATATCCTTGAGGAAGTCAATATGTATGACTTGATTCTAAAAAGTGTTCTGTTAGACTGAATCTGGAAGAAAAGGAACCAGTAAGAAGATATTGTGTTGGAGGTGGGAAGGTAGAGTTGTAGGCCCAGAAAAATAATTCAAAGGACATTATCATATCCTCCTTCAAGCTGGCTAGTTTCTATGATCTAGAGGTCGCTGTGGGGTTCACACACACCCAGGAGTGTTGAAGATCAAAGAGACTAGGAGATCACAAAATAAGAACATAGGTCTACTCCTCCCATTCATGCAGGACATGGCCTGATTTTGGTGCTTGTAAGTTATGTTTCTCTCCAATCCAGTAACTATTAGTAACATGAGACTATATTTAAATAATTTAAAGTAAACTATATAAAAAAGCAGGTCCTTAGTTGCACTAGTCATAGTTGTGCTAAGTAGACAGTTGCAACTAATGGGCGATGTATTTGGAGAGTGTGAACATAAAGCATTTTCTGAACCTCAGAAAGTTCTACTGGGCAGTAATAGAATTTGACTATGGGTTAAGCAGAACAACAAAAAAGATTGTTATGTTTAGTAGGAGACTGAAAGGAAAATACACATGATATTGTGGAAGGTAAGTCCAGATAGCTACTTTATATAGACTTCCTGGACCAATGCTCTGTCATGTTTGACTTGAAGGAATATGAAGTAAGACATTATAGACTAGGTGCAAAACATTTTTTTTTCTTTTAAGTAGTTACTCTGCATCCATGTACATAATCTAAAAATTCCTAATTTGAGGAAAACATGTATCCTGTAGGACCAAAAAAGAATTCCATAATCAATGTTGCAAGAGGAAGGGATATTAAAAAGCAATTCCGTTGTCTCTGTGACCTTAGAAATGGATCTGTCATGGAATTAAAGAACTTGTTTAATTCCTTAACAGGAATTAAACAGGAATTTTCCAGGACTATTTAGAGTGGGCCCTAAGTAAACTCTTTGGGATGATAGAAGGAAGCAGGAACTGAGAAGATTCCAACTCACTGTGTATACCATTGTCCTAAGAGATGTGGGTAGTCCTTGCTGCAGTCCATTGTTTCCATCTCCATTCATATCTTTTCTGAGCTATCAGTGATGAGTTTCTTTAGAAGGCTGAGTGAACACAGAGGCATAATGAAAGACACTGATTTTTCACTCTGTCCTCACAGGAGACAGTGCTAGTAGGGCTCTTACCCGGCCACTCATGATTCATTTCTTTTAAAATCACCTGACAATACCTAGTTTTGGTAGAGAGTAGCAAAGTGTCATGCTACTCAGTAGTAAAGATAATGCAGTGAAGATAAAGAGGTTGATAGATTTTGTTTGTTCTCCTCCCTTGACTGTGAAAAGTATAATGCTTGAAGAGGTGAAATTATTGTCAGAGAGCAACGTGACTCTTTCTCTTCCCTTAGAACACGTGTGGGTGGGTCCTTGTATGCTTTTATGTCGCACCAGTACTTTTGTCAGAATATTTCTATAACATGAGTCACCATGGATATGAGGTCTTAGTGGGACAGGTTATAAACTGTTTTGCTGTTATGAAACCAGTGTGCATTGGTTTTGCTTATATTAAATATTTGACAAATATTGTCTGAGTTGACTCCAATGTTTCATATATATGTTGTCCATACCACTAAGTGATAAATCAAACTCCTATTACCCGGAGATCATTGAGAGTGTTACGCAGATGTCATGATACAGCTATAATGAAGATCAATTTTTATTTTGGATTTTGAGCATGATCCAACTCATACAGAAAAGCAAATAAAAATAAAAACAAGACAAGTCACCATCAGTAATACAAGATCTGCATAGTCACATAGATGTAGTCAACATTTAACCAAGACAGGCTCAGTCAGAATGGAAAGATTGCTCCTTCAGAAAGTTTTCAAGCAAGAAGTAATACTAAGTAAGTATACTGCAGCAAGCATCAGATAATCAGGTACAGAGCAGATGGCGTGGGACAGGAACAGAGAACCCAGAACAGCTGCAGAGAAAATCAAGACAAAGGCCAGCCAGACAACTGTTTAAGTATTATAATCAATACTTAAAGGGGAGAGGCTCAGTCATGAAAAAAATTAAACAAGAACACCTTATTTTTATTCATAATGCATGGTCTTTTTGGATAATATAGTAAATGGCATATAATTTTATTAAAAAGAAAGCAAACAAAGATCCTGTTCATGAGTCTGTATACCTCATGCAAATTGAAACAAAGCTAGTCTTGGAGAGTTTTGAAAGGTGCAAAATGAGGTTTTTTTTTTTTTTTGATGCTTTGCATTTTTTAAAGAATTATGAAGAAAGTTAAAGCTAAGTGATTTGTCAGTATAAAAACACAAATCACAAAGCACATAAATAAATAAACATAATTTCCACATAGTATGGTGAACTTAACAGAATTTAATGCTTACCTTAATTCTGCAGTAAGGTCAAGGCAGTGCTGTTATCAGCAATAAAGGAAGGCAAACAGAGATTCTTGACACAGTCAGAATTAAGCATTAATAATGTCTCCGTTTTATGTCTTAATTGGGTGTGATTTGCCTTTGATAGCACCTTTCATTATCAGTGCAGCAGGGCACCTATGTATTCGCTTTGAGGTGTCCATTGTTCTAATTATTCCTGCATGCTAGCCATCCTCAATGCAAGTTAAATAATACTGGCAATGCGTATTGAAAAAAAGGCAATATGCTTGAATTTATTATAGATAGTTGTCAGGCTGGGATTGCTTTTTACTCTCTAGATGGTAAAACTGTGTGGCTATTTTACATTGATAGGCATTTATATTGATTGAAGGAGAAAAAGAAAGGCCTCATTACAGGGCTGCAAGCAGTGCAATTATAAGTGGCACCCGTGCTGTGGTGTATTAGAAACCACACTCCTCTTTAACACTGTGTAGCAGGTGATATCAGTAGCTCAGTGGAATACTCTCTTTGTACTGGTAATTGTGTACAATTAGACAAGGGGAACTGGATCATGTCCTATTACCTATCAGAAGTCTGATGTTGGGATATAAACATAATGTCTTGCAATTTTTTAATTAATTGTGGAAATCTGTATTTCCTTGTGTTTCTTTTTAGAACATGGCCTAATGATTAAAGATCTGGCTTTGAATCCAGACTTTGTAACTTTAAGAATTTTAAACTTTAAGAGTTTAGGGAAATTTTCTATTCTTTGAAATCTCAGGGTTTTTTTTTTTTTTTTTTTTTCTTTTGAGACTAGGTCTGGCTATGTTGCCCTGAGTAATCCCAATCTCACGAATTGAAGTGATCCCCAGCATAAGCCTCCCAGGTAACTGGGATTACAGGTGCCCGTCACCACACCCATCTCCTTTATTCGAGACCAGGTCTCTCACTATGTTTCCTGGGATAGTCTTGAACCCCCTAACTCAAGCAATCCCAGTTCTCTTGCCTCCCAGTGCTTGAAGTATAGGTGCGCGCCACCAAGTCCGGCTTTAAATCTCAGTTTTTTTTTAGTTGAAGAATGAGGTCAATAAATATGAAGTAAGAAGAAATATGAAGTAAGACCCCTTGAAGATTTGTGAAAAGAATAAATTCTGGGTGCAGCATGGTAGCCAAAAGAATGTTGTCATGATGATTATGATACATGTATGAAATTATTTTCATTATGCTATGTTAACGTCTCACTGCTGACCTGAAATTCTACCAATGTGTTTTGGAACAGTATTAGAAATCAACATGCAAGTTAGCATTTTGTTTCTTAAAGACATTTAAAATTCTCTTGTATGAATTCACCCTATTACATATTATTGAAACCCTACCCTCTCAGCTCAACTTCCTTTCCCTGTGACTGGGTTTCCTGTTCATTTGTCAACTTATTTGAGATTTGTGCTGCTAGAAGCAAATTTGCATACAGATGCAGCACAACATGAGAACTTGGGTCAGGCAACAACTGGACTGCTCACAGTCATCCTAGATTTAAACTCAAAAGTCAAGAGAGAACAAAATGCTCCTGGGTGGACTACATCAGGTCTCAGACTGCAGTATATGTTTTCTACTTTACACAGAAATTCTAGTTTTTGTGCAGGAATTCTTAGAGCTAGCACAGTATTGTTGCATTCTCTGTGCATCTTGGTTTGCCAGGGCATCAGAGTTCTGACAGAGACATCTGGTTTCTCCTGTGCAGCTTACTGTACAACTCTGGTGTACAGAGTTTAGGGGACAATGACAACTCTAGAAAAATCTCTCTGGGTCCCATTCTAGTTGTATGAGCAGTGACCAGTTTCTTAGACTTCTATAGTTTCTCCTCTTTTTCATTTAGACAATAATTGTTATCACAGGTAGATCTTAGGCATTTTTGGGTGAGAAATAAATGAAAAAAAGAAGCTTTACAAGTCAACAGAATATTTTAATGCTTTACCTATTTTAACGATATTTAGTGGTTTGCTGAAATTTGCATTTGAGGAGCTAACTACAGGTAATTCTCTCAACCTGCTTTCCCCTGTTGTCAGAGTCAGAGTAAAACTTACACCTGAGAAATTGTTAGGTGTGTCTTAAATTAAGAACACTTCAACTCTCTTAGAAATTCAGAATAAATAAAATATATTGTCTAACCATTTCATCCTGTTG
This sequence comes from Uropsilus gracilis, assembly GCA_004024945.1. NCBI lineage: Eukaryota > Metazoa > Chordata > Mammalia > Eulipotyphla > Talpidae > Uropsilus > Uropsilus gracilis. The sequence continues at coordinate 29,303 of PVHY01000141.1, read as the reverse complement.
CCAGTTGTAAGGGGAAGCATCCTCATCAGTAGATGAGCAATCCCCCAGAAATCTTCATGCTCTGTCTCTGGGCTCACCCTTTCTCTGGTACTTTCTAGTTCTCTCTCTTTGCCCATTTAGCCCTATTTTCCTAGGGACAGCTGTGCACATTTACACATGTGCACATCCACTGGACTGCACAATCATGGGGAAGAAACAGTATCTCAGGTGTCAGTTATAGAGACCAATGAAGGAAAAATCCTGATGAAATAATTTACCCTACATTTATATGCTTTTCCTGGAAAGCAATGCTTATCCATGCCCATACCTGTCAAAATTCTTGGGAACATAGTGACAGCTAAAGACAGTTTTAAAAATTGAGGTAATATTGTTTATATGTTTCATAGGTATAGGGTCATGGCTTTCAGACGGATCTTACCACACAACATCCACCAGCAAGGCACTAATAGTCTTCTAGGACAGTCCACTGGGCTCCCTCTACATCCTGATCTCTACCCTATGTTAATTTTATATACACACAAATAAATAGAATTTCTTTAATTGATATTGTAGCGCAAAAGTCAGGTATACATGACAGGGACAGCCCACAATGTAAAATCCTCATTGATAAAACTGAGGCTTGGGAGACTTGATTTATTCTCAACAAAATTAAAATATTTTCAACAAGCAAATATAAAGTATTTAAATAAGTAACAAAAGATAATTAAATCTAAATAGAGTATCTCATTCACCATAATAAGGGTTTTCTTTCAATAGAAAACATGTTCTCAAAATTTAGTCAATGAGTACTCAATTACTTCAATATGTATCCCTAATAAATTGTAATATTTTCTCCCTCCTCTTTACAATAACAAAAGGAAACAGTTTTTCCACAAATGTAGTGCATTTATTTGAGATCTTATTTTTTGCAAAATGAAACAAACCAATAAAATAATTTGGAGAACAGTTCCAAGTCTCAAAATGGAGTTAACACAGGAAGAAAATTGTAATTATTTGGCTTTTTAAAAAAGAAAGCTAGCTCCTCCTGCATTTCCTCTTGCCTCTCCTACCCTTATTTACAGTACAGTGGGACTTTTGAGTGAAGGAATGGCAAACAGTTAATAAAACCTTTGATGGGTATTAATTACTTTCCACTTAATTACCTGCCATGTGGATCTTGTTGAGCTATTGATTACTGGCAAACATACATCCCACTGGGGATAAGTGTGATTTAACTTCATCCAAAGAGTCAATTAGCCCAAGTAACATAGGGAGAGCCAGTGCTGCGCCTCAATAGCTGGTGTTTCTTGCCAAGAAGGGTAGATAAGGCATTTATTTGTTCATTAAAGCTCAGTACTACTACCAATAGGAGACACTTACCAGGTGTTATTGAGACTGGTAAAATGTCACTCCATGTTATCCAGGATTAGCTGCATGGTATAGAAGCAACATGGGCAAAGGGACTTTTTCTCACATGAGAAACCTACAGGAATGGGGAGATTTATGGAATTAACCCTGCAATGAGATATAGAGTCCTGATGCAGATCTCTATTTTGGAAAAATGTGAGAGAAAGAGATGTTGTTCCTTTGATCAAAGCTTGATAGTAATTTGCACCTTTGAAGTCCATAAGAAAATTCATAAAGCTGATTCTCTAAAAATTTTATCCATTAAATTTCACTTTAGAACTTCAAAATCTGTATTATGTAGGCCTTCAATAGTTTTCTTATATATTGTTAAATAAACTATAAATTAAAATAATCCTGTAAGATATAGTCAACTCTAGCAGTTAGAGGGAAATGTATCACAGATGCCTAATAGTAGGTTGGTGGTAGAACTTTGGTCAATAAATAATGCAAAATGAATTATCTACCATGAAAAATTGTAATAAAACTAAAAAAGTAGAATATATTACTTAAAAATTGTTTTATGAATATCCTATTTGCTTTCATGTAAACTTAATTTGTGCTAAATCTGTAGGAAGAAGAGCAAAGGGGACAGGAGATACAATGGACTATGAGGGAGGACTATGAGTGTCTTGGTGGTGAATGTTGTACAGTAACAAACACTTAAAGAGGTGTGTCCTCTACCTCCAAGTCATACACATCTAATAATATGTAGCCTATTTATTTACCTATTTTTATAATTTTACTTAAATAAAATAAAACTTTACCCACACCTCAAAATTTACCTTTAAAATAAATTAGTTATATTGAAAGGCATTTGACTCCTAATTACTCAGTAAATATGAATTAATATCATTGCTAATACAAAGAGTACTCTATATTAATGACTAAAAACAAAACTACTAAAAACAAATGCACATGTGGTAATGCATGCTATTATTGCTAAATGCATTTGACACTGATTTTCCAAATCAGTCATAAGAAGAACCCTCCCTAATTTTCTTACAGATCAAAGAATTATTAAGATCTTGGCTACTGGTACATTTATATCATTGACAATATCCAAAGTAGTATTGATACAAATGGAACAAGATGCTCTGCTCCATGGAATTAATTTTAACCACTTAAATAATGGAGAACTATTTAGCCTTTCTAAAATAATAAGTACCTGTGTCATCATAATTAATGTTAATCTGCTCTTCTTGATAGATAACTATCAAGTTCATCATTCTTCTAAGGTCTTTCATTATTCATGATAATAAAGCCATGACCTTATTATAGAGAAAGGTAATTATTTTCCTCTTCACTCTTGCAAGAAGGCAAAGATCCAATTCCTTTAAAAAGAATATAAAAATATCTAGTTTAGAAATAAAAAGAAAGACTGAGAATCATTTTTTTCTTACACATTTACATCTCTGTCTTTCTTGATTTTGACAATGATACCATAGATGTGAATTTTGCAAGCATATTAATAACTGGAGACTTACCTTAAACTCACAGAGCTTAAAAAAACATATCCATAGAATCAAAGGAGAGGTAAAGTTAATCAAAGGTCTGAAGAGTCCTGTTATTTTTAGCATAGTATCTTCAACAAGATTAAAAGAGTTCAATAATAATCAATATTTCAAGAGTTAAGTCTAAAATCTTATTCATAGCATAAAGAATTACAACCAGAGCTCAAACCTTCAGTTGCTTAGTAGAAAGTTATCAAAGTTTGAAGGCATATTAAATGAACAACTGGGCCTTTAGTTTTAAAAGAGTGGTGACTTACCCTTTTTAAGGTGTGAAAACTGCATAGTGAATACTTTCAGTTAAAACCATAGCAGAAATTTATGGGAGTAAATGATTCTATGCAGAAGAAGACCTTAATTAAGGATACATCTTAACTATATTTACTTTATCAACTATTGGTTAACCACTTTTAGTCTGGGAATTATACTTACATAGGTAGTTGCCTTAGAACCTTGAAACTGAGAGAAGATGACTTATTATGTTATGAGAATAACATGGTTCTTCAAAAATCTTAAGTGAAATCTTGCCAAATAAGAGACATTTACGTTGGAATCTATCACCTACTCTTATTTTTTATTCCTAAACATCTTCAAGTAAATTTTAAGTAGTGTCCTTTAAGCAACCTTAAGTATATATTTGCATTTCTTTGCAAGGGCTGGCAAACAAAATTGATCTGTCATCTATTTTTATATGTCAGTTTATCATCAATCTCACCACCATGTAAATGTGGTCCAGAAGAACTCAGTTTTTGTTATTGTTGCATTGCTACAGTTTGAATACCAGCCAATTTGTGTCAGGAATTCAGAATGACTTTGCTATTTGAAACAAAATGTTGGGATATTTCAATAACAAAGCAAACCATATTTCCATGTACCAATAGTTCTTAACCAGAGATATTTGGCTTTGTACCTTTCTAGGGAACTTTGGGTAATGTTGGAGACATGTTTGAAAACAGGCATTATGAATGTTTTGCATGCTTGTTAATGTTTTATCATTTGCTTCCTCAAAACTTTGCAGGAGATATTATCGAGGAAAAGGTCTATTTTCTATTCTTTAAATTGGTATTTTCTTTTTTCTTATTTTAAACTATATAGTTTATTTCAGGCTCAAAATGTATATATAAAAGAAAATTAGGATACAAGGTATCGGTATGCAAATTAGGATACAACAAGATCTAAATTGGTATTTTCAAAGGCTGTGTTGTCTTACCGTTTGCTATATGTATAAAATACATTAAAAATCATTCTTAGTCTGCTTAGGTAGCAGTCTGGGTACTGTGGACCTATGTATATATAAAAGGGGAAATGTTCTTTTTGAGTTTACAAATAGTTGTAACTAAAAACTAAAGTATATGGACAGTTTTGAGTATGCAGGATAGAATATTCCCATGTCAAATTTCATGATTATGCAAGATTATCATTGTCTAGAAAATTAACTGAATACATGGGTTAATAGAGAAGAGTTTATGAGTAGACCTTGAATTTGGGCTTTATGAATGAGATTTGCTTAAGATAAGGATTAAGACATTGGAGAGTAAACATAAAGATCTTAGCCGGTATCTAAATAAAAACACAGGAGAGGGAAGAAATGTACTTTCTAATATTGCTTTGTTTTTAAAAATATAAAGTCCATATTAAATTTTATACTTGCCATATAGTGTATCTACAGATAGACAGCTAGTGGATAGATAATTATTTTTGTAATTGCATCAGCTTGTCAAGATGAAAATTATTTACCCTGTCAATAATTTTGAAGGGCTATTATTATACTGTGTCTTGCAAGTAATTACTCTCAGTTTATATATCACACTTAGTGCTAAGATGTTCAATGCATAATTCAAAGTGCTGTATCCAATGTGACATTAAGTATTTAAAATACTATTTAAACCAAATAAATTTGTTCTTCCACTAAATGAAATTAAAATTGCAGGTCTGTGGTACACTATATAACAAATATTTTATACCCACTAATTCAGGCATTAACTATTATAATCATGATATTTCTTAGACCTGTGCCTTATATTTCCTATGTATTAATAGCTACACAAGGTTTTGTGTATTCCACACTGTTGTGCTTTGTTTAAAAACAAAATTCTACTAAATAAATTTAAAGATCCTTTTGACTTTATTTGGCAAGTCATTTGAATTGGATAATAGACAATCTAGCAAATAGAAAGGAACCCCAAAGAGCTATTCAAGACAAGAGATTTTTATAAGCAGAACAGAACAGAAACAAGAAAGTTGTACTCAGCCAAAATGCAACTGGTTATTGCATGGTTATTTACTTTGCAGTTATTTACTTTGCAGATGATACAGAGATGTGTCAGGCAGATTACTTAACTGATGTCGATCAGGTCACTCCTGATTAACGAGGTTTCATTTCTGGGAGAGCTGATTAAGTCTTGATTTGGTGACTGGCTACTTGGAGCTTAGTGTAAGCAATTCCATTTGGGGTTTTTCATCTTGTCTTTAATAGACCTCTTTAAATGTAATTGAAGAATAAATATTATTATTTAAAACCATGTCTACTTTATAAGGTTGATGATTTATGCAAAATAAAGATCTTTTTGTTTAGAATTTTTGGAACAATAAACTTGTAAAATTGAACTGTGCAGAATTTGGCGTAATTAACAAATTTTTCTGGAAAAGGTAAAGAACTTGGAATTCTGGTAGATGATGAGGAAAGTTGTGGGAAGAAAGAGAAAGAAATTCTGAGCTGTTTGGCAAAAGCTAAAGGATATATTTTGGAAAAGGCCCACACAATTTTTAATTACAAATACCTAATATTCAAATACAAATACCTAATTTTCAGAGTCTCTGTATTTTTATGAGCTGTTTTATGAATATCATCTAACATTCATCAATCATCATCTATTTTCTAATCTTCTCTAATTTCCCAAACCTAACTTCTATTTTTCAAAATGCTTTTTATACTTACAAATGACTGCTGGTAGTAAATTACACAACAGAAATAAGAGAAGAAACTGTATTCTATATTCTGGAGGACCAAGCATATGATAATGAGAACCTGCCAAACAAATAGAGACAGTTTAGTATCAAAACCAACCAGAGTGTAAGCACACTGAACATTTGCAAAATACTGGAGAAAATATTAAATGTACTCCTCCTAGTTACAAAATAAAACTGTGTTTACTAAGCTAGATAGTTTGGGATAGTGACTATAGAAAATGACAAACACAAATACACTCACATCATCACATTTAATTTGTGCTCAATATGAAACTGTTTCTTTTGATACTGGATCATGTTACAAAGGTATTTTAGAGTTTATCCTAAATATCCAGCTCCAGCCAGCATTCCCCCGTAAAGAGGTCCCAAACCTCCTGTTTACCTTTTTCCTAAAAGGTATTGAATCCTTTCTCTTGTGTGAGTTTAAAAGAAGTCACATACACATTGGTCTTATCTGAAGCTTCAGCTGCTCTATTGCCAGGAACATGAATGCTGTTTATCAATGTTTGATGAATGAGTTCATTCACTAGCACTTCTAAGGAGAGGAATGACATTCTTTTTCTCTTTTTATTCTTTTAATTCCTAGTACAGTGGTTTACTTACATCCAGTACTCAAAAAAATGTTAACTATATAAATGCAGTAAGACACACAAGGCTCTGTTTAAGTTTCCTTCTAATCTTACTGAGGTTGAACAACAGATAGGCAAAGGAGCTATATTTTCAGTAAGATCTGAAAGATGCTAAATATTCACCGGGCATAAAACTGTTTTTCTACAAGCTCAGTCAATTGACAGGGTGCTCCAGTGTGCTGAAGTTCAGTGCCCAGTCTTTGTAGACTTCCTAGGATGGCAAGTAGGACTGCCTTCTGTGTCTCTTTGGCAGGTACAGCTGCAGTTGCAGAGGAAGTGAGGGAAAACTATGATCCTATAGGGGAAAAGATGCATGCCACCATTAAAAATTCCATGTCCTGCCTGCACTTTAAATAATTTCTACCATAAGGTGGAGCTGTATCCTATCAAGAGAAAAGAAGCTGATATAAGATCTGGCAAAGTCCACTTAGCTCACTTCTCACTTGGCTTGCAGCTTGTGATTTTAAAAGCTAAAAGGCATAGCAGCCACCCCCAAATCCCCACCAACTGATACACCAACTGATACAGAGTGAATTTTTATTTAGGAGCAGCTAGCATCCTAATGTGGTGAAAAGGTGAGCAAAGGCAAGTGAGACCCTGTTTTTTAGCTTATGCTGTAAACACAGCTTCAGGGGAATCTCTTTGAAGTGCTGAGATCTGAGGTGGCTGGTTTTGAAGCCCCCCTGAGGTAGGACAGAGAAACCGCAGGTATCTGACAGTGTTTTCTCTTGAGTAAATCATCCTGAGCATCAAATAGAGTGTTGACAAACAAAATGAAAACGTTAAAACGTGCTTTATTTAAAAGAGTACACTGTGTTCAATAGGAGATTACTAGTATTTACGATGCTGACTTATATTAGTTGCAACAGAGGTTTTGCTTCTCAGTTTGTGATTGTAAGAGGTATGGCCATGAAAACCCCCAGCTGTGTTATCTGTAAAACCCTGGCTTCTCCACCCAAAGGAAAAAATGATCCCCTGAAGAGAAGGAGCACGGCAGGGTTTCCTGATAACACATCAAGGGTAATCTAGATAAAGGAGAATGGCACTACAGGAGAGTGTGTTGCACGACTCCCTGGGCAGTGCTCTCTATCTGGAAATCAATTAAAGGGCAAGGCACACCAGATCATAGCTGGCTTGGGATTTCCTCAGCAGAGATTTGCATAGAAGCCTTACAAATGACAAAAACCTGTTGGAAAAATCAAGGATGGGCCCAATGTTGGTGGAGAAAAAACTTCTGTTCCATAAAAATCTTTTGAATTTTGGAGAATTTTCATTAATCAAAATGTCCTAATTACAAATCTGTTTTTCATGCTTGATAATGTAACTCATCTAAAGTTGTACAACAGAAAGATCATTTGTGATATGTCACTTAGACCTTTCCAGAAACTCAATACATTTGTATAAATATGTGTATGTGTTTTTGCCAGAGTCCTGTAAGATATGTTGGTATATTAGTTTCATCTTTCCAGATAATAAAATGAACACTTTTGAGAGGATTGCTGGTTTGCCTCAGAACAGACATGACAGATAATAGAACTACTATCTGATTCATGCCAAGCTTTGTTTCAATTAAGCAAGGCACTAGATACTTTAAACACACTAATTTAATCACACCATCATCATGTAAAGATGACACTCAACTTTATTTTACAGTTTTAAGTACCTACCTGTGATTGCACAACCACCTAGTAACTGATTCAGTAATCTAAACTCAGCGAGTACAACGCCATGTTCTCAAACCCTACAGATTTGCTTGAAGATGATTCTTAAACTAACTGTTCAACCAGTGTTAATTATATCCCCATGTCAGTCTCAAGACTAGCTTTCCATTTTCTTCTAAAGACTCACTCTAAGAGCAGACCCCCTATTTCTCTGATATACCTTGGATCCTCATCCAGTCTTATTCATTACAGTTTCTTAAAAAATATTTCTGAATAAATAATCCTCGGTACAACAGGGAGAACTGTATACACAATGACTCATCCTCATTTATATAATGTGCCTTCCCTCCCACATCTTTTCTTTCTTTTATATATTCATTTTACCCTGACAAGTGCATTTTTTCATTATTTTTCATGTGCTTTTGTTGTTGAAATAGGGCTCTCACCCACTCCCCCGGGTTTTTACTCTTGTAACTTTGAAGGTCTTTTGGCTTTTTCTCCTACAAAATACATCTGTCATGGCTTTGCTTTCTCCTCTCCCCTGAGTCCCAGAGCTACAGACTCACACAGTAAGGTTTGTCCATCCGTCTAGAGCACCTGGGGTTTAAGGTGTAAGCAATTTGACTGTAATTGCTTCTTCCCAGCAGTTACTTCTTGAAGTGGTGAAGGGGGACATTTGGTTGGTTCTCTATTTCCACCTACATAAATAGGTATTGGAGTCAAATTCAAAGACCATGGCGTATTTATCTAGAAATAAATGTCACCCCCTGTGATGAGAGATTTTAGCTACATCTTTGTTTGTTTTACTCTCTTCTTGCTTCATGTTTCAGCAAAAAATTGGTTCACTTTTTCCATTTATTTGCTCTTTTAGTTACCCTGTATTAAATAAAATGTAAAATTTCATACTATATTGCTTAAATGATTTTTCTTATTTTCTCTTAGATTTTCATGTTGCTTTGATGGCCTGGATTTGACTATTTCTTAATTTGTAGGCAGAAAGCATCTTAGATATACTCTAATTTTTCCCCCTCCAATTTCCTTGTCTGTTTTTGGTAAAGAACAGAAATAATTTTCAAGACACAGAGTGGATAGATTTGTAAGTATATTTAGTAGCATTTTGTTCCAGTTGAGCTTACTTTCTATTTTACGCAGAGAATTATACTATAGCATGAAATCAGAATCAAGGGATATCTTGCACAAGTATATATTTAGCTTCATAAATATTTCAAAGCAGAATTTTAAAAGTTCAAAGAAGTATATTGATATAAAAATAAATTATAATCTATATAGAAAGACAATTAGTGAGGTAGGCTATGTTTATTTCTTCCCTATCTGTTTATGCTGCCCATGAATTCCAGTGAGACCATTCAAGTGTTGTGGAGTGGAAATTGGGCATACTATACTAAACAGCAGCTGGATAAAGATGTCACACATTTTCTTTGTCATATATTAGCACCGTTGATCCTTGAGAAAAATAAACCAACATATATAGAGGTTAGTGCAATAAAGTAAATGCACAATCATCTAATTTATCTGCTGCAGTCTAAAACCTCATTAAGAAATCCAGAAATGGCACTTACAGTTCAAGTTATTTGAGATAAATTTATTATTACCCCAAAGTAAGAGTGGAATTTTGCTTGTTACAAGAGAAAAAAGATAATTTCCCCTCTACTTTTCTAGAAGCATTCTTTAGCTGATCTAATAATTAAATTGATATAAAATACATTAACAAGAGTAAACTAAATTTATTTTCATAGAAACAGATATACCAAAATATAAGAAACCAGAGGGGAAGTAGGGCAATTAAAACTTATATGTCTTCCTGAGTTAAGAAAGGGAGTAGGAGCCTGGGGCTTTCAGAAGGAGGGTAATTCACAGGTTGAAAAGGAGAAAAGATGTTTTATAATGAGATGTTTGCCTTGCTAGCCAGATAAGTCATCAAATGGATGCTAATAGCATTCTTTCTAAACTACATCCTCCCACCACTATCTGAATTCTTTTAGGTAGTTAAGGAGAAGTAGAAAATTTTCTTGAATTTGCAGGATTTTGATTATATTTAACTGAAAATAATTCACATGTAAAGTAACATATACATTGGGGGCTACCTATTCTGTTTCCCTTTAATATATAATTTATAAAATATTGTATCAGATTTTTTACTCCAATATCTCACCACCAATAATTCCAAGTCACTTAATTCATATTTGAATCCGAGAAGTACATAGAGAAGTTATAAGAGCATTGACTGAAATTTAATTTTATGCTCTTGAAAATACTAGTTCACTCTAATAGCATACTTTCTTAATATGCTATCTTCATACTATATTGACAGAATGACTATCCAATTTATCAACTAAATCAGAACACCTTTGGGAATGAAATTGGATACTACTAATAATTACACTTGTACAATAAACATAAACTGAGATTGTCCTGAAAAACTGGAATGTAAGACTGCCATTTTTATAGCATAACTTGTAATTTAAGAGAAGTATGTATCACTCTTAAGCATGCCTTTCTGACATAAGGTTTATTTTGAGCTGGTTATTTTTAAGAAATAGCATACATTGAAAAGTAAAAAAAAGTTTAAAAAAATGAAATAAAAATTACCTTTTCCCAGAGACATTTAGGTGTTGAAGACAAATCTTTATTTCTTAGAGTATCTCTAACATGAAATAAGAATAATAAAATCTGTAGAAAGTGGTGAGTGAAGTCTATACAATAATGACTTCCCATAACTGACTCCTGTCTTACACACACACACACACACACACACAAAACCCTTCTTTTGTCTTTAGTAGAAGATATGTTAGGTGGTGGTTTGGATCATTTGGGGGATTTACTCAGTTTTCCTGGGAATCTCCCATATATACAGGAGCTAATGCATGTTATTCAGTTTTGATTTGGTTTTCTTCTGTTGATCTCTCTTTTATTATATAAGGTTTCTCAGCTATGGATCTTAGAAATACAGAGGGAGAGTTATTTTTCCTCTCTTAAGCAATCATGTCACACATAATATCAGTGTGCTAATTTCTAAGGTCTAGGTGAAGTAAGATCTAACTTCCTATTAATGTTAGTACATGCCGAGGGACACCACAGGGCCCCACTCTGTTATGAGGTCCATGATTTAAAAGGATTCAAACATCCATCCACACAGAGGTAAATGGAGGCAGACAGTGTGAAAAATCTGTAATAGAGTAATATACATAAAGAGAGAAGAAAATAAAGTATAATATAGTAATAGTTTCCCAATTAAACCTCTTAAATTATCCACCCCTTTGTGGACAAATGCTCAGCCAAATAGAATTGGGGTGGTTGAGACCCAAAATTTCACCAAATTCTAAAGTATATGCTTGTAGAGAAAAACAAGAAAGGTCCGGGGGGGAGGAAGGAGGGCAGAAGGAGCAAAAGAAAATGCAAAACAACATAATGGCTACCTCTGTCTCTGCAAAAGACAACCTTCCCAATTGTCTTTCACACATGTATTTCTTTTATTGTTTCTACATGTCTCTCTCCTTGCATCTCTTTTCCATTTCTCTTCTCTATGGCCCTGGATCTAAATCAAACACCAAAGAGTGAGAGTTCACCAGTTGCCCTCTGGGGTATGTAGTTTTACTTGGCTGCTCAGCTCTGTCCCTGCTTCCCAGTAGCTGCCTGTTCATCAAGTATGGTTCATGACACATTGTGACTTATAATTCAAGGTGGCTGCATGTAACTGAGAGTGGGTAAAATGCCATCTTCCTCTGTCATTACAGATTTCAGAAACTAGAAATGTCATCTCAAATCCTGTCCAGACTTTTGCTATGATGATTTGTTTTTTATCCTTAGATGTCCCTTTATATAATAAGTCATCCTGTACCCCTCTGGGTTCTTCTCAGGCTGGAATAGTAGTCAAAGCAGAATCAGATGGTTAAGAAAGTAAAAATAATTAACTTAGAACATATGGATGGAGTGGTTGTAAGTTCTAAAGACTAATGAAGAGTTCCAGGAATATTTACCCTATCATTTAGGATCATCAAGTAGGGGATGGGTGGTAGGTATTACTTCACATGATAGATAAGAACCTTAGAAAGAAATGTTTACTGATATACCTAAAACTGGCTGATACCACCAAACTATGTTCTTCTAGGTTATAAAGCAGTGATTACTTCTTCAATTAATAAAAAGAGAAGCTTAGGACATATAGATCTCTGATTAGAGAGAAGCTATGGACATAGAAAAGAACAGAAGTTTCTCATAGACATCAGGGCCCTCACTTCTTTTAACCAAATACAATATGTATTTTTTTAAGTAATGGTGGTAAACCTCCAAGACCTATAGAACCTTGATTGATCTCTAGTTCTCATTCTAAAGTGGCAAAAGGTCTACTTTGGACCTATTGATAAAGTCTATCTAAATTTTGAGTGGGGCTGATCCATTGGTCTACATTAGAGAAAATCAGGATATACCAAAGACATCAAAGGGATGTTTCACTTCATTATCTGATCCTGTGAAGATACCTTTCTATCCCTTTCTGAGAAGTGAATAGGGAAGGGAACGGAACATTGTTCCTAGATGGTTTTGCTATTCCCTACACAGCTATTCCTTCAGTCTCCTCTAATCTGTAACTATGCCCCAGGTTATCCCTGGGTATTCTGTTTAATTGCATGCCATTTCATCCTTGTTCGTTAATTATACTTGTGCATGGTTATAAGTGAAGTGATTTTCCTATATATGCATTAAAGTTAAATTTTGCTCCTGGGATTTGGTGCATGTGCCTTCTAGTGGCATCAATAAGGAGCATGTGTGCTTCTTCCTGCCATGTGTGAGAGAAGAATATGGTCAATTATGATAGTGAAATTTACTAAATGTGATGATAAACACTTTTAAAGCAGCTCAACAAATGATTATGGAATTCACACTTTTGTTAATTGCTTCAATTTTGACTGAAATAAAAATCTTCCACTTGCTTTAGTATTGTGGGTTGTATATCTCTAGAAAATATTACAAATATCCTTGAAGTATCTCTTACTGAACATCTTACCCTTTTATTCTAGCATTTTCATCCTTGTGAATTCTCTATAGACTACTGCTTTTAATTTTCTCTATAAAAATGTGTGTAGAGGTAAATACACACATAGATATAAGAACTTCATATATATGTTTATTCATCCTACACTTCTGATTTCTGATTTTAATATTCTTTATTACTTCACAGATTCATTGTGACTTTGAATTTTTTCCACTTAAATGTAGATTTGACCTTCCTTTCATGTTTTCCCAATACTTCCCTTAATTAATTAACTAAAACACTGATCTCAATGAATTTTTCTCTGAGGTACTCCTACCCTTACCACTGATCTAGATTGTTTATTCTCTTTTATACTCTTCCTAAATTGCTCTCTACATTTCCATTGTAGGATAAGTCACACTGTATTTTATACCTATTTTCATTTTATTCATGTCAGCTATGCCCAGTAGAATATGTTTTATGATTTGATAGTTTGTCTACTTTGCTTGACATCTTATTCACTGTGCCTTAAAAAGAGCCCAATTCATAGCACATGTTCAACGTTCAATGAAAAGAGGATAAAATGAAGGAAAGGAAGAATTTTTAAAGGGTTTTTGTCAACATTCTTCCTGATGATTCTGTTGAGCAATAATGACTTCTTTGTGGGTCAGTATGGACATTCAGCCCTAAACCAAGTCTTTAATAACTGTGGTTTGCTCTGAATTTAAGGGACTTTTACTACCATGTGTGAAACAAACATTACATACTCTTGTGTTCCTTCTGTTCTTCCCTTTTGTTGATTCTTCTTTCATTCCTCTTCCTAGTCTGTCTCCCAGGCCTTCCACAGTTTTGATTCTTAGGTATCTGTTACATAGGTTGAAAAAGAGAAAGTAATGTGAGTACTCAGTGCTTTATAAAACATCATGTAACAGTCTGATATCCATAGGAAGGAGGTTCCAGTTTCCTTGCTTTATCCAAGGGGCACCTGAGCAGCAAAGAGAAGCTATAAAAACTGGGGGAAGGAAGGAAAAAAAGAGGACTAGGAGCCTGGAGGAGACATGTGAAACAGAGAGACATGTAAAGAAGAAGCTTCTCAGCCTTGGACTTATCCCAGGGACTTGGAGAACATGGAAGGAAACCTATGAAAGAGACAGAGACATGGGTTGGAGACTCATGGAAAGGCTGACCATGGCAGCCATTACCTTGTCTTGTATTTTGAATTTGCTGTTTTCCTTTCAGACTTGCCTGGTTCCTTCTGCCCTTCCTTATTGGCCCCCAAAGGTGCCTTATACTTGTGGCAAGCTTGCAGGTATTTGACTGGGTGTTTGCCCATAAGGAGATAGAAATCTCAGGGTATTTAATTGGAAAGTATTTTAACTACATTCCTTCTCTTCTCATCTTATCTGATCTCTTCCTCTTCTTCTTCTCTTTGTTGCACACTAATTCTAATTCTATTAAAAGTCTTTTCTAGTGAAGGTCTTTATGTTGAGCATGTTTTGCTTATGCGGCAGATGGCAAAAACTGTTTAGAACAAACAGGATTGGGAATCCTTGGGTACCCTTCATTCTACCTGCTATCACATCACAACTATACTGTTCAATACTACTATAGAGTCAATAATACTTGTTTTAATTTTTTCCTATGTCTGTCTTTTCTCTAGTTCACTAAGCAACCTAAAGGTGCTGTACTGTGACTTGCTGGTTATCTGTTTTTGTTTCTCCAAGTCCAATCTCTACCTTCCTCATTCTATTCTGTGCTTCAGGAGACTTCTGGTTCAGGCAACAGCAAGAGGTCTCAGAGTGGGACAAAGTGAGATTGGGATTGGCTTCTGGGTTCCTCAAGGCTGGCAGGGCTCTCCAGATTTTGCCTTTTAGACTAAGGCTGGAAAAACTCCATATTACTCTATTTTATCTTTATTTCTTAACCAATTTCTTCCTTTTAGCTCAGCTTGAATGTAAATTTCTTGAATTCATATTTGTTTTGTCAAGACTCAGCATAAATTCAATATTTTTACTGAATGAAAAGTAAATTTTTTATTTTTATAAAAATGAATTGTTATCCCAAATGCTATTCTTATAAACGATGATTCCTGTTTAGCTAATCTAAGTTCAGGAACAATGGATCTCAAAAATAGATGCTGAACATTGTTTCTATTGAGTTTATGTGAAGTGACAGAATATTAAACTCTTAACTCAAATACATGTTATTTATAGATCATAGCCAGACTGTGACCTTGGAGAGAAAAAAAAAACAATTTTGTGAGCTAATATTTCTTCAATTTTTCTTTGAAAGATGTAGTTTACTAAGTTAAGTCTGATCCTTTGCCAGTAATTGGAGACTGAACATATTTTATCTTGAGTATCAAAAGATATCTTGGGAAAATATGCAAACAAATGAAGAAGATATTTAAAAAAGTGATTTTGAAATGAGTGTTTTTATTTGTGGAGTTTAGCTCAGTGTAGTATTGTTTCGTTGTAATGAGTACTTTTCAATTCTTTCATATCTATGAGCCAACTTTAATTACTAAAGATTAGCTCCTTTTCCACAGAAAGCAAAACCTTGGCCAGAGAGAGTTTCAAGTGTCCCTTCTTAGTTTTTTGTTCCTTCATATGTTCTGCCTTTGAATACAATTCTCATCCTATTGTGTTTATTTACAGTTAAAAATCACACACACACTGATTTTTCTCCAGATACACACCATTTTTTCACGTTGCTATTCATTAATATATTTCATTGTTTGAATTTCCTATGAAGGAAAGGAACAGAATACATCATCTCAAAATGCACTACTCTAGTGTATTGATTATTTTGAATTAAGACTATTTTAAAAAACCACTGGTATAAGGATGCTCTGATCCTCCTCTGTCCTGCATGTGGAAAAACAGGAAAAGAGTATCTCTTCTTGTGTAAGGGCAGAGAGAAGGTAGAGACTTCCTTTTGTTAGAGCTAAAGCATTACATCTTCACCTATATATTACCTAAGTCCAAACTTCTTTTTGTTACTTCCTAACAATTCTAGTGTCCCTTTATCTAAATGTATATACTTTCTGCTTTGGTCATTTCTTGGAGTCTCATGTCTATATGTACTCAATAAATTTTGTATTTTTTTCTCCTGTTAAACTGTCTTATGTCATTTTAATTGTCAGACTAGTCAAATAACCTAGAAGGGAAGAAGGGAAATATTTTCCTCCCTATCCTATATACTTAGCAAAATTATACCCCTTATAATTTGTCCTCTAATGTAGTCAACTTCTATGGTGTTTTATGTATATTCAAATGCTGTCAAAACTGGAAAAGAATTGCTGGTAAACATGTAATGGTTACATTATGACCTAATAATAGCAATGGTATTTTATTCCTTAAGGACTCTAAGAAATTGCTTTCTTGTGTTTTTATATTTTATCTGAAAAGATAAATGTGTGCACAAGTGTAGATTGAGTATATATAGCTTTCTTTGATCTTACTGTAACTAGAATAACTATAAAGTTTCATTTTTGTGAAGAAGAGAGCATATCATGTTAATTCCTCATGTAGTTGTACTGTGCCAAAGTCACAATCCAGAATTCACTATTTACCTCTGGTTCTCAGTTGCCCATCAGTAAAAAGTGGATAAAAATAACAGTACTCATTTGGTTGTTGTGAACATTAAAGAAATTAATGTAAGTAAAACCCTTGGATATTTGCTGGCATTTAGTTAAATAAGCCCATTATGTTAAACATATTTAGTCTGATGTCTCAAAGTGTTAGTTTGTACTTTTCAAAGTGCATGGGTATTTATGTTTTCTCTTTTAACTTTTTTTGTAAATGGTATCATCATTACTAAACCCTATAAAGTAAAAGTAAAGGTTTCATATCTAATTCATCTCTTCCACAAAGCTTACAACTACCACCACAATAATTCTTACATTTTCAAGTATGTAATAAATATGTATATAGAGAAGAAAAGATATATTCTTATTGAATATTTGTAAGCAGTACAAATTGATAACTTTGAAATTCTCCATTGCTTGTTTCTAAAATAAAATAGTTTTATCATTTTGCTAAAAGATGTAAAACAAGCTGTAGAGTTTCAATTAGCCCTTGGAAAGCATGGCTATTTTCAAGAAGTGTGAATGTTGCCTGAGAATGGAAACTTTAAAAACAGGAACTTCACTGAAAGTTAAGATTATACAAGGAAAACGGGACTGAGAGAAGATTAATCAAATCACAGTTCTTTAAGTGTTATCAAGATGTTACCTACTTTGTGCAGACTTCACACTCAGGGGAAAAGATGCAAAGAACATTCAATTTCCAGGCTTTACTCCCTTGGGTTTAATAAAATAAAAATGAAAAAGAACATAAAGATAAAAATCATACAAATAAGATTGTGTAAGAGTCTTTGCATAAAATAATAAAAACTAGATTTGCTATGTGGTCATAATGGGAGATGCTTCTCTCTTCCATGTATATTAGTGGAAACTGAACTTTTCAAAGTGCCTTCAGACAAGAAAATCTGTTAGATTCTTTACAAACCTAATAAACTTTAATTACACCACTATTCTATTTTTTCTTTCATTGGAGATAAACTGCTTTTAAATTATTTGCAATTATTGCATAAACATCAGACTTTTAAAGCAACCAAATAGAGACATTTGTTTGATATATTTTTTTGTTAGATGTTTTTAAAAAGTATCTCATCTTGGTAATATTTGCGCATGACAGGAGAAATTGTTTTTGAAATAGAATTATAAGGACTTTGCCAAATATTTCCATATTGCTTGGAAGACTGGTTTTTGGGGGGCTAAGAAATTTTTCAATTTTAAAGGGAGTTGTGGGAACTTGAAAGATTTTTTCACTGTTAGAAAAGGCTCTAAAAGCATGCTCCCAGGAGGTGACTAAATATTTTGTGGTTCAGTTGGAAAATCTTAAACTAGAATTCACATTTTGGTAAAAAAAAAAAAAATGAAGTACTAAGAATTAGGCCTTTATGGGCAACCTTTCTTTTTTTTTCAAATATATTTTATTTATATTGCTTAAGTGATGTGCTGAGGATCAAAGAATTAGCTAATTTGAGATAGAATTAAAACTCATTTTCATTTCTTTTTCAACAAGCATAATGAAAACCAATCCTCTTTTCTACTGATACTATACTTACAAGGTAAATCTTCCAAACTCAGAGATGAGGGCATGTAAGGATAGGAAACAAGGTTTGTTAGTCCACAGATGTGATATGTTAAACAAACAACAAAAAATTCTCTGTAGAATTTCCCAAACTGCCCGGCTTCATTTTAGATTCTAGAACTATCATTAGGAAAATTCTGCTTTCTCTTTGTCCTATATTTTACTCACTCTCCCCTAAGCTATTGTGAGTGAGCAATCAGGTCCCCAAACTGAAACCCTTTTAAATACCTGTGTCTTTACTCTCTTTACACATACATTAAGCAATTCTCCATCTCCTTTACCACCAATGAGTAAAGCAAATCGAGAAAATATGCAAGGTGCTATTCCTTTACAATCTGCACATCTTCAAGTACAGGCATCTAATGTAAAGGTGAAGGTGTTGAAATGTCACCCTACGACTGTGTAGTTCCTTGTGATGTGCTTCTCTACCCCAATTCTCATTTTGATTTATTTAAGTTTGGAAATAACAGTATTAAATTAGCAAAGACAAGCACTGAACAAAGCCCTGGAGATGAATTAGCCATTGTCTCTGGTCCATTAATCTCCTCTTCAATTCTAGAGAATTGTGGTTCACCCGGACCCGAAGATCAAATAAAATGCCTAATTGGGAAAATCCTAAACAAGTGTGTCCTGGGGAGCTTAAATTTATTTGTCACCCGCTCAAACAACTGTGTTGTTTATATAAGTCTTTAAAACCCTGATACTTTTCCGCTACTATATCTTAATCCCTGATTCTTTATGCTCAGGAGGGCAATTTAGAGTTGTTTTCAATTAACTAGAATGGAGAGGGGCACTTATTCCAAAAACAGATAGCTGTGTTGTGAGTATTTTGCCAAACATGCTGAGTGGTTTAGTTCTAAGCATCAGGTCTGGGACATGCTCTGGAATCTCCTTGACGATAATGATATCTGCTTTTTGGCACTTTTAATATCAGGAATAAATGGTTAAACATACTCACAATTAAAGAAATGCTGTGGCAAAGAAGGTTAAGATGCTGTGACTAAACACAAATAAAGTAAGAAGGTAATAATCCAGGAAACCAATTCATGTCAGACAATGATTTCATTTAAAATATGCAGATAATATGCACGTAATTGAGGTCAAACTTTTTATTTAGCATGGCAAAATAGAGTGAAAGTCAATGTGCTGAGTTTTTTTTTTTTTTTTCTACACAGGAGTGGGGAATATATGTTCATAACCTAAAAGGTGGAGATACTTTATGTTAAATAAAAAATGCCAAAGAACTAGAAATTGCAAGTCAACTAACTAGCAATAGGATGACTATACATAATGTTAATATATATTCTGTCTAAAAATAATTTAAATGTAGTAGCTATGGCATATTGAATTTTATAAGAATTGGGTCATTCAATCTTCACCATAAATCAGGGCAGATAATGTAACTGTTTTATTGTATAGATTAATAATCAATAGCTTCTAGAAGTTATAGAGTCACCCAGATTGGTCACCTGGTGGCATCAGAATTCATTGTCAAGTCTGTCTGATTCCAAAGTCAGTGCCTTTTAGTAGTAGTAGTAAAGATTACAGAGCTACTAACAGAATTTCTTTAAAAGATTGTTAAATAGAGTGGAAGTTGAAAAGTACTACTGTGCTTAAGTGAGACATATGATTTAGTTTTGAGGAGTACATGAAGGATCTTTGAGTTAGGTATATCTATGCAACAGTGAAAACTCACTTTAGTCTGCACTTAGGTTTAAGCTGACTTAGATGTAAGACATTTATTTGCATTGAATTCTTTCAGCTCACCTCCTTATTTGCAAGTGCGCTAGAGCTTTGTTTTCAGCTGCAGTTACTATTATTGGAGTAAAATATTAAAGTGCATGAAAAGGTTGGGTATAGATCAACTTCAACATTATACTGACATCATGATCATAGTATTAATTAGCAGCTATATATTAGTCTTCTACAAAGATATTTTGGAGCAGAACAGCTTATATTTAATATGAAGAATGGTGTAGAGAGTAGGGCTATATGATGATAATTATCTTTGTAATTATCAAAATTGAAGCCATAAAAGATTTTTGATATATTATTACTACATAGGCAAATCCATAGCTTTGATTGATCATATATTATATGAGTTATTTGAAATATCTCAGCGTATAATAACCATATGACTATTTGCAATATATTATTTAGTCTATAAGAGAATGTTAAGACATGGAGTTTTGCTCAATTCTCAGAACAGCTTCGTGAATTATATATTCTTATTGTTCTTAGTTTACAAATGAAGACATAAGACACACAGTGGTTCAGTGGCTAGTTTGGCCAGAAGAATGAAGTAATTACTAAAAATAATATAGGAGTAAGGGAATGAAACATTGAGATGAAGGTAATTCTCAAAATATTGGAGTGGAGCATTGAGATGTTTTATTTATTCTATTTTATCTTTTATAAAGTTTATAAGGGTAGGTTTAAAGCAGATGAAATTTGCATTCTAATCTGTTAAGAAGGTGAGGGATAGAGAGAAGCAGCAATTTTGATAAGGAACAAGAAAATGATACTGACATTCAAGTTGAAACTGACATAAAATTTTTGTCTACAACAAAAGTTTCCAGGGGTCATCTATGCAAACAGTTTGAGGTATTCAAAGAGTTAAATACTTTTGAGTGGGATGCTAATCAGATTGTAAACCTTAAAAGTGATAAACATTTGATTCCAAAATATTTACTGCTTCATATATTGTTAGTTTACTATGTATCAGTGAGTAACAGATGCCTGAGAATTATGTAAATTTAAGATCTCTGTGCTTCAAAGAGCACAATCTCTATGTGTATTAATTAATGGAAGGTAGCTTTGGAGAGTTTCCCTTATCTGATGTTGGAAGGCCAATGAGGCCAGTCTTTTGATCCTGAGACATACATAAGCAGGGAGTTCAGATTATTTATCCTTGTGTATACAGAATTAATTATAATAATTGACTTTGCTTCTGTTTGTATGTAGTCTTTTACCAGTGTCTATTGTTGTCTGCCTGCTGTAGAAACATTCTACAAGGGAAATATTAATCTTGTGGTTTCTATGCACTTTAATAAAAAATTAATAAATATAAAATATATTTATTGCTTCTTATGTACCAGACACTGCTAAAATCTTGGATATTAACATAGCCCAAAATGGATATAATCTCTTTTCTCATGAAATTTACAAACATAAACAGTATCAATCAACATGTAAAATAACCAAATGTGGAAAAATACTACTTTACTAAGTGCTAATTGACGTGAGGTATATTGTATTCTGCTCTATGAAAACATATTGCATAGAAGTTAAATTTGTCTGGCAGTTCTAGAAAAGTTTCCTTAGAGAATTTACAATAGAATGAAGGATGGATAGATGTTAGGTAAAAAGAAAAGAAAAAGCATGTGGATCATAGCGATAACAAATTTAAAAGTCGCCCATCAGGGAGAAAAATGACAAATGTAATGACTGGAGAGCACAGAGATAATGATGGATGATGAGACTGGAAGAATGGCTAAGTGTCCAACTCTTTAGGAATTTAGTTTATTAATCCCACATGTTCAATCATACATACACGGTCAACAATTTGAGTTCCTATTTCATGCAAATAACTTTGCTAGGTATGATGCTTGGCTTTATATCTAATCCTGTTTGGGTCAGCATGATTAGATAGTGATCTAACACTATCATGGATGTTTCTGTGAAGGTGTTTTCTCCATGTGATTAACACTTTAATTTTGTGCTTTGTGTAAAGCAGATTGTCCCTCATGCTGTGGATGGGCCACACTAAATCAAGTGAAGGTCTTAATGGAACAAATAGAATGTTCTATTTTATTCAGAATAGAACCTTAGTAGAATTTCTTAGTAGAACTTAATAGAACACTTCCCTTAAGAAGAGGCATTCATTTAGCCCATTGCCCCTAAACTTAAACTGCAAGCCTTGGGCCTCCAGCCTGCTGTCTACCCTGCAGTTCTTGCTACACCCTGCAGACTTGCTACTTCTCCATAATTGAACTAACCAATTCCTTTAAGTCTCTCTCTCTCCTTCCACTTTTTCTCTCCATTTATATATATATATATAATTTTTAAGTTGATTAGTATAGTAGATTATTGTAAATATGGAACATATACATACATGGATACTTAGAATTAAAAATGAATAGGAAGGATAAAAATACATAGTACGGCTGTCAAAGGTTTCGACTAGTAATTAGGTTAAACAAATCCCTGAAAGAGTTATAAGGATGATAAGGTGCTTAGGCAGACTCAAAATGTTGGTAGGACTTGAGTTTGTCTGAAGGATGAAGGATGACTGTTCAGGGTCGGCAAGAACAATCGTGCAGAGGGAGAAATAAGTGTGGGTGATGGCAAGGTGATGATTGCCAAGTGTAATGGAGGCTTCAGGTCATAAACATGCAAACCTGACATCTGTTCCTAGGAACAAAGAGATGAATCAGAACCCAGAACTCTTTTGTGTACAGATGGATGGCACTGTGTGTGGGAGACCTGGATGTGTGGCAACCTCCCAGGAAAGGCAAGCTGATAAGAATTTCTTTATGAATTATTCAGAAAGAGAAAATTAAATAACGAATCCTGTAAGATGGTCTAGTTCTGTCTGGAGTGTTTTTACCTCACAGGGGGATACAGGATAAGATGAGTAGAGCAAAAAAGAAAGTGAAATAACCAGTCAGCCAAATATAGCCAGAGAAACAGTTCTTGGACTCCCAGCATGTGGACCCGGTGAACAGGTGCTCCTGTGGGAGTGGTAAAGCCAGACTTCTGTGCAGGGGATGACAACCTGCCAGAGCAAACTGTATCACCAGACTCCTTTACTGCTCTTTCTGCAACTAGGTTAATCCTTTGTGTTGTTTCTTTTATGCTTTCTGGAAAAGAACTTGGAGACAATTCTACTCTAGGTAATGTCTGGGAAAAGTTCTTTCTTTTATGTGCACTGTGGTGCTTGGTGCTATAAAGCCAGTGAATTAGCCAACTTTGAAGTCATCAGTTCTGATTTGTCACTCAGTGGGCTCAGTTTATAGAGGCAAAGAACCTAGCTGTCCCATAATGGGGAGATAGGGTATATTTCTTATGGGATGCTGTAGGCAGAAGTTTATTTGTTCCGCTGGTCCCAAGTGCTCTAAATAACAGATTAGTGAGTTTGTTCAACTGACATTTAACCCTGGGCATTAATTAAAAGTGGCATGCTGCGTCATTTGGGCAAGTGTGGTTAGAATGAGGTGATGATACTTAGAGAGAGCAAGCTGTGAAAATCTTTTAAAAACGCTTTCAGATACTTATGATGTACAAGTTTATTTAATTTAGTGACATGTATAATCTGTGGCAAAAAAAATAGCAATTCAAACAATTGTGTGGCATCTTGCCTTCAGCTGTTGTAGAGGTAAGGAAGATGGGAAGTGTTATTCAGCTTAATCAAAATTTATATTAAATTTCTAAAGTAAGCAGGCATGGTGTGCAGTAGTGTCTCTGCCTTACATGTCTGCTACCTTTCAATCATTGTATATTTATCCTTTTATAGCTTTTATTGAGCCAGTTGCTGGGGTACAGTTGTTGGTCAACAGAGATGAAGTTCCTCTTCTCTTGGAAATGACATTCCAGTCAGCTAAAAAGACAGTAATCAAAAGTAGACGATAAGTTTTATGATGACAGAGATTAGTGTCTGTTTTATCTACTACTATAACTCGATCAATTGGAATATTATCTGACACAGCATATAATTAATAATGTTTATTAAATGGTTGAATTCTATGGAGATCAAAAATTAGAAAAACTGGTTATATATTCATAGTCCTCCATGCTGAAAAAATGAATGTGTCTTCTAGATACTATTTATTTCCTAAAAATACTCTGTTTATACATTTATCTTCAAAAGAGGAGAACTATTTAAGTTTACAGTTCAATCTTTTCCCCATGTACTTTCTTGTTGAAAAATTGCAATTTCTTTTTATCATTGTTTTTGGAGCTAAAATCTAACATCAAAAAAATTTCTGAAGCACTGACTATGTAAGATGTTGCTTTTTTTTTTTAGATGCAGGTGAAAATAACTAATCAAGACAAACAGCCACTGCAGAGTAGATATAGATAATATATAGGCAAACAAATAAGAATATACAAAAATAATATATTAATAGTCTAATGAAGAAAAACTAGGGAAATGTAATTGAGAAACAAGAGGAACTTGAGGGTCAGGGAGGAGTTTTCTAAGCTGGTAGCATTTTAATTGAGATGAGACTTGAATGATAATAAATATTCAGCTATAAAAGGATATTATAGTATATGAAAAATAATAAGGAAAGGGAACTCAGATTTTAAGTTAGCAGATATAATGCTATTTTTTAAAGAGAGTAGTACTCCAATAACTTGCTGATTTCCTCTACTAACAAAGTGTCCCTATGAAATCTTTCATAAGTCCAGATGCTACATTGTGATGAAGTGATTACCATTAATTTATAAGAAAATATTTTTAAAATATTCCTTGACCTAAAACACAAACCTACCAAATATTACTAAAAAAGCACATAAAATCTATAATCACACTAACAGAGTAAAAGCAGGAATGGTGTGACAAATTCATAACCCAGATAAAAGAATGTCTAGGAAAGGAACTTGGTATCTCTCAATGCTTCCATCTGTATTGTCTCTAGAATAGCTGCTGTAAAACAAATACTGGATATTTATTATTGCTTTTTGTCACAAAGGTAAAATTCTTCAGACTTTTTGCAGATTAGTGAACAGATACTGATGCAAGTTTTGTATAAAAGCCAAATGCATAACACGAACTTTGGAAAAGGGCAGGATACTTGTATGTTGAGAATGGATTTAACAAACAGAATGGGATTGAATTTTATTTAAATTGCTTTGGGAGTCTTAGATGGCTTGATTTTGGTGGGTTCAAAGGTCTTATTTATACTTGGAAAAAACAGTTTAGCTGCCACTGGTACGGACAGAGTATCAAAATGGCCTGATGAATGATGATCATTTAGAAGACTGCTGTATTATTTCAGGCAAGAGTTCATGGTGGAAATAATGAAACCCAATTAGAGATGTATTATATTTTGGAGCAATTCAAGAGAATTATGGGTGGGTTGGCTTTAAAAGTGTGAAGAAAGCAATCAAGGATGACTCTAGCTTTATGTCTGAGTAGTGACTAGGAGATACAGTAACAAAATGTAACTTTGTAGAAGATGAGCCAAAAGACTCAAATGTTCTTTGGTTATTTTAAATTTGTGATGATTTTATTCCTAAATACTTATACTGCAAATTTATATTTGCAGTAATAAACAATAAACCTGGATGTATGTAGATGGATATGAATCTGGAGGCAGTAGCTATTTTAGAGATAAAATTTTCAAAGTCTTTAGTGCCTATGTAGTATTTGAAACCAGAAGACTGGTTTAGGAGGGATCGACGGAGAAGAAGACAGATGTTTCAACATTTAATTCCTAGTGTCGAGGTCAAAGTTCCAGAAACTGCAGTTTGTAAGTGTTCAAGGAGATAGGAAGATACCCTTTTATGGGACTATTTGTAACAAGGGGGAAAAGTGCTAGAATAAGTGATCTGAAAGAATAAGAAGGATGTTTGAAATCTATATTTGCAGCTGGTGTGCTATTGGTAAATTTTGAGGGTTTTTATCTGATAATGGGAGTGGGCCACTGATGAGAAAGATGTCAAGGAATTGAGAATTCAAGTTCTTGTGATTACAAGCCTGGAGTTGTGGAGAAAAGGAAGTAGGTGAAAGAGCTATTCATGTCATTGAATTATGTTGCAGGACATGATTCAAGGAAGAGAAAAACTGGAAGTAGTAAAGGATTGTCAAAATATGATGACACACATATCAAAAAAAATGAAATTACTGAAGGTTAAAAGAAATAGTTTGGAAGTGATAATGGTGGATAATTGTCTGAGATAGTTGTCTGGGAAAAATCTCAGTTCCCCTTTTACTTTCAAAAGCCTTGGGGTTGGACATGGTATGGTTGCATACCTTTGAAGACTTGAGATCCTATGCCTCTGAGTGATGGTGTGTAAACCAATTTTACCTCAATAAAATGGTTAGAAATGAGTTAATTTAAAGTGGTCCTCTCAATAAAGGGATATCTCTATTTTCTTCCTGAAGTATATGGGGGTAAGAATAAACAACAACAACAAAAATATTTTTACCTAACAGAAACATAAACTCATTTTGCTCCTCGGTTTGTCATACTTCTGTTAGAATCAAAAGGTGAAAGAAGATAACTTGAAAGATTCATAGCAAAGCCATGATTCTTAGAAGGTGGGGAATAAATGACTGGGCATTTAGGGGATGCCCAGAGTAGAGTGGAAAGGTTATGAGGTTTGGATTCTCAGCGATGGCCAACCTCACGGAGCAAAGCATTTTGGGATTGAATCCCTCAATGTGTTTTACTAATTTCACATAAAACTATATGAATTTCATGGAAACTGAGTTTATGCAGTTTTTGGAGATAGTGAACATTTTGCTGGCTGCCTGTTTTGTTTTTTTTTTTTTGGGGGGGGGGGCAAGCAGACTACCTCACAGAAGCAATGGACCATTGAGATCAAAGGTCCATTATTTTTCAGTCATGTTACAGCACAAAGCCAAACCACTTCACTGATTTAGTCTCTAGATTGACTCACTTATTGATTCCATATTCAAGAAATAAATATTTATGGATTGCTTGGGAATAATCAAGAGGATGTTCAAATAATGAAACCTGACCATAAGAAAAGTTAAGAGAGAGAACTACCATAAAATATATTATTTAATATTGTTTTATTAATGACTACAATTTACTGACTTCTTATGATTGTCGAGGAACCATTCAAACAACAAATACCTACTTATCTGATCTTGTGAACAAGGCCATAAGGTAGGTATTTATTATCATCCTTTAACAAGTGAGAAGTTAGAAAGTAATTTGTTCATTGTCACTCAGTTGGTACAAACTCAAAACACAAACTACTCTTTTTAAAAAAAAAGTTATTTCCATTGGCAGAGGATATCAAGGATGGTCTTTAGAAGATAACAATCTTTGAGTTGGAGCTTGGAATACAGACACATTTGAAATGGAGCCAGGACAATATGAACAAAGATAGAGGTGATTTTCAGAGTGTTTATATGAAATGATAAGACAATTTCATTGACTGGATTTTTAAGCAGGTGAAAAGCATGAGAGAGAGAGTGAAGATTCAAAACACATCTTAAGGCTAAACTGCATGTGACATATACTATAAACAAAAATCTGCTAGGAAGTAAGAAAAAAAGAAGTAATTCATGAACTGTGCAACAACATAATATTTTTAGAAATCCTTAGCTATGTTTGTTTATTTTTTTTCCAACTGCTTTTTTCTACCATTTCCCATTCTATGCCTTCAATTAGTTAGCTCTTTTTTTTGTTTCCAAAAGCTTAAGTCCTAGAGTGAAGTAGGGAAATAATTTGGGGTATGGATCTCATTCAGTCATGAGTGGACAATAGCCTACCCTGGACACTGAATTCCTCTAACACTGAGGGAAGAGGGGAAAAGGGCAGGAAGAGAAGACACACACATCACACATGACCCATGTGGGTTGGAACAAACCAGTGGTCCCGATGAGGAAATTTCAGGCCTGATAAAGGATCAGGGGCAACCAAACAGGGAAAGTAAAATGTGGCCAAATGAAAAAATGTGACCAAATGAAAAAATAAGTAAAAAGGTGTCTTGGCTTTGAAGTTGGTCATGGGGATGTAGCGTGGAGTAACAGGGGTGTCAGGTATTTTCTACATTCTGTCAGTCCAAAGAACTCTGGCAGAGGCCTCAGATCAGTATAGTGGTGAGGGGATGGAGAGATGGAAGTCAAGCAGACTGATTTTCAAGTTTCTCAAACAGGGTGTGGGCTGGGATCTTTGACATGGATAAAGTTGTAGAAAGTGAAGTTAAAGACAATAAAATCACCTTTGTTAAATATCTGAATCTGTGAACTGATTCAAGTCAGCTTTGGCAATGTTTGGCTACATTTCATTTTTCTCTGTTATGATGCCCCTTGCTACAGAGGGAAAGAAGAAGTACACTGTGGGAAAAGCACACATGTGGAAATAGCACTCTAGCTTTTATTGCTTTAGCCTGGAGGATACATACATTATTTCCATTAGCTTATCTTGCTGTAGTCATATGCTCTCAAACTAAATGCCAAAGGGTATGGGGACAGCAGGAAATATAGAAAAGTGGAATAGTGTGCATGGGTTTTTTGGTGAGTACCAACTTCCCATCATTTATGCACATCCATGCAGTTGTACAAAGGAGAAAGTGTTTGACTTTTTGCATGGCAAATACACATTTACCCTGCTATCTGAAGGTAGATTTCCTTTGAAAACTTACATAGAGTCAAAATGGTGAAGAAGCAATTAACATTAATTTATATGGAGAATTTTTGTATGTTCCCATACCCACCAAAATAACATAACAGATCATACCAAAGACACACTAACATAAACTTAAAGTCAAAAACCTAAAATCACAAAAACATATAGTAAACCTAAAATCACACAAACATATAGTAAAAACAGGAGTGGTGTGACAAATACAGTCTGTACAAAGTAGTTCCCCAGAGAGAAATTTGGAGGTGCTCGTTTTTTGCTAGGGGTGGGTTGTTACTAGAATAACTGGAAAACAAACACTAAACATTATTTTCAGTTTTGTCTTTATTCATAACAGCAAAATATCTCATCAGATTTCTTCTGGCTACCGAGTATAGATACTAATGTAGGTTTTTCCTGAATGAGAAGTGACTAAACAGGGATTTTAAAAAGTAGGGGATACTTGTATTCCATACTTCTTTCAGGTGTTAATTTTATTTGTGTAGCAAACATGTTCAATATGTGAGTATTTGTGGAGTTAAAATGCAAAATCCTTGGTATTTAATCATTGTCCCAGTAATTCAATAATGCATTGTTTTCAGTCTATCATTTGGATCAACAATTGAACTGAATTATGGCAAATTTTTCATCAGTATAATTTCTATGAACTTTCTA
>PVHY01000140.1:268052-310701 GCA_004024945.1 Uropsilus gracilis | reverse complement strand
CTCTCTGTCACTTTAGTTTCATTAATGGTCAAACTGATGCTAAGCCATGACCTTGCAGTAATTGATGCTGTTTCAGACTACATGAGAAATTTCTCTAAGACATCTAACTCTGTTTGTAGTTGTGGTTAACTTGTTTACTAGTGTAAAAGCTATCGTGTCATCATTTTCTCTTGCAGCAAAGAGAATCTGTGCAGAGTGCCTGCAGGCCCACTCTAGTCTGTGGCAGCTGCACCTGCAGTTTCCTTCATCCTGCATCACAGGTTCTTCTCCCGAACTGAGGCTTAGTGGTAAGAGTCTTTGATCTAAATCTTCCAGAAAGGGCAGCAAGAAGAATATATACAGATTTAACACGTGTGTAGTTGCATCTGCCAAACATTCTTATCATTGCTTCATTCACTGTGGTAAATTAAGTCTATGGACACACAGTTAAAGAATCTGAGCTCCCAAGTGGACAATACAGAGACCAAAAACCACTTCAGTTACGGGAAATGTATTTCAAAGGAGCTGGTTTTTAATCCCAGTTATCATGGTAGGTGCCCCTCAAAGGACCAATTAAAGATCTTAAGCTGACAGTGAACCCCCTACTCAATCTTAAAACTGCATCCCTGAGCTTTTAACAGGACAGAGGCTCCCCCATCTCACAAAACCAAGAAAAATGCCTGAAACTTTGATCTGAAATTAAGGGTGGTAAAAGGAAGAGCTTAGGTGAAAACTTCTATAAATAGATTTGTTAAAAAAAATCCTTTCTCAAAACATCTCCCCAACCCATGTGACTTAATTACTGTCTAGGTGACTAAGTATTATTCCCTTATCCAAGGAGCTGTGGAAAAAGCTATTGTAGTGAGAATTCAAGATAGGAGGCATATGTCTCAAATGTAAGGGAAAGTTGTAAACAAGAAAGGCATTTTGGAAGTGAGATGCTATTGTTGGGTTTTCTTTTCTTCTTAATGCTTACTCTTGTTGCTTCTACAAAAAGAAACAGAGTTCAGGATGGTAATGTACTTTTGAGAATCAATAGGAAAACTTGATAAGGGTAAGCAAAAGTTGCTTAACCCCTTTAAGCTTTTCTACTGATACCGCTATATCAGTTTGACATACTAGCAACTCAATAGTTCTTTCTGTGCTCTCTATGGCCAAAAAAAAAGAAATAATTCAAGCATTCATGGACTAGTCAGTTATATGCAATGAATTTGACAAAAATATATGTCTCATGGAAAGATATGTTAAGTGATGGTCTTGTCATTAAAATAAAAGGCGGCAGTGAGTGCAGTCAATTAACCAAATCTGTCATTAATGATAAATTCTGATAAACTTTTTTTACCAGGGAAAGGGGGTCACAATATGTTATAGTGCCAAGTAATTATTTGTGAGTTTGGGTTTTTCTTTTTGTTTGATTTCGTTGTTTTGTTGTTGTTGTTTTCAGACAAAGCATCTTAAGAGATACCATAAGAAACATTTTTTAACACATTGTGTACCTTTTAAAGTATTCAAAAAAATAAATAAAGTATTCAAGTGTTTAGAATTATATTCCTTTTAGAGAAATGTAGAAAAGGTAACAGGCTTTTCGGAACTGCAAAGGTAACATAAGTCAGAGAGGTGTCTGTTGTCCTGATAGCCACTACATTTTAAATTTTCTAGTGATTTTTTATAGCTGTCCTCCACTAGTACTTTATTTTCTGTCACTGGCTAATTCATTGTGGAAAACAAGAATATTAAGGTAGTATTAAAAAGATCTATTTTTTAAAGAAATAATAAGACTCAGTAAACTTTGGGAAATCTGACTTAGAAGAAATTAGTGCAAAAGAAACCTGGAGACTCTGCTTGCAGCACAGGTATTTGCTGGGAAATGGTACTGTGCTGGGAAATGGACTGTGCTAACCTACACATTTTTTATAGAGCTCCAACCCAGAGGGAAAGATGAAAAAATTTGTTGTACAAAAAAATCAGACTTCTTCATTGTTTCTACATCAGTTCCCTGATACTCTATTTCTAGAAATGACAGCTGCCATTTCAGTTTGCCTAAAAAATGTTTTTAATAAAAATTACACCATCACACTTCATAAAAGGTTTCCTACAGTCACAATAACCTCTCCTATCATTAAGCATACACTTTCTCCACTGACACCAGCTCCCTAATCAGCACTCTCTCCTATTTCTTTACCCCTTTCCAGATTTCAACCTTGACCCAAACGCCTTTGTTTTTTAATCTAGCTTCTTAATGTCACTATGGACATATTTAGACTTTGAGACATTATCCTTGAGTGTACTCAGTTCAATTAAGTGATGAGTAGTAACCAGTTAACTGCCAGTCAAAAGAAATGTTTGTCTCTTAAGGATCCTTAAGGATTAGGATCCTAATCCAAGGAGAAAATGGGAGAGCTCATATGCAGATAATTTGAGCTAATAAAAGACACTAAGCAACTATTACTTTGGATTATTACTACAGAAGATAAAATATTTTAACCAAAAAAGATACTGTTAGGACTAATAACTCATGATTGATCATGACCTCTCACTAGTAATAAAAACAATAAATTAATCTCAGCTGAAGTATCTATTTTTATTTTTTCACCTCAAGGTAATCTGTCCCCTTTCCATCTATATATATTTGTGGCACATATGGAGGATTTGCAGTTCTTATTTTAGTGTTCTAAACTTCTCTATGGCTGTTTTCCTGAAGTATGGAAACTAAAATGGATTTTGCACTAGAGTTTGGTTGCTACCATTTGTTCCAAGGTAACTGACATTATAGAAAAACTACCCCAAAGTATAACCAAATATGAGAGAAATAGTTAAAGGTTTTTAAGTAGATCACCATTTCATTTTAAACAGATCATCTTTATCGTCTAAAGGAATAATTGTTGGTTACTTCATCATTGTGTTATTTTCAACAAGTTATTTAACCTTGCCATTGCTCAGTTTTCTGTGGAGTGGGATAATAGCTATATTTATTATCATATGTTTTGAGGACTGACTACATATAAATACCTGTGTCTATCACATTATGAGCAATGCATGTTACTGATTACTGGTATAATAAAACAAAACTGATTAATGGAGTCTATATAACTAGAAAGTTCAGTTAACCCAAATAATGACAGTTTTTAGCTTCAAGACCAAAAAATTCTAATGAAATAGCAAACTACACAGTTTAGGATTTTTTTTGCTATTTATCAATTTCAGTTTCTTTAGTTTCAAAAACCCAGAGCAACAGTTTTTCAAAATCAAAGTAAGACTTTGTCCCCAAAGGAATCTTATTAGTTGAGGGTTTATCTTAAAATTGTTTGAAAGAACATATGAAACACCTGAAATTCCTCCCTAAAATATGAGGAAAGAGTTTAATTTTTAAATGAATTAGAAATAAACATAAGTGAAAGAGGAGGTTATTATTTCTCATTAAAGGAATAAAAAAAGTAGTTTAACGTAAAGTCTTTTAGTAAAAATATTTTTAAGGTAGTAGAAGGGAAAAATACAAAATGCTATAGCTTTATATTTTATTTGACTCTAAATATACAGTGAAAGTGAAACGTCTAGAAAATTCTGAGTCATTCATAAAGAAGGGGGAACTACAAGATTTCATGTGAAAACAAACACATCTAAGAGGTAAACACAGAGGGCAAAACATCAGGGACCAGAGGGGAAGTGACTGGTTACTGGCTGGGAACTGAACAGAGGATTCAGAACTTTCAGTGTAGTTTCTAGTAAAACTCAGAGAGCAATTCTGAGTTAGATTTCTAAATGTACTAGAAACAAATGGAGATATGTAAGTAAAATCAACATGATTTTCTCAAAGGGAGAAACGACCCAGGATTTGAATACAGTTTAGACTTACCACTTCCCTGGGTCAACAGGCTTTAAGGACTAAGCAAATCATCAATGAAGAAAATGCAATTCTCAGGCTGGAAAATCAGCAAAAATTGTGAGGTAAAATCAGTGCTCTGAGTTCTATGTGTGGAGTCTACGATCTCAGAGTGAAGTGTATCCTACTGATCAAGCACATACAGGTTTCCTTAACGGGGAAATTACTGTAGCCATAGTAGATAACATTTTGTTGGACCTGCCCTCCCTGCTCATATTTTCATTACATCATTCCACTTACAGATATAAGTGAAAAAGTAAACTGTTTTCTTTCCTCTTTAATATAGGAATAAGACACACTCTGCATTTAAAAAAAGAATCACACAAAATAGAGGAGTCAAGGCAAAGAAAAAGGAATGAGAATAAAAGGAGAGCGCTGATTCTAAATTTTTTCCAGCTATAAGCAAAATAGTTCCATCGCCTATGGGATACCTAGAAGAAATTTGATAGCCTATCTGCAGTAAGCCAGTGATTGCAAAATTTTTATTATGACTTGTAAAAATTAACAGATTTCAGATTTTTATCAGTTAGAAAACAGTATAGATGTACAAAGATATAATTATGAAAAAAGTCTCATTTTTTTCCTAGAATTTGCTCTAAAATATTTCATGCACCCCACAAAAAATAGGAAAGACGATCATGATGTTTATAACTAATGATGCTGGATAATGGGTGAGAATTCATTATCATTTTCTTTTTACTTTTGTATATAGCTGAAATTTTCTGTAACAAAAATTTGTCTTTTTTGGTTAATATATAATTGAAAAACTCAATTCCCATCATACTGTCATTTGACCAGGACAGGATAATTTTTTTTTATTATGGGCAATAAAGTTTAAATTAAAAGCTTGATTATAGCAGTATATGTAAATTAACAAGCAGGAAACATATACAATAAAGGAAAATAACGGGAAAATGTTTCAAATGTGACACTATGTTTGCCTTTTAAAAACCATGACATATTACTACAGATATGTTTTATTATACAACTATGTAAAAAAATAAAAATATAAATACCTGCACATAAAAATAGGAAATGCAACAAAGTGAAAATAAATTTTATCCTCAATGATGAGTATAAGGATGATTTTCCCCTTTTTTGTTATACTTTTCTCTTAGTTTTCTAAAGAGAATGTATATAAAATTTGAAATTAGAAAATAAAACAAATAACTTAAAATAACATTATAATTCAAATAAGGCAAAAAAGACAGCCTGAATATTGCTTAGAAGAAATAAAACACTTAACTACCCATTGGGTGGAGCATGATCTCATGTATCAGCAGGAGACTGGAAAAGAGACATACTTTTACAGGAAAAGGCTTTTATTTGCATGCAATATTATATGTGTCCTGAGATTTCTGTCTCTGGATATTTTTAATTCCTTGGAATGTACTGTAGAATTCATAAGTTTACAATTTTAAATGGGAAGTCTTTTTCCCAACTGAATCAAAAGCTATGTACCTACACTGGATTCAAGACTTCATTCTTTGGTTCTCAGTGCTAACTTTAAAGGCAAATTTCATAAATTATTTTCTGTGACATAATCTAACAAAGAACTACCTGCAGCTATACTAACTCCACAAAATGTAATTCTAGTAATTCCTGTAAGAATTCTTTTTCTGACAGGCGTGTTCCCCCCCCCCCACAAGTAGGTGACAACGTTGCTGATAAATTATCAAATATAATAAACACCTAAAACTGTAGATTATAAGTGCCACTAAAAATTCAAATCATAATCAGTAGTTTAAAGAGATTCAAAAATTTCTGCCAAGAGATAGAAATACTCTACTTACCTTAACCTCTACAGTCTTCCCTCCATGGTCAATGTGTCTCTCTATGTATTCAGAAGACAGCAAATCACTGCAACAAGAAAAGATTTAAGAAGACCTTTGAAAATTAGCATCAAGCTCACACAACCAGATTTAATGATTCCTTAACTCAGTTTCTATAAAACAAAAAAAATTGGTTCTTTCCCCGACACACACACACACACAAACACACATACACACATGCAAGCACGCACGCATACATGTACGCACACAACCAAGTACTTCTACAAGGATATCCAGGCTGAATGACTAAATCATCTGTCACCACTGTTACTTAGCAGAATTGCAGCACTAATTCTATTGGTCTTATTCGGTAGTTTTAGGAAACTACCATTATCATATCAACTATTTTTATGACATCGTATTCTCTGTTTTTACCTTACCTTTCCATCAAATAGTTTTAATCTGCTACCATACTTAATCATTTATGTGTAATGTGTGATGTTTCATCTAAAAAAATATTAGTTTTCATTACAAAAAAAAGGGGAGTGGAAGAATATAAAATGAGTAGTTTGAAATAATTCTTTTCAAATATCTTTTAATGACAGCCCTATCACATAATTTTAAAACATTTACATCATTTCATAAATATTCTCCTGTTTAATTCCACACATGTGAAAAAATTTTCCCTTTAATGGAAGTGCCTCAAGACATAACTTCTATAACAAAGTCTTAAAGTATTTAAAGTTGTAAAGCATAAAATAAATGAAATTAACATTAACAAAAATATGTAAAGCTATAAATTTCTAAATTTACTATGCCTTTTAACTAAATCTTTAAAATACTTAACAAAATATTTTTTTCAGACTGTACTAAGGATCAACAAGTCCCAGTCATTAAAAAAAAATGTGAATTTCTGAGCACATAGGTCTATTATGATAAGCATCTTATCTCCAGTAGCTTGAATATAAACAGAATGAATAAATAAGCACTACGTTAATACAGGTATCATAAATCAGTTTTCTGTAGTATCTGTTTGCATTATCATTTTTGGAAAGCAATTATAGTCTAAGTCCTGTTGCATTTGTCTGTGGAATGCATGTCCCTACCAATGCAGGAATATTGTGGGATAACTTGTGAGATAACCAGCATTGAGACACCACATGAATCAATCTTGGGATTGTCCTGCTGTCTGGTGGAAAATCACTTATACACAATGGTTGCTTGCAAGTATACTACAGGCAAGATATCCCAGAATTGAGCAAGTAAAAAACAGAAAGTCCCCACAGACAAAACTAAACTTCTTAAAATCACACATTGGTGAAATTAAAATCACACGGCTTCGTAAATCAATTTAAAGCACACTCAAGAGGCAAGAGGAAAAGAAATGGGGAGGTTAACACATTAAAATACAGCACAATTGGGGTATACATTATGTATAAGCCTGGATTATCTGTCTGCCACACTGTCATATTACTGCTGGTGGTGGGATTACAAGGGTCAGAATTGAGGTTTGGGCAAGCCATAGAGATAGGAGGTAACCTCTGCTAATAATACACACATGCTATATTTAAGAAACACAGAAACATGTATGAATGGTCAGGAATGGTAGCTTGCCATGTAGCTTGATGAACAGGAATGGATTATATCTGCATTTTGGGGGGCGGGGGGCAGAGAAAGCATGGAGCAGAAATGAATAGCAGCAGTTCTTAACCAGAGTGATTTAATCTCCCCTTGTACATTTGGCAATATAAACACCAGTAGGTGGTTTCTTCATACATACAAAAACAAATAGCCCAATGAAAAAAGGGCAGAAGAGCTATATATAAACACTTTGCCAAAGAAGGCACATGAAAAGATGTTCATTTATCATCAGGTAAATTCAAATCAAAGCCACAATAAGGTAATGCCATAGTCTTATGAGAACGGGTCATACAGGGAAA
Organism: Uropsilus gracilis; assembly: GCA_004024945.1. Classification (NCBI taxonomy): domain Eukaryota; kingdom Metazoa; phylum Chordata; class Mammalia; order Eulipotyphla; family Talpidae; genus Uropsilus; species Uropsilus gracilis. Next base: position 303,130 of record PVHY01000140.1, on the reverse strand, counting down.
ACAAACAAACAGAAATAACAAATATTAACAAGGGTATAGAGAAAAAAGATTTCTTACACTGTTGATGGGAATGTATATTGGTCTAGGCCCTATGGAAAATAGCATAGGGGTCCCTCAAAATATTAAAAATAGATCTACCACATTATTCAGAAATTCCAGACCATATAGTTCCCATAAGAATGAAAAAACACCAAGTTGAAGGGATATATACATTTCTATGTTCATTACAGCATTATTTACAATAGCCAAGCTATAGAAACAACCTTTTCTCTCAATAACAAATAAGTGGATTAAGAAGAGGTGGTATTTGTACACAATAGTACACTAATCAGTTATAAAAAGGGATGGAATCATATCATTTGTAAAAACATGGATGGAACTGAAGAAGACTGTGGTAAGAAAAATAAATAAAAGAAATGGACAAAAAAACCTTAGGACCATGACTGTAGAACTGAGACTACAGAGAGGGATGGTCGGAGAACATAAAGAAAACGCAAAGGGGCCAAGTGGACTATGGTGGAGGATTATGGGTGACTATGGGTAGTGGGTGTGGTGTAATTATATACATCTGAAGAGGTGTGAACCTATTTTCCTAAATCATACAGTGTTGTAAACTATTGTTATATCAATAAGCACAATCATAATCATAATGAAAAACTTCAAAAACATTAAGTGTGTATTGTGTATTCTGGATTTTTTAAGTCTCAATTATTTTTCAATATAATGAATGTTTATACCTAAGTGACCCATGAAAATCAGGTACCTGTTGGTTAGCCCTTCTTCTCTATCAATGTGAAAAACAGACATTTACTGTTCTTACTTAAACTTTATATATTCTTTACATTTTGTCCAGGTTAAACAAAATTTTCTTACTGGCTACTTATCTACTAGGGTCTTAAAAGTGTTAGCCTCTATTTTGTAAAACTCATCTTTATTCATCTGGCAATCACATCTGCTCAAATCCACAGTGCACATGTGTCCTTATTGGTTAGGCTTGTTTTCAGTCACATTTTCTGCAACTTACAGCTTCAAGTGTCCCGTGCCACCTGTTTCCCTTAACTGGCTATTGTTATGGCCCTGCTTTGATTCTAAGTATCCCATGCAGATAAAAATATCACAAGGCTAAACCCTTTACAAGGTTAAATGCTTATATTTCCTTAAAAGTTAACAAGCTTTTCACAAAAAGCTTCTTGCATTTATCCCCTTGCATATGAATTATATTACTTGGCTAAGCGAAAACTAATCCTTTGAAAAAGACAGTTTTCTTTGAAGCATCAAGATTCTCCTCTTCCAAGGGTCTCCCTCAAGGTGCTTAGAGTATCAAACAACCCAGGGGAAAAGGAGAGTGGTGAGGAGTACAGCTATTGTACAGCTAACCAACAATGGTCTTTCCTTTTTAAATCATAGATAAGTCAGATGTCACAATTTTCCAGAGGTCTAACAAAATAATGAAGTTATAAGGTAATGAACTGCTTCAAGCAACACTTGCAATTATTATTCCTGCATCTATACCCCAACCTGCTAACCAAGGTTATGCCCTGAATAGGCATGGCCAGGGCCAGTCAGAGACTGCATAAGTCTCTCCCAATCTTGCTCTCAACTTTCCCTGCAGTGAAAGGGAAAAGTCATCAAATAAGAATTAGTGTCAGTAACGGAGTCAGTCAGTTTTTTCTCTCATGGGAACCCGACTAGTAAATTCAGAAGAAAAAAAAATACACAAATAACTCACACAACTTAACAAAAACAAAGAAAAAACCCAGCTTAAAAAATGGGGAGAAGAACTAAAAAGACACTTCTCCAAAGAGAAAATACAAATGGCCAACAGGTACATGAAAAAATGCTCAACGTCACTAGCAATCAGGGAAATGCAAATCAAAACCACAATAGATACCACCTTACACTAGTAAGAATGGCCCACAATCAAAAAATGGGCAACTACAAGTGCTGGCATGGATGTGGAAAGGAACACTCTTACACTGCTGGTGGGAATGTAAACTGGTCCAGTCACTATGGAAAGCTGTGTGGAGAACCCTCAAACTAATGGAAATGGAGCTACCATTTGACCCAGCAATTGTTCTTCTGGGAATCTACCCAAAGGAGACCTCAGTGCTTGTACAAAGGGATACTTGTGCCCGGATGTTGACTGCAGCACTATTCATAATTGCAAGGACATGGAAACAACCCAAATGTCCCAAAACAGATGACTGATACACACACACACACACACATACACACACACACACACACTGTAATATTACTCATCAATTAAAAATGACAAATTTGACGATTTTATGATAACATGGATGTACTCAAAAGAAATCATATTAGCAGAGACAAGACAGAAAGAAAAAGACAGAAACCAAATGGTTTCACTAATATATGGGACATAGGAAAAATAAAAAGCCATGAGGAAAAGTCAAAACAAACTAACAACCAAACTGAAGTACACAACTTGGGGGTAGGGGGAGGCAGGAGAGGGTGGGAACATTCAGGGTAGGAAGGTAATGGGTGAACCCTGGGGATTACAAAGTGTGACATTTATATATAAAAAAATATTTTAAAAAATAAAGATGAAATAAGATTTAAAAAATCAGAAAAAAAGGTAAGAAAGAAAATTTCAGCTGATAAAAGAAGCAGAAAGAACAAAGATAGGCAGACACTAGAAATTAAGTCATATCAAGGCCGGGCATGGTGGCTCGTGCTTGTAAGCTTCAGCCTATGAAGCAGCCGGGGCTAGGGATCGCGGTTCGAGTCCTGCCTGGGGCCTGTAGAGAGACCTAGTTCCACAAAAATAGCTGGGCGTGGTGGTGCGCGCCTGTAATCCCAGCTCCCTGGGAAGCTGAGGCTGGGGATTGCTTGAGTCTGTGGTACCCCAGGCAACGAGAGCCTGCGGTTCCACGGGCAAAAATAGCAAGATCTAGTCTCAAAAAAAAAAAAAATAAATAAATAAACTAAGTCATATCAGTGATGAATATCAGAGTTAAAGTTTCAAACCCAACTGCTTATGTTCCTGGGGCCAGAAGAACCCAACCCTGATACTGGCTATCTGTGGAATCCTTTTTTTCTACCACTGCCATGTGATTACATCCTCATTACTGAAACTAGCAATAATGAAATAAAAAGCACCTACATGAAATATCCCTGAGGAGAGGATAAGTAGCAATAGCAATGGCAGTAGTAATAACAACAATTTGAAAAAAAAGAAAAAAAAAAGAATTTCTACGAGATTTTCAAATTTCAAAGGGATATTTTCCTATGAATTATAAAATCTAGGAATTCAGTGTATGTGAGTCACCACATGAATATAATTACAGTAGAGAAAATCCTCTGCTTAGGAATTATGCAGCTATTTCAATCAAGCTTCTATATCTACAACTATCACAGAAAAGGTTCCATGTAATTTAAGCCAAAAACAGACCATGCAATTTGATTTTGTTTGTTTGCAGTATTGTGAAAGTGTGCTAAGTATTGTTATTTTAATTATTAGCCTGAAAAACCTTCTATTTAAAATAACACTATTCCTCTAGTGAAGCACAAACCTTTACTACCACCAACTCAGAAGCTAAGTTAATTTTCTTGAAGCCTTTAAAATAGGGGTGATCAAAATTACTTTGCTATTTTTCCTTCTATCATCACTGTTTATAGATAAGTTGAGATCTACTTAAAGAATTCTAAGTGTAAGGGAAAAAAAAGGATCTCCTTAACATATGGAAAATTTTATTTTACTGTAAAACAAATTCAGGAGGCAGAATTCACACTATGTTAGCAGCTTACTCAAAAGTGATGTGTGAATACTGCTTTGTGAATTTTGAAAGATAAAAGTGAAAACTCAAATTCCAGAAGCCAGTGTTTCTAAAAGAAATAGAGGTATTTTTAAAAATGAAAATGTATTCTGAGTTTTTTTTATTCCCATGCTATAAGCCTGAAATAAGCAATACAAATATAACAAAAATTTTCAGTCATAATGTAACAAGAGGAGCAACCATTGAGATAGTGGGTGGAGCTCAAAGTCATTTTGATGGCAGATGGTGGTGCTTTCTAGACTCCACCTGGACTGGCTGTCCAGGTGGAAAACGGGAAGAGTTGAGTTTCCTTGTGAACTTTAGAAAAACTGAATGCAGGTGGGCTGGGTCTCTTTTGCCACTGCCACTTGCCAGCTGGTGAGCACTCAGTCATCTTCTGGTTGGAAAGACAGTGCTTTGCCACAGGCCAGTCAGTAAGTTTTCTCCACTCTTTCCTCACCCTTTTCTTACTCCCTATGTAATTAAATCGCTTACAATCCTTTAAGAAATTTCTGTGTGTCGGCTTTTTTGGAGGCTTGTCCTGTATTCTTAGGTGCACAGCTGAAGACTCACAAACTGGGTCATCTCCTTTCCTCCTGGTTTGCCCTTATAAAGATTATCTTTTACTAGTGGGCAACTGTCATGAATCAGAGGTATAGTACAAAGATTTTGGAGTTTAAAATGGAAACATATTTTTGTTTCTCATTCAAATTGCAATATTACCTGTGTGAACCTGCTCAGGTTATTCAATCTGTATGAACAAACTTTAAAAATTTAAAGTTAGGCATGGCGGCACACACCTGTAATCCCTGTTACCTGGGAGGCTGAGGCTGGGGATCACTTGAATCGGTGGTTTCTAGACAATCCCAGGCAATATAGCGAGACCTAGTCTCTTTAAAAAAAAAAAAAACTTTATAAATTTAGTATGGTATTAAGCCAGAATTTACATGAAATGTCTCCAAAATTCTAATTTGTCATCCTACTCCCTAATTATAATTTCTGAGTCCTCTTTCTCTAGAACTTTCATGTTAACTGTTTAAAGGATTTTTAAACCATTACACCTATTCTACACTTTTCTGTTCTCCACCTCCCTACTCTTTGCATGATCTAGTCTATATTTCTTGATTCCCTGTGACAATCACCCCTGACAAGAAATATCAAATAAAGTCATCTGAGTAACTTCTAAGAGTTAAAGGCAGTTGAGAGTCAAGGGTTCAGGTATGCCCAGGTATATTCTGACACAGCCAGCTCTTGAGAAGATGCTAAACCGAAACTAGTGAGAGACAGATCACTAGGATTGAAATTTGATCAACAATAACTTGGTTGACTTTCCACCAATCAGAACTGTATTCACTGAAACACTCTTGCATATAGCAGAACTAACTGTGAACTAGGCTGCTCCTCCTCCCCCCTTTATTTTTGGTCTATAAAGTGTTTCCGTCCTGGGCAATTTGGGCACATAATTCCAGCACCTGGGTCTGTTCCCTGGGTCACAGTTCCTAAGCCTGTAACAAACATTTTTCCTTGTCTAACTCGACCAGGTTTTGATTGCTGTGTGTACACTCTGTAGCATACAATAAACTTACTTACCCTTCCATCTTTCTCCTTTACTGTGTTCACATGACCAAAGCTCAACAATGTTAAAACTTTCAACTCATTACTTCTGATTCCGAGAAGTAGAAGGTTGATTTCTAGTTCAATACCATTCAGGAATGTTCATGTGCTGAATTTGTACAATGCTTATTGAGTAATTTCAACAACACTGCTATAAGTCCCTCATAATTTTCTAGTGAATTTACCATGAGAAGTCCCTTCCTAACATGGTAAGATAGCTAAAGGCTTGTCTTTGTGGTTTAATTTTTGAATGAAGCCAGTTTTTGGCTTCATTTACCTTTTGATCTATCTATCTATCTATCCATCTATCATCTATCATCTCCCTAATTTATTTATTTTTTAAGTTGGTTGCACATTTATATATGTTTTTTACATCAGTGTATACCCTGAGTTCTCCTACCACCTTGTCAACTGAGAACTATCATCTGAATTTCTTGTGCCTATCCCTCCCCCTCATTCACCTCCCTTGCTCTATGCTTCAGTTCTGCTGACAGTTTGTTGGTTTTAAGTTTTACTTGTCAATTTGTTTGTTTTCCCTATATCCCACATATAAGTGAGACTATCCCATATTTCTCTTTTTCTTTCTGGCTTATTCCCACTAGCATGATTCCTTCTAGGTCCATCCTGGTTCATTCCATCTAAGTCCATATTACCACAAATGCATCAAATTTGTCTTTTTTGATTGCTGAAAAATATTCCATTGTGTAAATACACTGCAACTTTCTGATCCATTCATCTGGTTTCGGGCATTTGGATTGGTTTCTTATCCTGGCTATTGTAAATAGTGCTGCAATAAACATCCAAGTGCAGGTGTCCTTTTGAATTACTGTTTTTGTATCCTTTGGGTAGATTCCCAGAAGTAGAATTGTTTGATCAAATGGTAGTTCTATTTTCAGCAGTCTGAGGGTCCTCCACACAGCTTTCCAGTGGCTGAACCTGTTTGCATTCCCACCAGAAGTATAAAAATGTTCCTTTTTCTCTACACCCACGCCAACACTTGTTGCTGCCCATTTTTTTCTGATATGTGTCATTCTTACTGGTGTAAAGTGGCATCTCATTGTGATTTTGATTTGCATTTCCCACATTAAAAGTGATGTTAAGCATTTTTCATATGCCTATTGGCCATATGTATTTCCTCTTTGGAGAAGTGTCTTTTAAGTTCTCCCCATTCTTTTTTTTTTTTTAAACTTTTAGGAATTTATTGAAGCAAAATGGATTGGAATCAGTCAGCATCAAAACAGAAGTGGTCACAGGACTGCTTCACTTCTAGGGACAAGGGGCAAGACTTTTATAAAGATGCCAAAGCCATGCATGGAAATCAGCAGGCTACAGCCCAGGTGACTGCCTTGTTTGGAAAAGTCCATTTGATTGCCGGTGATGGCTGGTCTCAGGATTTGCTGTACCATGGCATATACAGGTCTGGGATTTGGTATTCACGTAGGCTGTTAAGCATTAGCTATCTGTGTGTTGAGTAATTCTCACGCAGGCATTTCTGTGTTCCTGTGTTCCATACACATACATGTATATGGCCAGGTATCAAGGTCACATAAATTACTGTTACCAGGTGACATGCGGCAGATTTAATCCCCTACCTGGTGTGGACTCTGGCCAATCAGAGTAGATGCCATTAGTCACACATGGAGTCTGGGATGTGGGGATAGCTGTGGTCCCACGTTCTCCCCATTCTTTAATTGAACTTTTCACTTTACTTCTGTTGTTTGAGTTCTTTGTGGATCTTTGATATCAGACCCCTGTTAGTTGAGTGGAGTGCAAAATTTTTTCCCACTTGGTGGGTGTTTCTTTGTTTTGGTTCTTGTCTCTTTTGCTGGGCAGAAGCATTTTAGCTTCATGTAGCCCCAGTTATTCATGTTTTCCTTCATTTTCTTTGCTTGTATAGCTGTGTCTTGGAATCTGCTTCTGTGGTATAGGTTGTAGAGTGTTTTGCCTGCCTGTTTTCTTTTATCTACTTTATGATTTCAGGTCTTATGTCCAAGTTTTTTATCCACTTTGAGCTGGTTTTTGTATATGGCGTGAGGGAGTAGTCCAGAATCATTTTTTTGCTTGGAGCAGTCCAGTTTTCCAATCACCATATACTGAAGAGACTATCCTGTCCCAGTGTATGTTTTTTGCCCATTTGTCATAGATTAGTTGATCATACCTGTGCATGCATTATCTTTTTTATTTCTATTCCATTTATTTCTGCTCTAATTTCTATTTCCTTCTTTCTTGCTTTTATTTTTGCTTGTTGACTCCTTACTAGTTCCTTAGGGTGAGAGATAAGATTGTTTATTTGAAGGACAAGTAGAATATAAAACTAACTGTCAACAGAACTGAAGCATAAAGCAAGAGGGGGGGAGGGAGGCAAATTGGGGGAGGGATGGGCACAGGAGATTAAGATGGTGGTTCACAGGTGACAAGGTTGTAGGAGAACCCTGAGATATACAAAGATGTAAAATATATATGTGTGCAATCAATTTTTAAAAATAAATACAAAAATATGAAAAAATAAAATTACAATCTTAGTTAAAAAAGAAATAGATACATACATATTGGTTACTTAAGCTCCATATGTTTCTTGATATGGGCCTATATAACTATATACTTCCCTTTCAGTACAGCTTTTGCTGTGTCATACAGATTCTGGTAGGCTGTGTCCTCATTTTTGTCTCAGGTATATTCACTTTCTTTTTTAGTTTATTCATTAACCTAATAGTCATTCAAAAATGTGCTGTTCAATTTCCACATACTTACTGTCTATTTATTTACCTATTTATTTTTGGGTGATTGGTTTCTACTTTGATACCACTGATACCATCAGAGAATTTACTTGATATAATTTCAATTTTCATAAATTTAATGCTACTTGTTTTGTGGTCCAATGTGTGGTCTATCCTGAAGAATATCACCCTTGCACTTCAGGAGAGTGTGTATTTAGCTTTTAATGTCTTATAAATGTCCATTAAGCCCAGGTGGTCTAATTTTTTGTTTAAGGCTATTGTTTCCTGTTCTTTTCTTGTTTGTATGTCTGTTTTTTGCCTGTCCATTGATGAAGGTAGAGTGCTGAAGTCCCAGTAACTATGTTACTACCAGTATCTGTTTTCAGATTTGATAATAGCTGCATATATATTTTGACGGTCCTTTCTTTTGGTGAATATATACTGATGCATATTAAGTCTTCTTGATACATTATTCCCTTAGTCATTAATATATTTACATCTCTTGCTACCTTTTTAAGCTAGATCAATTTTATCTGGTATTTGCTATTTAAAAGAAAGTTTCATTTTATTACTTTCCAATTTGTAAACATGAGAATTCCTTTCCTACTCCTACGTATAAGGGATTGTCTATAAACTCCATACATATGGGTTTACCTAGTTACTGAAGAAATAATAACGTGATGAAGAATTTCAGGGAAACTTCAATGTCTTTGAGTAACTGTGATTAGGTGAGTTGAGAAGGGCACTGCCATTAAGATTAACTCTTTTTTAGACAATACTTATTCATACTTAAGGAGAGTTTTCCAAGTCTGATTTTGCAGCAAATCACAGAATTTTCTAAAAATGCCTAGGCACTCCAGACTTACCAAATTAGAATTTCCTAGGTTTATTTTGATACATGAAAAATGTTACCAAGACATAAAAATACAATTACATTAATAATAGTCTACAAATATTCTAGAAGAATTCTATTAAAATGTAATTGTGTGTTATCATATTTTGATCTTTGTGACTCATTACCACTTTGAAAGCCAAAAATACCAGGGAATACACTACCACAAAGCAATTAAAAGGAGTCCCTGATGAATCTTATGGCAGATAATCAACAAGGCGTATTCTTTTGACCAAACTAAACTCTACCCAGAATGCAGTTTCTTCTCCCATAATTTTCTTTTTCTTCTTCAGTTTTCTACATATGTCACTAAATCAACCAAACTTTTTCACAAAACTATAGATCTTTCAATATGGTCAGCTACATCAAGACATCTGTCAATTACATTTTTTTTCTTAACTACATTTCTCCTGTGACCTTCCATTCTCCTGCTTACATCTAAACTAATTTATTTAGCTTTATTGCACACTTACAATCCTGGAATTTCCTATGACTAAGAGTCTGAGAATTCCATTTGATGCTCTCCTCTGTAAACCTGCTTTCCACATCTTTCTTGATTTTCTCCCTTTTATTTTGGTAGAATTCAACCTCAAGTACCTCCCAAATAAAGAATGTGTGGAGTCATTTATTTTACATAATTTTTGAGAACTTGCCTCTGATTGATGTTTTAGATCTTTAAGTACAGAAATTCCTCAGAATCAATATAGCATAATTCCACTATGTTTAAACTTCTAAGATTACCAATGAGAAATATGATGCTGTTCTGATTTTAATCCTTCCAGTGTGACCTGATTCTTTTCTTGAGAAGCTTTTTTGATCTTCTCTTTTATTTCCACTATTCTAAAACTTCAAACATTTATGTCTTTGTGTGGATCTTCTTTATTCATGGTCCTGGGCACTCAAGGGGCCCTTTCAATCTAGAAATTCGTATTTTTGGTTATGAGGCGTAATTTTTGAAAATAGGACAGAGGAAAGAAAGCAAATACTAGTCTATGTCAGAACAGTCTTTAAAAACATTTTTTCCCAATAATAGATTCTTATCTAGAATCCAGATATGGAAAAATTTTGTTATGTCCTCTAAAGTAAACATATCATCTAAAAAGTGTTTAACTATATTTTGTCTCATTACTCAGTAATCTGTTATCCTATTAATAATTTTTTAAAAAAACATATCTGCCTCCTGTAAAGCATAAACAATCAAGCCAAAAAATCGTTAGCGCTTGTCTTCTCCCCTATATTTATAGATACATAACAAAGTAAAACTGTCAGATTTGCTTCTATAAAACAGAGCTTTAGAATTTAATATCTTTTGAAGTTAATACAACCTGCCTCCACTGTTCAGTTCCACACCACTCTCTCATTTTCTGATGTATATGGTACCTCCATTGCCAGAGCTTTTCCCAGGGTCCCCTTCTTGTTGCAATTAGGAGTCAGATTTTTCTACTTTGTTAAGTAGAAAGCTGCCATTTCTTTGCCTAACTTTCTATTCTAAAGGTAATATCCAGTTGTCAACCAATTTACAATTACTTTTTACTAATGGTAATCACACAAAATCAACCATGTTATTTTGACTTCACTAAAATGCCTGTTACTTCACATAACAGAATATTAAACAGTGATTTTTAAATTTTTTAATTGATTGTACATGTATATATTTTTTACATAGTTGTATACCCTAAGGTTTCTTCCACCACCCTGTATCCCATGAACTGTCCTCTTAATTGCTTGTGCTCATCCTCCCCCACTTAATAGTGAATTTTTTTTACAAATTAAAGTGTAACTAAATATCCAGTTGAGTGATCTCATCTTGGATTCTTAACTTATGCCTTAGATAATGCAGTTACATAAAACTTAGTCAAAATTTCCTTCAGGGAACTGCATTCAGATACTATTTATGTGAAACATAAGAAAACCAACCTGTTTCCTAATCCTATCTTCTGAATAACAAATCACTCAGGTTAGTGAAAAGATGATTCTGAATAGCTACTGGCTACTTCTAAACTCAAACAGATCTTTCTTGATGTCATGCCACCATTTAAAAGGTTCAAAAACTGTGCTATAGACTTTGACAGTAATCTTCCCCAAAAGACCTAATAATACTGCTTTGAGGAACAGGGCTGCTATTGTAGTAGATATAGTGTCCTTGTATGACAACCACTTTGAGGGGACAACTGACTTGGTTGTACAAATTTTGAGGTTCTTCAAAAACAACTCTCATTATTTCACAATCATTCCTCAAACTGACTAAAATGAGCAATCAAATACAAAGAAATTCAAATGAGGCGCGTTTTTTTTTTTTTTTTTTTTTTTTTGAGACTAGGTCTCGCTGTTTTTGCCCATGGAACCACAGGCTCACATTGCCTGGGGTCCCATGCACTCAAGCAATCCCCAGCCTCAGCTTCCCAGGTAGCTGGGATTACAGGTGTGCGCCATCACGCCCAGCTATTTTTTTGGAACTAGGGCTTGCTACATGCCCCAGGCGGGACTCGAACTGCAATCCCTAGGCCCGGCCACTTCATAGGCTGAAGCTTACAGGCACCAGCCACCGTGCCCGGCCTTCAAATGAGGCTCTTGACACTATGACTTGATTCTGAGCTAAGTTACCTTCTGTATTCTAGGGGCTCATAATTAAAACAAGCTAAATACACTTTTCTCTCCTGTTCCCTGAGATTTTACAAAATTATCACTAGGAAAACCTTTTAGAGTAAATTTGTTTATGAAAATTACTGAAATGTTTGCATCTAAAAGCATGCAAAAATAAGAAAGAAAAAGATAAGTCATATAGATAAACTGTGAATAGCTAGGCACCAGAACCAGAGGATTGATTTTCTAGTGTATGTGGTATCTCTTTCCACGATTATCTGATAGATTATCTGAGAGATCATACAGATAGATTATCTGTATTCCTCTCATTCTAAATTCAGTCAGCACAGGAAAAGGAAAAACATTACTTTCATTTCCACTATTCATTCATAAATTTCAAATTATGAAAGAGAAGTCAATGCACAATGGTAAGGCTCTACATTCAACTGCTGGGGAATAAGCAGAGATCAATATAAATTTTTGAAAGAAAATAAAATTTAGTTGAAATAGTACAAACATCCAACTTAAAAAAAGAAAACACTATGATTGATATAATCTTTCCAAGGCTTTACTGATTTTTGTTCTAATTTTAGGTTTTAGTACCAAATGAACTTCTGTATCAAATGACCTAGATATTTGGTGGAAAAGTTTTTATAAAAAATAAACATTTCTCTTGCCTGGTAAAAAAGAGAATGAAAAAGAAGAAAAGCCATGGATATGTAGATTTACCAAGAAATAAGAAGCGTGTTTTTATAAGAGACTCCATACATACTGAAAATATGAAATAAAATTAAAGAGATTGCACAGGACTATGGAAAAATATTTCTCAAATTGTTTTGGACTTTTCTTATATACAGATCACTGGGACATGAGGAATCATATCGGGGATTGAAAAACCTTTTATAACACCACTTATAATATATAGACACCATTTATAATATATTTATTAATATAATAAATAAGAAAAAAATAAGAAATGATTGCAAGTAGAACACTTGTCAGTAAGAGGTTGAAAACTAAGAAAACTGGGCTATTACAACAGTTCAAGGGGAGAGAAAAAAGAATGTAACAAAGAATACAAAACACAAAGAAACATGCAATAGAAAAGAGCACATAACTAAGGAAAGGTTATAAAAGGTATGCTAGGGAATCTCACTTTACCCGGAATACTCTTTCCACACAGAGGGTTCAGTAGGGGATTCTTATCCTTCTTCCCATCTAAAAGAATGAACTGACCTTGTTAGAAGTAATGTTGGTTCACATTTTTTTTAATTGAGTGTAGTTAACCTTTAAAAGTCTAACACTGAGAATATTCTTTTTCTTTTCCTCTCTGTACTAGACTAATGTGATTACTGAGATTATGAGAAATTGTGGCTGCTCTACAGACCCCAATCTGCCCTAAATACCAAAGATGAAACTACACAAGCAGAAATGGAGACATGATGCACTAATATGATCATTTGGTTTCTTACTAAAGCATGATTTTTTTCAACCGTTTTGTCAATAAAAACTGATCTATTAGAGATGTTCTGCTCTCCAGCCTCCTATTTTTCAGCATTTTCAAACTTGGATATGTCCTAGGGTATGTTCTTGGCTATATCGATTAGCCAGGTCCTGAGAACAAAGAATGTTATTAGATAGAAAAAAATTGGAAACTAAAAAAATATCCTTGACAGCTTTTGAATTTCAGGAAACAGCAACATATTCAATTATAGCAAACTTAAGCTCAAGTATTATAGCATTGGGCTACTGGTTTTAACCAAAAGAAAAGGAGTGAGAGGCAATGGGAATAAATAAAATTTAGTTTTTTTTCTTTAAAGAAAATTAAATCAATGGATTTAGAATAATATTCTAAATTTAATATTTTTTTAATTTAGATCACTAAAAGTGAGAACTATTTTTCAGTTTCTAATTAAGTGAATAGATTGAGTTAAATAATCACTATCTCTAAAATTCCAACATTGATTTATTTTAGTTCACTTTAAAACACATTTTCTGAGTTGCTACTACCTGTTGGCATAGGAAAAAATTTTGGGCAGAGTTAGAAATGGCACAGTTTGGGGATCAGGTGAAAGGAAAAATAAGAAAAAAAATAAGAAAAAATCAATAAAGACAATTTAGGCAATGAATATCATGACAGAAAAAAAATCATGAAGAAAAAAAATAAGAAAAAAATCAATAAAGACAATTCAGGCAATGAGTATTATGACAGAAAAAAAATCATGAAGAAGGAAATTATGTTTGTTGTAAAGGAATCTCACAACACAAAGAGTATGGTACAGAATTAGGTGTACAAAGTTCTGGGACTTGGGAGCAGAATGGTAGCTAAGGAAAAGGAATGTTTCCAGCTTTTGTTTATCACAAAGAGAGATGTGCTGAAGGAAAAGAAAGACTGGAGGGAGGCAGCAGGCTGTAGAGTGTGGGATATGGGAGCTTTCCAATGCTATGAGACAGATGAGAGAACACAAACCCCTCAGAGTCCTCAGAGTCCTGCAAGGAAGTCAAAAACAAAGAGAGTAAAACTGCAGGTGATAGGCACTGGGTGTAAGAAAATAGGTGCTCTCATCTGTTTCTGGTGAGAATGTAAGTTGTATATTCCCTTTGAAGCAACAGTTTCATTTCTATAATTTATCCTATAGGTGTAATACACATGTTCAAAAGAAGGTATTCCTATAATTTCTCATAACACCATTTATAATAATAAAGCATCTGAGCATAATTAAATGACCCTCAACAGAGGCCTCAACAGAGGCCTATATAATAAATTATAGTAAACCCACAAAAAGGACACAGACTAACTTTGAGTGAACTGATATATCTTTTGTAGAAGACTTTGACAAAATGCATCATATAAAAGGATATATTCTCAGTCACTCAAATGTCCCTCTTAAAAAGAGGTCCAAAATAACTAGATATGGACACTAACATATATGAGCAAGGGAATTTATATTATAATGCAAAATATCAGACACAATGTAAATATTTACAAAGAGGTTAATTACTAAATAACATATAGAACAATCATAAAACAACACATTATATAGCCATTAAAAATGATTATATAATATACCTAGTATGGAAATATATATAAAGTTAAAAAAAAAAAAAACCCATGCCATAGAACAGCATAAATACTATTTTTCATTTAAGTAATGGAGAAATTACTTTTTCCAAAATTGACAGCAGTTCAATAACAGGGCAAAGTTTGAGCAAAAATACAGCAAAAGGGGAATTCCAGCCTACAGGGCTATTCAAGAAACATCTGTTTTCACTTTTATTTTAAAAAAAGAAAAAAAAATTCTCCATCCCCATATTCTCTGAATCATAGCCAGGAGATACAAATAACCTAAAAGTACATAAAGGATTAAAATATATACAGGCAATAGATATGTATATATAGTCACATAAACTCATATAGAATAAAACATTATTCAGTGAAAAAAGAAGGAAAGAAGGAAAAGAAGGAAAAAAAGAAGGAAATCTTGATACTTGCATAGCATGGACTGACCTTGAGAGCATTAAGCTAGGTAGAGTAACTCAGGCAGAGAAAGACAAATATTGTGTGATTTCATTTATATGTGGAGTTTTTTTTTTTACGTTTTTTTAATCCCCATCTTTATCTTCCATCTTTCAAAAAATTATTTAATTCTTCCTTATGTGTATACATAATTCTATTTAAATGCATACATGATATACCAATTTATTCAATACCTTTATACATTTATAAATGTTCAATGACCCGCACATGCATAAATTAATAAATTTACTTTTTAATTAAATCTTTGTGAAAGACACTGAAAAAATAAGTGACAAAAGAAATATCTATATGAATGTACTACAAATAATATACTCAAATAAATGAACAAGGAGAATGGTAAGATACTCAGTGTTCCTTCACAAATTTACATAATCCATGGTAAATAACACAAAATCATTTTTAAAAAAGACAACATACTATTCAATTATATGCCTGCATGTTTAATTCTTATGGAAACAGAAAATACAAAACATTACTCTCAATGCAATATATTACTGAGAGTCACAAGAAACAGAACTGATAGTAGGTACATAGAATCACCAAAAATAAAAATCCTGGCATAAAGTCAGGTTTCATGAAGGCAATAAAACTTTATTCTTAAAAGATAGATAGAATATCAGTAGGCTCCTGACCAGAAAAAAAGAAAATGGAGGTATTACAATTCCAAACTTCAAACTATACTACAAAGCCATAATAATTAAAACAGTCTGGTATTGGTACAAAAACAGACAGTCAGACCAATGGAACAGAATTGAGAGTCCTGAAATAAAACCACACATATATAGTCAACTAATTTTTGACAATGGTGTGAAAAAGCTACCTTGGAACAAAGATAGCCTCTTCAATAAATGGTGCTGGGAAAATTGGACTAAGAGACATGCAAAAAAATGGACCAAGAAAATTCCCTCATACTATGTACAAAAATCAACTCAAAATGGTTGAGAGACTTAGAGATCAGACCTGAAACCATAGCATACATAGAGGAAAACTTGGGCAAAACTCTCCATGAACTACAGTTCAGAAATCCCTTTCTGGAAACATCTACAGATGGCAAAAAAAATGAAGGAAAACATAAACAGATGGGACTACATCAAACTAAAAAGCTTCTGTACAGCAAAAGAGACAACAGAAAAAACTAAAAAGATGTCCAACTGAATGGGAAAAAAATCTTTGCTCTCCACATGAGTGATAAGGGTTTAATAACGAAGATCCACAAGAAACTCACACAACTAAACAAAAGCAAAACAAAAAGCCCAATCAAAAAATGGGGATAAGAACTAAAAAGATACTTCTCCAAAGAGGAAATACAAATGGCCAACAGGCACATGAAAAATTGCTCAACGTTGCTAGTAATAAGGGAAATGCAAATCAAAACCACAATGAGATACCACCTTACACCAGTATCCAAGGAACAGGCAACACGAATTGCTGGGGAGGATGTGGAGAGAAAGGAACACTACTACACTGCTGGTGGTAATGTAAACTAGTTCAACCACTATGGAAAGGGGTGTGGAGGACCCTCAAGCTAATGAAAATGGAACTACCATTTGACCCAGCAATTGCTCTTTTGGGAATCTACCCAAAAGAGACCTCAATGTGGGTACAAAAGGACACCTGTGCCCAGATGTTTACTGCAGTACAATTTATAATTGCAAGGTCATGGAAACAACCTAAATGCCCCAAAACAGATGACTGGATGAAAAAAATGTGGTATATATACACGATGGACTATTACTCATCAATTAAAAATGACAGATTCGACGACTTCATAACAACATGGATGTATTTAGAAGAAATCATATTAGCAGAAGCAAGCCATAAAGAAAAAGGCAGAAACCAAATGGTTTCACTAATGTATGGGATATAGTGAAAAAAATAAACAAAAGCCTTGAAGAAAGTCAAAACAAGCTAAGTACCAAAATGAAGCGCAGAACTATGAGCAGGAGAGAAAGGGGGGAAGGGAAGGGAGGGTGGGGAGGTCAAACCCTTGAGTTTAAAATGTTGTGAAATTTATATATAAATAAATTAAAACAAACAAACAAACAATAAATGTTCACTTTAATTTGTGAAAAAAAAAAGAATATCAGTAGGCTATAGATTTCTAATGACAGGAATAACAACAGCAAACTTATAGTAGGAAAGAAACTATAAGTGACTCTAGAGGCAGTAAGACAGTTAAGTCTATCTAGAACTGAGGGTTTAAGTTGAGAAAGTAATACTAACAGTTACTACTGATGAAGTGCTTACTGTGTACCCAGCACTCTGCTGGTGTATAAGATGCATTAGTAACTCACTGATGATGAAGATGCAAGACTACTAGGATCTAATAAACATGAGAAACCTTGACATGACTTAGACGCATATTTTAGTGACAGTCAAGGACAAGAATCTTATGGATTCACTATCATCAAGGGTTCCTTAACTGAGGCAAAATGTCAGACTGACTGGAACAAGTTCAAGAAAGTCTAGAGTTGCAGGATAAATACAAATACAATTACTGACTGAGCCATGAATCTTTCTTTTGTCCTAAGAGAAATGCTAACTCAATTAAGAGAAATGAGGATTGAATATGCATGTGGGTAGAGATAAGAATGCTAATTTTCAATTTCATTAAACTCCTTCAGGTTGAGTACAAAGCTAAAGGGCCTGCACAGATTAATCCATGAATACATATATAAAAAAATGTTACATCTGGTGGTCTCAATAGCTATTAGCAGCTCCAAATTAATCACACAAAACAGTTACTTCTTCAAGTGTCAGACTATGTAATATCACATCAATTTAATACCATATCAATATAATCCACTGATTTAAAACTAAAACCAAAGTGAAGAAGTGTGAACCTGTATCTCTAAATCATAACTAGTCTTATGAACCAATGATAGACTTCAATAAAAGTGATTTAAGGGTCACAAAAAATAAAAAAATACCTACAACTAATGTGAATTTCTATTAAAAATACAGTGAACCTGCATAAAAAATAAACTTCTTCCCTTTTTTCTACAAAATGCTCTGGCTAATATGCTATACTTGTATATATATGATTTAGATAAGAAATTGCAATGCTGTTTAAAACCGCAGATTTGAAATATGCAGCCAGTATCAAACATTCATAAAAAGAAAACCTTGGTAAGCTATTTGAAAAGTAACCACTGTATAGATACAAAATTTTGAATCCCAGGTTCTGTAATATATCTGAAAAAGAGACCGAATCTTTTTTCCCTACTAAATAAATATCAAGGAGTTGGAAATATATATATATATATATATATATATATATATATATATATATATATATAGTAAAACCATGTAAAAACAATGAAAAAACAGTGATTCCCCTAAAGCGATACTTTCTCCTTAAGTTGGAGAAATGGTTTAGACAATAGGACAAAAAATACAAAATAGAGATAACTCAAAAAAAAAAGGGGAGGGGAGCTCATCAACTGTAGCAATATCAGCAAAAGTTAATTACAAATCTTCATATACATGTAGAAAAACATGTCAATAAATTTTGACATGTCAATAAATTTTAGGAAATCATAGCAGAAATAATATTCTTTTTTTTTTTTTTTTTTTTCAGATAAAAACACTAGATTTTTATTCCTTTCATAACAGATTTTTTCTTCAGGAAAATAACATTTCAACTATGGTTTGGCTCACACATAGACAAAAAGGCAATTTAAAACAGGAGAAATACTATTCTCCCAAAGGTCATAGGGTGAAATAGAATGAAAGTCATAATTTGACTATTTGCCATACTCTTCTAATTATTTGCAATCTCCCTTATCTGGGAGGACAGAAGAGAGCCACTTCATTTTATACCTTACCTGGGTTAGCTAAGGAAGAAAGCATGTAAAATTGTCCAGGATTTTGTAACAATAAATTAAGAGCAAAAGGTAGTAGACTGTATTTCTCAATAAATATGTAACAGATCAAAAATAATGTTAACTTTCAGATTAAAATATGGTTGAATTGTGAGAAAAGCTTACCAAAAAGTATCAAAAATTTAAGATACAATTAGCAAAGTGTAGTGACGTGAACATGAAAATATTTCTAACACACATAGATAGACTCAATTCAATTCCAAATTCCTACTTTACTGGTACTACTATGTCAGTGTAACTATCTTACTGCCACCACTCAAAAACAATGATGGCATCTAACAATTCTGGTTTCCATCTTGACTGTGGTAAAGAAACGGTATGGTCATCCCCAGGATTCCCAACACATGGTCTATATAACATGCATAATTCCTTCCTCTCCGAGTGCAAGTTGAACTGTGAATATGAGGGGGTACCACTTACATGACTATGTTACATTACATGGAAAAAAATGTTTGTAGATATCATTAAGTTTCATTTTCAGCTGACTTGAGTGAATGGAAAGGAAGCTAAAAATGGGCCTTATAGTAGGTGAGCCTTTAGTTATGTCAGGAAGCAAGCAGCTGAAGCTTTTCTGCAGGCCTGGAATAAACAATAGGCATCATATGAATACTCTATGAAAGCCATCCTATGAATACAATACTCTATGTGACAAGAAAACAGGGAACTTTCACCTTATAGCCACAGGAATTCTGAATTCTACCAACTTGAATGAGCAAGGAGAGAACTCTGCACCTCTGATGTAATAGTCTCCCCCACTTAGCATCTTTATTCCACCCTGGTCAGAGGATTTGGCTAATTGTAAAATGGTTTCCTGACAAACAATGATATGAGAAATTTGTATTGTTTTAGGCGGCGCGGTTGCCTCATGCCTGTAAGCTTCAGCCTATGAAGCGCAGGGGCCAGGGATCGCGATTCGAGTCCTGCTGGGAGCATGTAGCGAGACCTAGTCCCCAAAAATAGCTGGGCGTGGTGGCACATGCCTGTAATCCCAGCTACTTGGGAAGCGAGACTGGGAATTGCTTGAGTCTGTGGTACCCCAGGCAATGTCAGCAGTTCCATGGGCAAAAATAGTGAGACCTAGTCTCAAAAAAAAAAGAAAAGAAAAGAAAAGAAATTTGTATTGTTTTAAGGTAGAACTTGAGGTCATTTGCTACAGAAGAGCAGAAAAAATCACTTTAACTAAAAATTTAATTTTCTACTTAAAATATTATCTGCAAAGATATTTAGCAAACCTGGATGTTTGTTAAACAGACAAGGAAAGATGAATCAGTGTTTAGAAAAGAATTTTAAGAATGAGAAAACCTATTTTTTTCAAGTATTTACAGAGATGTCAAGGACAAAAAAAGGTCACTGAACTGAAGACAAGCACATTACTGGGAACTGGGAGAGAGACAATTTAATGGGAAGCAAATAGCAAGAAAATGAAAAAAGTGGCTCATTATTTTTTCATTTTTAGATAGGTAAAAGTTACTAAATAATAACACTGACCATTCTAAAAATGAAAATATGCATACAGTTTTCAAGTGTAATCTATTATGTACTCAAGTCTACAGAAATTCTTGCAGTATTTGTATGATGTGGGAACAAAATCACATTCAGATTATAGCCATCCTTTGGGAAATTATTTCTTCTGCATTGTTAAGTTACCACTTTTGAACTTTTCTATAAGTTATCAACAACTGTAGGTCCATCATCTATGGGGAATTTTTGGAACTGTCCAACTAGATTAAGAAATGTATATGAGTAATTATTACACCTTTCTATTTATATGGCTTCCTTGGAGCTAGCTCATAAATGGAAATTCTAACATGTTTCCTCCCAGGATTTTATAATTTAAAAGGTAATGTATAAATTTGATAACTACAAGTCAACATGTTCTGAAATTTATATGGTATGTTAAAATTTTTCTCTGAAAGAACTAATCTTTAAAAAAAATTTATACTAAGTCAAAATAAGCTAATTGTTCATGGAACTTGTTCCTTCATTGTTTATATCCTTTCCACAGAATAAAATAGCTAAAAGAAAAATTACTTTCTTCTGATTTTCAACTTAAAAAAATAGTATAACACTATAGGTAAATATGCCCAATTATTTTAAATATCTCAAATTCACTATAAAATTAGACTATAAAAATGCTTCTACTCTTTGTTCTCATTATTTAAAATATTTCATAAAGAAATAACTTCAAAAGAGGTACAATCAAAAGACAAATACTGTAATGAGCAAATATCTCATAAAAATCATTTATAAAGTCTGAGACCAGAAATAATATAAATGTTTCATAAAGTGCTAATTTCTTGGTAAATTATAGAACATCAATAAATGTTATGCAGGTAGATTAGATGTGCAATATATGGAAATGCTCTATCACAAATAAAAATGAAATGGGCAAAATACAAATTCTAATTAGATAAAATGACAATAACATTAAATATGTGTATTCTCAATAGGAAAAGACTAGAAAAAATGAAGAAGTGAAAAATAGTTGTTTTCTTTGGATGGTAAGATTTTATAAGAGGATTTTTTTTTCTTTTTACTTCTGTATTGACCATAAATTGTACTATCTTTTATAAAATAATTCTTCAAAATTTGGAAGGATAAAGCATGAAATTTTTCATTTTATTCTAATTCACTTATCGTCACTTAAGTGGGAAGGAGGGATGAAGGAGGGTAATTATCACAATCAAAAGAAACTAAGAATAATCTCAATTTATGCAGAGTTATGCCACAGAAAGCAAAACAGACACAGCACAGTCTCTTCTTCTGAAGAGCTAATGTAATGGTAAAGAAGCTCACACAGCTTCTAAGTTCTGTGGTAGTTGTTTATATGGTTATTATATACTCAACGTATTGTGAATGTGGCACAAATATAATAGGTCATAAAAATGTGGTGATAAAATGAATTGCTGTATTGAAATGGGGACAGTAAAATATTTTATATCTTTATTCTGAAAGTATCTTTATCTAGTGCTTAGAGGGCTACAACAGAAGAAAGTTATTATTATTCATTTTTCCCATCAAAAAAGTTAAAGGAATTAAGACATTCACCCTAGAGGATTTCTGAACTTTGAGAAGAACAATAAACCTTGCAGCAGTTATAATTTTTGTTTATTTCATTTTGCAGAGAGGGTATTTTAGCAATTTCCAAAAGAAAACAAGAGGGTTATATGGAAAAATAATCAGTGAAGGCCTATTGTATTCAAGATGTCCTGAAGAAATTATTTCCAAATGTGTCAGAAATAAAAAACATAATGTGCTACTTATTTTTCATTTTCATTTGTATTTAAATTTTATCAGTTGGTCAGTAACTTAAAAGTCTTATACAACAATAAATATTAACTGGCTATTATATTGAAATATTATATACTTGAAGATATTGTTTTACAGAAAGACCAAGAACAAGCAGAGGTTGAACAATCATATTTTTCCAGACTGTGTTTTTACAGTTAAAATAGAACAAGCAATGCAATTCTTAGCTCTAAAAGCAAAGAGGATGGCATTCTCGACATTAATTCAGCAGCAGGATTTTCTGACACATGTAAATTTATCTCTGTGAGATAACTCCCAGATTCCCATTGGATGCCTGAAATCCAGGATATCAACAAGTTGTATATATACTGTGATTTTTTTCCATACATACATAGTTATGATAAGGTTTATAAATTCAGCAAGGATTAATAATACAATAAAATAAACATTACAGCAATCCACAAGAATAAGCCACATAAACAAGGAGTTCCAAGCTTTCCCTTGTTCTGCTCGCTCTCGCTCGCTCGCTCTCACTCTCTCTCTTCCTCTCTCCTCCCCCTTCTTTTCTCCCTCAAAATATTTTACTGAGTAAATGACAACACAGAGAAGAGGCAACCACTCTACTGTGCTGAATACCTGCTATTTATATTCCAGTAATCTTACCCCTTTACTCTAGTAATTGTAGCCCTTTCTTCCTTTGGGAAATGACTTCAACATTCAGTGAATGAACTGCTGATCACTGGATAAACTGCTGTCAATGAACTCAACTACTGGACAGTTGACCCACACTAATCCAATCAACTTCTTACCTTTAGATTTTATATAGTTCTTCCTACACTGTTTGCTGACTGGAGTGTTTCAGTCAAGAAATTTCTATAACCACAGTATTTTCTCAGCATGAAGAAAAATTGTACAAAGGACAGTGATGTCAGCACAGAGAGAAGAATGTAGAGATAGAGAGGAAGAGACCTGAGGTAAACATGACCAAATTTGCATCCACCTCCATTGTTCTATATAAAACTCATGCAAATAAAAACAAATTCCCTGTTTTGTTTAAGCTAGTTAGGCTTCAGAACCCTATAACCAAAAGTCCTAAGTAAAAGAAAAGTGAAATGAGTAGGAAAAAAGGGTTGACTCACCTAACATAGACTAACAATATTTCATAAATGCAACAGGAATCACATTGCTCTATAAAGAATTTCAATAGTTTGAAGCTCAATATTTTGCCTTATAAAAGAGAAAAACTTCTTTACATTCTGTCAGAAAATTTTATCTTCAACTCAGTGATTTTTGACACCAAACTAGATTTTTTTTCTTCTCAAGGATGCATATGACCATCAAACAGAGTTGATAAAGTAGGCGTCTAAAACATTTAAAGATCAATTACAAAAGTGAACAATAATTTTATGATTAAAACATTAAATATGAGTGTATTTGGCTTAAGTTATCAAGTCTACTTACAGAAATGAAGAAAAGCAGTAAAAATTTGCACATAACAGGATATATACAATTTCTGGGTTATTTTTATGTAGAAAAACATAATGTGCATGTGATACAAATCTTTCCTTCTTTCACTGAAGCAAAACATTTCACTTAGTTAACCCTCAGCAACATATTCTCACTAAACATAAATCATCTTATTAGCGAGCTCGTAGTGATATTTCTTAACCAATATCACACCTTTTTTTTCATGTCTCATGGATCATCTAGCACATATTAATGCTGCCAGAGAATTTTAGTTTCTAAATTAATGAGAGCATTCAAGTTTCAGTGTGAAGTATCATGTAGGTATTAATTCACTTTTTTTCTGGCAACTAAACTCTAAAAGAGATTAAAAGTCATTAAATATATATAATGGGAAGAAATTCCAAATGAATCAAAGTTCCTTTAGACCAACGATTTCAGTCTTTTATGACACAAAGAGCTCTATGAGAATTTGATGGAAGTTTTGCTCTCCTAAAAAACCTCACATGTGAAATGCAATTTCAGTGGTTCCTGGAATTCACAGTCCAGCCATGAACAACAGGCTAGGAACTGTGCTTTAACAACATTGAAAAGTCTATTTAAGAAAAAAATGTTATACTCATTTATCTGAAAAGAGCCAATATGGTTTTAGATGCTTTATTCTGAGCCAGATCACTAATAGAAAACACAAGGCACCTCTACAAAAACTCAACCTATCTAGCATTTTTAAGGCAAAAATAGACCATATTAAGCATCCAGAATACAGGAACAGGATATGTGTCATATTCAGTGACCGTCAGCAAACCTTTGGCAAACATAAGGGGATCCTTCCCAGAAACAAGGTTTACTTTAGGCAAATTTTTAAATTTTTTAAACCTTTGAGCTTACAGAGTACCAAGATTTAAGACCTCTAGAAGGTTCTGGTAAATGTTGCTTTCACATTGGAGAATTGGATTCCAGGGGAAGGACTTTTCCTATATATTTTGTCTTAGGTAATTTGTTTGCTCTGTGAGATCTACTTGCCACTGAGTTTATGCCCAGGAGACAGACCTATATAATTAGTACCAAGAGTTCTGTGCCTACTGGCTTCTAACTGGGTTGGACGATGGAAAGGATAGAAGATCAGTGGGTGGGAAGAGAGTAAGGAGAGAGTATTCATTCCCTGGTTTCCTCACACATTGTCTCTCCATAGAAGGTTATGGCTTCACTCTAGGGCTACAGGCTCAACAGCAGGACTCATGCCCAAAATTCTAGAATTCACTCCCTCCCTTGATTTTCATCAGTATTTTGGAAGGTTAACAGAACACTGAAGTAATTTTTCTTGGTTCAGAGTCTATTCTTTTACAGAAAAAAAAATATTTAAAAGTAAATTTACTACCTTATATATTTCAAAACAGTACGCTAAAATTTTAAAAGGGTAAAGATGTTTTGTCTATAATTTAATATTAAATTAAGGTATTTTTCCTTAATTCCTCCGAAAAAATAGAATGCTATTGAAGTTGGCCATTTTTTTCAGTAGTTTATAAAAATTCCTTAAAAATGGAATGCTATTGAAGTTGACCATTTTTTTCTAATTTAGTACTTCATATATTTTTATAGATTTCAGGAAGAAAAGTGTTAGGTATGATCTAGCATGACATATTACATACCATGGTATATATTTGTGTTGTTAAAACTAACCTCACTATTTTATATCTAAAAAGCCATAGAACTCATAAATTATCAAAAGAAACATACATTGGTATTATTTTTGCTCACAGCTTTATGCAATCATTATTATGTACTCTTTTTTTTACAAAGTTATGTAATTTGCCTTCTAGGAGTTTTATGTAAAAGGTTAAGGGATATTTACTACTAGGGAGTTATTTCTCATGCTAAGAAACCATTTAAATAACATTTGATCTCTAGGGGATTTTATGGTTCCAAGTTTATATGCCTGAAACAAGAAAACAGGAAGTGAACATACCATTGGGAGTCTTCAAGACTTAGTTAAATTGGCTAATCTTTCTTTGGAAAAGTGCCTTTTTTCTTTTAAATATGCTTTTTTGTCAATGAATTTTGCAAATAAGGAAAAGAAGTAATGCTTTGTTTTTCTACCCAAAGGTCAATCAAATTCTTCTACTAGAATGAGATGTGATTTTCTGTTCCAGTTAATGTGAATATGCTAGTTTGGTAGAATAATCTAGTGATGGGGAAAAAAATCTTAATTACTTAATATAATTCACTTATGAAATAAAAGAATCTTCACAGAGATGTCTACTAATAATGATACTAATCTATTATGGCTTTCAACATTTTTAAAAAATAAAAGCCACAGGAAAAAAATGGGGCACCCAGAATAAACTGAAACAAAAGTAAAAATAATGGTCTCTGGGAGCTTCTTCTAGATCATTTATTTTCAGCAGACAAGGGAGATGAAACTGTTTCTTTGGCCACCGGATATCAGTATTATTTGGATAACTCATGAAAAAGTTAGTACACAAGCAAACATGATACACTGTGTTATTTTTCAAGTCCTTTTCATAAAGACTAGGTAGTAAATACTGACCCTGGACAATAGGTGTTTTTAAACAAAGGGCCCAGTTTGGAGACCTTAAATAAGAAAGGATGTAAGAACAAAATGAACTTTTAACCTTAAAGGATCATCTCAGAGTTATTTGGGGATTTGGGAGAAAGTGACAGTTCACAATAATTTTCCATGATCTCCAGGGTATATATGGAGTGGAGAAAATGGGGGGGGGGGGGGCAGTGGGGAAGGAATGGAGAGTAATTATATTTTATTTTTAAAAAACAGAATATATATACCTGTATGCTTGCATTTCTAAACAGAAGCATAACTAAAAGTCACAGATTAATAAAAATGTTTATGTACAGGAGAAGAGGAGGCAGAAACTGAATAGGTAACAGAGAGCCAAGTGAAATTTTTCAGAGTGTACACTTTATGTATTTTATATAGCTTTGAACAGGTTACATAATTATAACCTTATATAATTCACCTTCTATAATTCAAAGAGTATATTAAACCAAAAAGAAAAAATGCTGGACCTATTTGAAAACAAATGGAAATAAATTTTATATATACCAAATTGGTAATGTAACTACATAGATTAAAAAAAAGTATTTAAGGTGAATTTATAATATGGCTCTTTGGGAAATACAAACAAGATAAAAAGCAAACTTAAACCTCATTGTGTGGTGTTACAACTAGCAAAAAGTAATTAGATTCTGGTTTTCGGTACTAGGAACTTTTGTGTAAGAAAAAGAAACAATGTAAATTAGCACAGTGTAATATACCTTTTTACAATTCAAATTTTAAAGTAACTCATAATTTTCTTATCTGTTGCCTCAATAGTAATAAACACATCTAGGACTCAGATTTTAGCTTCCAAAGCCACTTACCACTAATCTACAAGGAATGAACTAATTGGTTAGGGTTGTTTGCATTAATATCATTCATGAAAAATTTAATCTTAAGTAGGTAGGTGTCTAAACACATGACAAAGGCTAGGAAGACAGAAACGCAATTACAAAATATTGCATTCTCTGGAAGATCAAGAAGCTTAAAGAAAGAGCCTTCAAAATTTAATCCACATAATGATAACTTAGAGGTTATTTAAAGGGCACAAAAGCCCCATACTTCAGCAAGTTGGAATTAAAAGTTCTAAAATAGAATGTGGAACTCATTTTTAAGAATCAAGCTAATTCCAATGAGAGTGGTCAAAGAACATATGTTGAAATTTAAAGTTTTAGGAATAAATAGGTAGACATTTTCTAGTTCTATAATTCCTTTCATATTACACATGGGGGAAAGAGTTGAAAAGGTTGCCTTGTGGAAAGTGTTCAACTACTAAATTCATTTTTAAAATGTATATATACAAGCTTGATCAAAAATAACACTCACAGGGGAAACATAGTAAATGCTTCTAGTCCACCCCATAAATTTCACTATGTAAAATAAAAAGCATAGTTTTTCTGATCACTAATAAAAGAATGATACATGAGAATTCTAAACTTCATCATTTGCAGGGGTGTGGTGCTTAAAGAAAAATCCAAGCTGCCTGGCTTCAGAAGTCAACGTTTAATATTTCCTGGGCTTTGCTTGGCTTTTGTAAGAAGACATTTAATGTACTAAGATGAAATGTGATTGTTGGAGGTATGGTTCCATTTCCTCCTCCAGTTTCATCGGTGTGGCTTTTTTATTTGATCCAACAATATTCCTTCTACGACTTAGCTTTTCTGAACCTCTTTTCTGAAACCAAATGCTTGCAGTTATGCATGCCTGTGATGATTGGTTCCAAATGTAAAGAGTGTCAGGGATAGTGGAGACAGGCCAGTATATGGACAGAACCAGAATCCACAGTTGATTTATTTTTGCTGTGATCTGGCCAAAAATATTGAGGCATTTTACTATTCTCTTTTCACCTCTTTAAAAGTAGGAAAAGATTTACCTACTTCAAAGATAATCAAGGCTTATTAAATATTTCCCAATGTCTCAGTCTGCTGAGGCTGCTATCATCAGATACCACAGACCCAAGTGGCTTAAGCAACAAGACATTTATTCCTCACAGTTTAGGAAGCTGGCAAGTTCAAGATCAAAGTGCCCACAGATTCAGTATCTGATGAGGACTATTCCCAGCTTGCAGATGGTTATCTTCTTGATATATCCTCATGTGACAGGGAAAGGATGAGTTCTGTTCTCTTCCTTTTTGTGTGAAGACACTAATTATGTCATGGGGGTTCTACCTCATGACCTCATCTAAACCTAATTACCTCCTAATTACCTAATTACCATGCCACCTGCTAATACCATCACACAAGGGGGTAAGACTTCCACATACCAATTTAGGAGGGAGGGACACATTCAATCCATAGCACCAAGTCATCAAATAATTTATTAGAGTTCAAGCCAACTAACTCTTAGGCCTAACTCCTTCTGAGATGATTTTTTTGTCTGATCACCATAAGAATGGTGTATTCCACAATGCATTTTTTTTTATCCATAGCACTTAATTTAGAATGAAAGGGGGAAATTGTCATGCCACATGTTGGACTACTTATCATATACCAAGAATTAGTGCATAGACCCAACCACGTACAGTCATGACTCTATAGCAGGATAAGCCTGCAAATCCCCAGGACTTTCCTATTAGGTCCACTGAGCCATAATCTCTGTGGGTGGGACCTGGCTAGGGAAATATATCTCAAAAATTTTCAGGTGAGTCTGCAGAGGTTAGTCTGAGGATTTGTATTTAAAGATCACTGGAATACCACATATCTCAATAGGAGGATGACTTGGAAATGGGGCCGCTGCAAACCTTCTGTTGCAGAAAGGCTCATGAGCAAATCTGGGTTTGATGTGCCAAAGTCTTAAGTATCTCATGTTGCCAGAAAGTATATACTCTCTTGATAATGCTCCTGCCAGGAAAACTTGTTCAATTGACTTTCATATTTAAAGAGTGGTATAATATTCCTATGAAAAGAAAAGGGAAGCCAGAAGAAAGGTATGCCTTCTTAGAAAGTATGCAGAAATGGCCGAGCACGGTGGCTCATGCCTGTAAGCTTCAGCCTATGAAGCAGCCAGAGCTAGTCCTGCCTGGGGCCTGTAGCGAGATCTGGTTCCAAAAAAGTAGCTGGGCGTGGTGGTGCACGCCTGTAATCCCAGCTACCTGGGAAGCTGAGGCTGGGGATTGTCTGTGGTACCCCAGGCAACAAGAGCCCGCAGTTCCACGGGCAAAAATAGAAAGACCTAGTCTCAAGAAAAAAAAAAAAAAAAAAAAAAGTATGCAAAACTGGTAAGTTTCTTTCTTATTCCTATGCAATTCAGAGAAACACAAAATTTATGTTTATCCTACTACACTTGTCCTACGCTTGTCTTGTGTTGTGTTTCTGTGTAATCAATTTTTGTTTGAAAGAACTCAAAAAATCAGCATTATAGTTGCATGGTACTCGTTAGCTTAGAGCAGTGTTTCTCAATACGTGCTACTATTCAGACATGGAATGACTGTACAAGCTTTTTTATTCTAATACTAATGAAAGTATTTCAACATGTACCATTTAAAAACATTATTAGCATAACAAGCTTATGATTTCAGGTACTATTTAAAACCAGGCCCAGCATATTTTATAAGTGAATAGATTTTAAAAATATATGTAATGTAAATAATAAACTAAGCAGCACTCAGATAGGGATAAATTTATTCTTTTCATAAATCTCAGGTACCTATAATTCATGGATTCTGATAAAGAATACAGACAAGTGTTCATTCTCATTGTATTTACATTCTGGTAAAGTCTAAACAGTATTACTTCTTACCATGTAAAAAATATATATAGTTACGTCAATGGAAATCACTCATCTCAGCAGGGCATTCAAAAGGTTCAGAAAAAAATTACCTACTGAAAATATAGACTTTACATTTCATCTCCAATATGTAAACTACTTGGAAACTACCATTTTAATTCTTAAAACAAGAAAAATGCTAAGTAAATTGAAAACCAATGCCTTTTCTTGGACTTACCAGAGAACAGAGGCAAACGGGGCAGACTGCCACTCTAAAATGTGGAGAAAAGGGGGGATACAGAGATGACACCTGAGATCAGTCTACCTGAAGCAGAAACCACTGAAGTATGAATCTCTGAAAGGTAATTCTGATGATCTGCTGGGTGCTGAGCATAGACCAGCATCAGAGTATGAGACATCTTACAGTCTTAGGGGGCTCCCACACTTTTTAAGAGGCTTACCTGCAGGAACCCCACTGGATTCCCAGCCCAAAAAGGAAAGAAAAAGTCAACATTATGAAATGTACGCTAAACATTTCCCAATCAAGGGGGAGGGTAAGGAGAGATACAGCTAAGAAACACTTTGAAAGTTCATGGGAGAGGGACAAGACTACCCACTCAGAAACTGATATCAGGTCATACGATTAGAGAATGCTTTCCCTGCTTTTACGTGACACAATAGAAACATACCTACAATATAACAACATGAGTTGCAGCTGAAAAGGTTTTGAGGCATAAACTAAATTTAAGGAGTTCTTAGGACAAGCAAGGACAAGTTATCATCTAATAAGCAATACAATTCTAGACGAAGGAAATGTCTAATAAAGATTAAGCTTTATTTACATGTTTTATTCAATAAAGTTATGATTTATTAAAATGACATTTGAGCACTTTATTACTGTTCTCAAATAATTGAGAAATAATTACAAATTCTACTAACAAAAACAAAATACAGTCCAACTTTTATTAAATCATAATGAATATAAAGTGTTATTTTCAGCATTCACCAACCCTTTGAATACACATGGATTAATGTTTCCCACCAAGTAAACTTAAAAAGAGCAAAAAATTCAACTTTTTTATGTCAGTGTTCAATATGGTCAGCATTTTAATTAGATTAAATTAACTTAAACATTCCCTTTTTATCATTTTATTATAAACATTAACAATGTGCTTCTGAAGTTTTCTTTCTTTTTGTGGTTAAAATTTTTCTTAAATATTTCAATGACATTTTTATAAATTTATTTATATATAAATTTCACATCTTTGTAATTCCAGGGATTCATCCCCTGACCCTGAAGTTTGCTTGATTCTTAAATTCATGTTTCCCAACTGCCAATCAAGCTGCTATATCTCTAATCACATGTAAGAAAGCCCATGTGCTAAGAGGGTTAAATGAATTAACTTTTAATACACTTATAAAGGCACACATTTAACAATCACAGATAACATACTCTCTGAGACTTAGTAAATTTATCTTCAGAATAGGAATAAGTAACTGATCTATTTGAGGAATGGTATACTCATGAGTAGTATGATTTCCACGTCCAACTCTACACCATGTCTTAGCATCAGTTACCATGGTAGTTATATGGCTTAGTCTGACCAAAATGATACCTAGTTCTCTGGGTAACCTGCTCTTCCCTCCTAATCATGACATGCTATCACAATTATCCTTCCACCCCTTCCTGATCCCAATGGGGGGGAGCAAAGGAGAACACAGAAATATCACTGGGCATATCACCCAAACCAGGTCAGTCATTCCCATGAATGTTTACAAATAGGAGTTGTAATGGAAGTTCATTTGCCACTTAGGTCATAGATCCCAAACCACCTGCAATCACTCTTTATAAAAATTTATTTTCAAAAGTAAAGAATAAAACTAATATAAAGTGTAGAGATGGAGAAAGAAAGAAGCAGACTAACAGATAAGAAGCATTTCAAATCCCTAGATCTGGATGATCATTCATCTAGTTCCACTCTGCTTACCATTCAGTAGTTTGTTACCAGAACCAACCAACCCTTCTTATCAAAGTCATGACTAGCTAAAATTGGGTATCTGTATCTGCAACCAAGAGTCTTGGCCAAATTCATAAACATACAGCTCACACCAGAGATCTCTGATAACTTCACATGAGACACAATTGAAATTAATTCCATTCTGACATCTTCTAGCCACTGTCTCATGACCTACCTTCTCTGAACCATAAAAATTTCAACCACAATGGACTGGACAGAATAACTGCCTACTTACTTGACAGCTAGACAAAGGGAAAATAGAGTTGGGGAAATACATGGTTCATATCAGTTCATGTACAGTTAAGTTATTGTTTGTATGGGAATGGCTTCCAGATACACTCCTATATTCCAGTAGGTCCACTCAAACACAGGAAGAAGCAGGATCAAGATCCTATAACTACATAGATATGCCTAGGATGCATCACATTGAAGGACATGGGCACTGGAGATGACAGGTTTGTAATAAAAGCCAACCTGTGGGAAATTTTTCCAGTCATCAGAAGGCTACAATTAAGAATTCCATAATCACTGATGTCTAGTCAAAATTTAAAGTACTCGTTTGTCAGAAACATATTCAATATAAATATATTCTACTTTTCTTTTTAAGGAAAATGGCATACTTTTTTAAAGCTATTAACAGCAATTTAGAAAGACATTTAAGAAAACTGAAAAACTGTAATTCCTGATTTAGATATACACAGAGTGCATTCTTTTTTCATTTTTAAATTTATTAAGTAAAGGAAAATGCAGATAAAAATTACTGGAATCAGAAACAAAAATGACAAAGAATAGTCACATAATCAACTGAAATTATGTTGACATTGAGAAGCAAATGCTCCAATTTTTTTTAATTCTACCAAAAGCAGCAATCCATCAAAAAGAAATTAAAATGATGAAGCTCTTGAGTTGTTTGAAAATCTAATTATGAAGGAGTTAATCATAGGAATATAGTAGAAAAGGATTTAAATTCCTTATTGATTTGACACAAAATACCAACAATACTGAAGATAATACAAAGCTCTTAGTATTAGGACACTGATGAAAAACTACAAGGTTCATCATTTCAGAGTTTTTAAGTTTAATCACCAATCCCCCAAATTTAAAATGCTATGTCTTCTCACAACTCATCCAAAATTTAGCCCAAAATGTACAAATTTAACTCAAGTTTACAAGATATTAAGATAAAAAGCTGAAAGAAACTTTTCTAAACTGTGAATAATTTACAAGGAATTCTAATTAATCATGACCCTAGAAAGACTTCATTATCTTCATATTCTTTCTATACGGGATATTCAAAATGACTGCCATATTAAGAAAGGTGATTAGAAAGTATGCAGCCACATACAGATTTGTGTCTGAAAACTGATTTTTTAAATATTATTTTCTGAGTTTTGTAATTTTGTAAATATTAGATTTCAAAATGCCTTTTTTTCAACATGCAGAAATCAGTGGTCTTCTTATATGCAAAAAGTCAGTCAGAAGAAGAAGAAATTAAAAAAAAAAACTACTCCATTTACCATTACACTACTGAAAATTAAATACCTGGGAATAAACATAACAAAAGAGGTGAAGAATCTATACAAAGAAAACTATAAAGCATTGTTAAAAGATATAAAAGAAGATATAAAGAAATGGAAGAACATTCCCTGCTCATGGACTGGAAGAATTAACATTATCAAAATGACTATTCTACTAAAAGTAATCTATAGATTCAATGCAATTTCAATAAAAATCCCAATGACATCTTTTAAAAGATAGAACAAAAAGTACTGAAATTCATCTGGAATAACAAAAGACCTTGAATATCGAAAATTCCCCACCTAAAAAAAAAAAAAAAAAGCAGAGGTATTACAATCCCAGACTTCAAATTATACCACAAAGTCATAATAATTAAAACAGCGTGGTACTAGTACAAAAACAATCAGACCAATGGAACAGAATAGAGTATAATAAAACCATATATATATATATTGTATATATATGTATAATAAAACCATATATATATATATATATATATATATATATATATATATATATATATAGGTCAATGAATCTTTGACAAAGGGGCAAAAAACATACATTGGGACAAGGACAGCCTCTTCAATAATGGTGCTGGGAAAACTGGAACACAATATGCAAAAAAATAAAAATAAAATAAAAAAACCAAGACAACCCCCTCACACCTTGTACAAAAATCAACTCAAAATGGATAGAAGACTTGGATATAAGACCTGAAACCATAAAATACACAGAAGATAATATGGGCAAAACATTCCAAGAAATACACTTCAGAAATCCATTTCTGGACACATCTACAGCTGGCAAAAAGAAAAATGAAGGAAGACATAAACACCTGGGGCTACATCAAACTAAAAAGCTCTGTACAGCCGGGCACGGTGGCTCGTGCCTGTAAGCTTCAGCCTATGAAGTGGCCGGGGCTAGGGATCACTATTCGAGTCCCGCCTGGGGCCCGTAGCAAGACCTAGTTCCAAAAAAAATAGCTGGGCATGGTGGTGTGCGCCTGTAATCCCAGCTACCTGGGAAGCTGAGGCTGGGTATTGCTTAAGTCTGTGATACCCCAGGCAATGTGAGCCTGCAGTTCCACAGGCAAAAATAATGAGACCTATTCTCAAAAAAAAAAAGCTCTGTACAGCAAAAGAGATAATAAACAAAACAAAAAGAAACCCAACCAACTGGGAGAAACTTTTTGCCTTCCACACAAGTGAAATAGGTCTAATAACAAAGATACATAAAGACTCACACAACTTGACAAAAGCAAAGCAAAAAACAGTCAGAAAATGGGGAGAAAACTAAACAGACACTTCTCCAAAGAGAAAATGCAGATGGCTGATAGGCATATGAAAGAATCAGGGAACTGCAAATCAAAACCACACTGAGATACCATAATACACCAGTAAGAATGGCCCATATAAAAAAAAAAAAAAAAAAAAAAAAAAAAAAAAAAAAAAAAAAAAAAAAAAAAAAAAAAAAAAAAAAAAAAAAAAAAAAAAAAAAAAAAAAAAAAAAAAAAAAAAAAAAAAAAAAAAAAAAAAAAAA
>PVHY01000140.1:0-267952 GCA_004024945.1 Uropsilus gracilis | reverse complement strand
AGCTACCACTGGCTACCACTACCGGGAACTACCCAAAGGATACAAAAACACTAATTAAAAAGAACATCTGTACTCAGATATTTATTGCATCAACGTATACAGTTTTCAAGTCATGGAAACAACCCAAATGCCCCCAAGCTGATGAAGATTGAAAAAGATGTGGTATATGTACACAATGGAATATTATTCATCGATCAAAGAAGACAAACTTCTGTCATTTGCAGCAGCATGGATGGAGATAGTAGGAATCATGTAGTGGAAATAAGCCAGAAAGAAAAAGAGAAATACAGGATGGGACAGTCTCACTTATTTGAGGGATATATGAAAAACAAACAAATGCTTAAGAAAAATTGAAAACTGCCTCCCAAAATAAAATATAGATGCCTTTATCTAATTCTCTATAAGTGTTCACAAATACTCTTAATTTTGTATTTATAACTTTGTATTTTTTTTTCTAAAAAGAGCCCTCAAATTCACATAACTTCCAGGTTTCTTAGAACCTGGATCCAACCATGGAATCAACCCTGTATCGTATTAATAAAATTTCTAGTTAAGCCTGCATTAGTCAAATATTGTTAATGTGGCAGGTTTAATATCCCTCCCTGTCTGAGCCCTTCATCCACCTCCCTCACCATCTGTGCATACATGTGCTCACTGTCCCTAGGGACTCAGGTCCCTCTGGTCCAGGAAACAAAATCAATATAATTACACTTCCAGAAGTACAACTGGGTTGTTGTAAAGTGTACTTTTCTATTGCCTTAAAGCTCCAATTGTTTGAATGCAGTAGATTCCTATGGTGATGGTGACAATACTGGGCTTACAGCCTCCATAAACTGCCTCCTCCGTAGGAACTTTTGTTTATTCAGATGGCTCCTACCCCCCCTGCAAGGCCTAGAATTCTCCCTATCTTTCCAGGTCCTGATATCCAGAAGGTGCCAGCTAGTAAGTTAGGGAGCTGCCCCTTCCAGTATCTCTTTCCTCCCAAGTCCTAATTCTGTGTCATCACTAACTTCCTGGCTGACACCAAATTAGTATTCAGTCTGAGTCCATCATTCACAATCCTGAAAGCCTTGGATTACATGTTCTTAGTTTAGAACTTTTAAATGAAGATGGAAATGAACCACTGAAATGTGGACATGACATTCTCAATGCTTCCATTCTGACATTTCCCCACAACATGCTGATTCCTTTTTTTGTTCAGAGTAAAATGCATCACCAACCTGCCAATCAGCTCAGGCAACCTATTATAACAATATACACACTTAATGGGGATTGAGTGGGTTATCAGAGGGTCCAATTATTGTTTTATAGTAATACAGTACAAAATACCTACACTCAAAGTTGGGTTATCCAGAAATAAAAGTATGCTGCTTAGGACTCTGAAAAAGCAGAAACTCCCCCACCAAAAAAAAAAATTCATTTGACTAAAATTTCAATATTTCTTTTCATCAAACTTGTTCATCCGCGAGGCAAAATATGTATTATTTATAAGCATAAACTCTAGCACCTGAATCTAGCTCAACTACATATTCCATGGTTGGGGTTATGCAATTTGCTTAATCTCTGCACCTTGGCTTAAAACAGTAATTTATAAACACAGACATGTGAAGCACATAGAAGAGTATCTAACATGAAGTATGTGGTGAGTACTGCCATGACTTAGAAAATCAGAACTTTGTAGGACTTCCTCACCTCATTTTTTAGTTTAGTGTTCTTTCATTTTTAATTACAATCACTTCTCAGCCTTTGACTAAGACCAAGTCTAGTAACTGTTCTTATGAGTTTAATAATAAGAGTTACATTAACAAGGCTGCTTGTCTCTCCTCAATGCTTCAGGCTTTAAAGTTCATAAGGGGACCCAGGTGCTATAATGTGCTTTTATTTCCCTGCTCTCCAGATGTTAACAGGTGTTTGCAACAGGAGGAGAATGAAGGTATTAATGATGAAGAAAATTAAAAATACTGGCTTAAACAAGTTTCTTCATCTTGGAGTTTCTTGGATACTTTAACATGTGGGCATCTGTCACAATCTCACAGACTAAAACCATGTCTGTCGGTTTGCTAGTTGGTACAAGCTAGCAATAGCAATCCCATACATCCTAAGTGCTTAATTGAGATCCTATGAAGCAAAGGCAATTTCCCATACATCCATCTATGTATGAACCCAAGAAGTAGACAATGTGCACAGTATTTCCTAAACCTCTCTCACCACAGAAACTGTTTTAAGAACATTTAAAATAATTTCAAGGAACACCAGTTACCTTCTGACAGTTTTTTTCCAAATTTCTGAAAACATTTGTTTTTGACTAAGTTTTCTATCTTAAGAAATAAATTCTATTATGAGATTATAATCTGCCTTCTATTCATTTACCAAAATTGAAATATTTTCAAATAGTTCACAATACTTTATTCAATTCTGACATGCAACTCATCCTTTTGGAAAATTCAAGATGTGATTCTTACTTCTAACCTAAGGGAACTATCCAAATGAATAAAGATCAATCTAATTCCCAAGAAGCTCCACAGAATACTTGAGTGGTGCCAAGACCACGATGGATCCACTCCGTTCCAGGTAAGTCCCATCTTTAACACTGAGCGGTTGTGTATGAATGGTCCCCATTTGTTGGAATTATCATGAGGTTTAAATGAGACAATGAATATAAAGTCTCTGGAACAAAGAAGGTCAACTTAAACTTAATCCCCCCCCTCAATTACAGCTATTAAGTTTCTCATTCTCCTTTACATTTGTTTACTCCAGACATCCTGAGATTCTCTGGTCTCCACAAGGAAACAGCTGCATGCCTCCTGCAATTATCTGCTTTTCCCAAATAAAATTTTATTACTTTTCACGAAGTTTCTTGCTTCAGTTTTTCTCTTTCTAACACCATCCAATCACTGTAAGTTATATTCAGTTTCACAACTTGCATAACTACCTTTTGGCAATACGCACATTTCTGACAAAGAGTTGCTAGTTCTGAAGTTTCCAACACTTCACAAATTACATCTTCCTCATATTTCAGCCAAGGACCAAGTTTTCCTAACACTATTCCTTTAGGCTGAGCCCAAACTCCTTAGAAAAGAATCGTTTCTTACATTGTATTAAAATCAAATAAGAAGTTAAAACAACATCATAAAATGGTGATCAAGTAGGGTGGAAGAAAACTATAATGAGTCTCTTCCAAGTTGCATAAAGGAGAGGATCCTCACCCTATTCACTGTATTTATGTGTTTTCAATACATTTCTAAATTTTCGTTCTCTTATTTACATACAATTTCCCATTTCAATTTGATCCTTTCTGGAAATCTATGAAATCTGTATCAATGATTTCCTAACTTTTAAGATATTAAATATTCTTAAAGAAAACTAAATCACAGCATCTAATTTGTTCCTGTGGCACAAAATTCCCTGATGTTGGGGTAAGTGTGCCCTGAAAGACCTTTGGGAAATAGCCTCTCTCCCACACTCAACTTCTGTGTTTGCAAGGAATCATTTACACACCAAACTCTAAGGGTAAGTCTAATCTGGCCTCAGTCAAGGTTGTGTTATATTTCCCAGTTATGATCCTGGTTTGGGGATATGCATGTAACTTAAAGCTGGAGGAAGACAATGAGACATTGGGCAGAGGCAGTAATCCTTCCCATCTCATTGAACTTGACAAATCAAGTCTGATGCAGGTGTTTGAAGGTACACATCGAGTTAGATGCCAAAGATGCAGAGGAGCTACACTTAGAGTTCATAACAACAGGTTCCTGCCTGGTCCTGGATTTCAGGAGTCAACGTGTCCCTTTTTAGTCTGCATCTTTCAATTAAATTTTTATTGTTTGCAACTGAAAGATTCCCAAGGGACACTCCTCATATTTGATTACATAGCAAAATTTATAACATTAACCCTTCACAGCAGTTCTGTCAGGTCAAATGGAGCAAGAACACTCACCATTTTAAAGTAAACAACCTTCAGAGCAGGACCTACAGTATCACCAAGGTCACATAACTAATAACTTAGAGGGCTACCAGCATCTTTTGATTTCCTGCTCTGTTATAATAATTTTTACTTTTCTACAAACACATAGACTGTGTATGATCCTGCTTGTCTTACTTTACTTTGCTATTTTAGACCCAAATGCTAGGTCCTATAAGACTCACCTGTTGGCAATTAAGAGAATTGCAGACACTGTTAGGGGCCATGTGGGGAATGGTCCCTGATACTGTTAAACTTGGCTGAAAATACAAAATTAAAAGTGGCAGTACATATGGTACCACACACCAATTCTAGCATTAAAGTTCAAAATTCTCCCCCCCCCCCCACCCCATGACAGCTCCCCACTTTGGAGTAAGCAACAGACTCTCTAGGGATAAACACAAGTCTATAAAAATGAGGAAATAAATAAATAAACAAACAAAATCAGGAAATCAGAGAACCTCAGTCTACTCTTTAAAAATGACAGTGATATACTAGATCTCTAAACAAAAGGAAATTGTTTAGTCTTAGAGAGGTTGACCTTTGAATTTCCATTTTCTGTCATGTTGTCCATGACAAAGTTTTCATGATATTTTTCTGCATACGGTATCTTTTGGCTGAAAAATATGTAGGCAGGTACCAGAATATGATGTGCCTTCTTTGGATTATATTACCCAAATATACCCAATCTAAATTCTTTTTAACTCAAAAAGAAACAATTGCAAGATAATATAATCTTAATGATCTGAAGTTTCCATTTAAAATAAAAACCAATAACAAAGGAAATTGAGAGTAACCTTCCTCAAGACCTGGGTAAAAATAAAATCTAGTTCTTGCATTCTCAGGCTACTTTTTCACTTCCCACCATATCACAATTAATTCTGTATTCTTCTGACTGAAATATGAATTTTCCTGATATAGTCTAAATGGAAAAATATTCAAACAATCATATCCAGTATGGGAAGTCATCTTAAAGTTATATTTGTAAAATTATATTTGGGTTTTTTTGTTGTTTTTTGTTTGTTTGTTTGTTTGTTTGTTCGTTTGAGACTAGGTCTCACTATTTTTGTTCGTGGAACTGCAGGCTCTCGTTGCCCGGGGTACCACAGACTCAAGCAATCCCCAGCCTCAGCTTACCAGGTAACTGGGATTACAGGCACGCGCCACCACACCCAGCTATTTTTTTGGAACTAGGTCTCGCTATGGGCCCCAGGCGGGACTCGAACCACGATCCCTAGCCCCAGCCGCTTCATAGGCTGAAGCTTACAGGCATGAGCCACCTGTAAAATTATATTTGTTAAAAATCCAAGTAATGTAAGATGAAATTTATTTTATTGTATGATAAAATTGGTTCTTAAAAGCCAGTTTTAAAATTTTATCAGAAAAAAATAATAGCTTACTACGCCAAACCAGAATATTTTCTTTGTAGATATTAAAAACAAAATAGGAGCAGAATGAAGAAATTAAGAAAATCTTCAGTCTTCATTTCACATTTACTTCACAAAATGATTTACATCCTGAATATTCATGCCTATTCCAGCTTTTCTTTTTATCCCCTGTGACAATCATAAAATAAAAACCAGTAAGATTATTTTAGTAACAATTTGAAAGAGTAAGTCCTATTACAGCTGTGTGTCTTAAAATACTTGCATTAAAAACTACACTGTGATTTGCTGTTCTAATTGATGCATATTTTTATCTCTGGTACAGTTGCTTTCTGTCAACACTTTACTACACAGAGAAAACAGACCACAACAGGGAGAAGGAATTTAAACAGAAATCATCAGGGGAGATATTTATTCTTCAAAAGAGAATATTTTATATAGAAGGATTAACAAACTAGATTTCTAAGGAATAATAAAAAGATTACTTAACAATACTGAAAGTAATGTTCCAATATTGGAAAATGTATTATTACTTCTAGCACTTAAAAATGACTGTTAGTTGGCAAACTGTCAATTTAAGAAATGACAATTTATAG
The DNA here is from genome assembly GCA_004024945.1 of Uropsilus gracilis. NCBI lineage: Eukaryota > Metazoa > Chordata > Mammalia > Eulipotyphla > Talpidae > Uropsilus > Uropsilus gracilis. Next base: position 262,013 of record PVHY01000140.1, on the reverse strand, counting down.
TAAACCTTTAATAAAAATTCACCCAAGAATGAAATATTCCTTTGAGATTAAATTTTAATTGATAAAATGGGATCCTAAAATAATGGAAAATTCTAACCCCATATAATAAATAACCTAAATACAAATTAATTCTGGTAATAAGTCAAGCATCATAAATTGCTCCTGGAAGAAGCTGGGATGTTTTAAAAAATTTTTTAAAAATTGTAACTCTATAACTATATTAAACAGAACTATTTTAGCAAGATGACACAAGAGATCATGTCTAAATCCCAAATCTGGCACCTAACAGTTATTTCTCTGATGAAAGCAGATAGCAACACTTAAGCCAGAACCAGTTCAGATTTCAGTTCCACACTGCTCATTGATTCTGAACAAATTATTCAGTCATCCTAATTCTTGACTCCAACATGTATAAAATGGAAAATATGACAATTTACACAGGTTTTAAGAATTCAATTACATCCACACAAACGTGCGTTAATATGACTGTATAAAGTGAATAGTCCTTGATAAATGTTATCTATCTTTTCCCTTCTTATCTATAATATTCATGACTCCTTATGAATCTTTTTAATAGTGAATCCATCTCTAAAACTTCTTTTTAGTTCTCTAAGTATGAACTTGGAGAACATGTTAATATTTGTTTTCTCAATTAGGCACTACAAATTTACCATTTCACAGGATTTTCAAATATAAATATGCTTTTGGAACTATTTTCTACTATTAGCTTTTTATAGCATGTCTACAATCTTTTAGGGACCAATACGTTTTATGAAAAAATTTATTAGCTGTAGAAAGTTAACAATATACATGTATTATTTATTATGTGCCCAGAGCAATGCAAGGACAACAAACTAACATCAAATATACTAACTTTTCTGTACTAAATGATATTGACACTAAGTGGCAGTAATAGTGATTCTATACAATGTAATGCACTAATAAAAAGTGAATTCTCAAGATATTTCCCAGGATTCCCAATATCTGGTTAGTCAACCAAATAATAACCTAGAAACTGCAGATGCAACTAAGGTTACTAATCAGCTGACTTTAAATAGGGAGATTCTTCTAGATTATATTGAATGACAAAATGTAATTGATGAGCCCTTATAAACAAAAGAAGAGGGCAGAAGAGACAGACAAGGAGAAAAAAAAAAAGGATGGCAGAAGGGGTGTGGAAGAATTTTTCATTTACATTTTATTGTTGCACTTATGTCTATATACATATATAGAAAATCTTCAGTCTTATATATATATTGCATCAGATATTGCATATATATATATATGCAATATATATATATTGCATCATTTTCTACAATGCTCTCCCCTTTCCACCCAAGCACCATCTTAGTCTTTTGTGCCCTCTCCCGGCCCTGTTCTCTCCCTCTTCTTCCTCTCTTGTGCTATGCTTTATATTGGGGGGCAGTTTTCAAATTTTCTTAAGCACTTGTTTGTTTTTCATATATCCCTCAAATAAGTGAGACTGTCCCATCCCGTATTTCTCTTTTTCTTTCTGGCTTATTTCCACTAACATGATTCCTACTATCTCCATCCATGCTGCTGCAAATGACAGAAGTTTGTCTTCTTTGATCGATGAATAATATTCCACTGTGTACATATAGCACATCTTTTTCAGTCTTCATCAGCTTGGGGGCATTTGGGTTGTTTCCATGACTTGAAAACTGTATACGTTGATGCAATAAATATCTGAGTACAGATGTCCTTTTTAATTAGTGTTTTTGTATCCTTTGGGTAGTTCCTGGTAGTGGGTTTGCTGGCTCAAATGGCAGTTCCATTTTCAGTTGTTTGTGGATTCTCCAAACAGCTTTCCATAGTGGCTGAACCAGTTTGCATTCCCACCAGCAGTGTAGTAAGAGTGTTCCTTTCTCTCCACATCCATGCCTGCACTTGTTGCCCGGTTTTTTTTTGTTGTTGTTGTTTTTAGTTTTTTTTGATATGGGCCATTCTTACTGGTGTATGATGGTATCTCAGTGTGGTTTTGATTTGCAGTTCCCTGATTATTAGTGATGTGGGCATTCTTTCATATGCCTATCAGCCATCTGCATTTTCTCTTTGGAGAAGTGTCTGTTTAGTTCTTCTCCCCATTTTCTGACTGTTTTTTGCTTTGCTTTTGTCAAGTTGTGTGAGTCTTTATGTATCTTTGTTATTAGACCTATTTCACTTGTGTGGAGGGCAAAAAGTTTCTCCCAGTCGGTTGGGTTACTTTTTGTTTTGTTTATTGTCTCTTTTGCTGTACTGAGTTTTTTAGTTTGATGTAGCCCCAGATGTTTATGTCTTCCTTCATTTTTTTTGTCAGCTGTAGATGTGTCCAGAAATGGATTTCTGACGTGTAGGTCTTGGAATGTTTTGCCCGTATTATCTTCTATGTATTTTATGGTTCCAGGTCTTACATCCAAGTCTTTTATCCATTTTGAGTTGATTTTTGTCCAAGGTGTGAGGGTGTTGTCTTGGTGATTTTTTTTTTACATGTCATGGTTCAGTTTTCCCAGCACCATGTACTGAAGAGGCTGTCCTTGTGCCAATGTATGTTTTTCGCCCCTTTGTCAAAGATTAGTTGACCATATATGTTTGGTTTTATTTCTGGGCACTCGACTCTGATCCATTAGTTTGTTTGTCTGTTTTTGTACCAATACCATGCTGTTTTAATTATTATGGCTCTGTAGTATAGTTTGAAGTCTAAGATTGTAATACTTCCACTATCTTCTGTTGGTCAAGAGGGTCTTGGCTATTCAGGGTCTTTTGTTACTCCATATGAATTTCAGTAGTTTTTGTTCTATCTCTTTAAAAAATTTCATTGGGATTTTTATTGGAATTGCGTTGAATCTACAGATTGCTTTTGGTAGTATGGCCATTTTAATAATGTTAATTCTTCCAATCAATGAACAGGGAATATCTTTCCATTTTTTTATGTCTTCTATTTCTTTTTAAAATGTTTTATAGTTTTCTTTGTATAGATCTTTCACATCTTTTGTTAGGTTTATTCCCAAGTATTTAATATTCTTTGGTGTGATGGTAAATGGAGTGGGTTTTTTTTTTTTAATATCTTCTGTCTGATTCTTTGTGTATATGAATGCTATTGATTTTTATGTGTTGATTTTATACCCAGCTACTTTAATGAATTGATTATTTCAATTAGCTCTTTTGTGGATTTTTTGGGGTTCTCTACACAGAGTATCATATCATCTGCATATACTGACAGCTGTATTTCTTCTTTCCCTGTTTGTATTCCTTTTATGTCTTCCTCTTGCCTTACTGCTGTAGCTAGAACTTCTAGTACCATGTTGAAAAGTAGTGGTGAGAGTGGGCATCTGTGCCTGATTCCAGATCTTAATTCGAATGGTTTCAGTTTTTCCCCGTTAAGGATGATGCTTGCTGTGGATTTGTCGTAAATGGCTTTTATGAGATGTGTTCCTTTTATTCCAACTTTCAAGAGCTTTCATCATGAATGGGTGCTGAACCTTATCAAATTCTTTTTCTGCATCTATCAATATGATCATATGGCTTTTGGTTTGGAAGAAATTTATTTTGAGAATTTATTTTGAGAGGGACTCCACAGGCCAAGGCTGACACTGAAGGTGGAGGAAGGGGGTCACTAATGAGGAACACAGGCAGTTGCTAGGACAATCAATCTAAAGCCAAAAGTCAGCAAGAAAGTGGAAGGCTCAGTCCTAATCATCTCAGGGAACTGAGGTTTGTTAACGATCTGAAACTGCTTGAGAATAAATTCTTTAATTATGTTTTAAATTCTTTGAAACCTGCTTGTTCCATTTTTAAGTGTCTGGATATGGTGGAATTAGGTATTTCAAAAAGTGGAAATGTGGTATCTCTAATTCAGGGGAGTCTGAAGAATCTACAAAATTAACATCTGTCAAATGATTCTAAATAAAGAGAAATTTCTTTAATCACTGAGTTTTCTTTTAACCTTGAGTGATTTTGCTTCCAAATTTCATATGTAATACCAATGAATGTCTCTAAATCCAGATTCATTGTTACTCCTAATGACAAATGTTATAATCTCTCATCCATTTTAATTCATTTTCACTTTTAAGTGTCATCTTTAAAGTAATTAACTAAAATTTTTAAAAATCTATGCATGATTTCCTCAAGTTTCCCTTAGAATTATTAGTTCATCAGAACTTAAATTTGTTTCTCTTTGTTTAAAAGAATAAATTATTAACAAATAATAATAAGGTTTTGGAAATTTCATTAAAATCTTGTTATATATGTATAGAAACAAAAACCTCAATACTAATCTCAGTACCTACCTCCATTTTAGTCTGATATATTTCAAAGTTAGCAGTTCTTTAACACAACTTATTTCACAGCAACTATTCAAAGGAAAGTACCACTGGCAGTTAATAAGGGTTAAATAATTTGAGCACCACTCTGTGTCAAGCACTGTTTTAGGTGATTAAAAAGCATCAAATCATTTAAATTGCCAAAAGCCCTATGAGAAAATTACTGTTACCACTTCTGTTCTACCAGTGAGAAATCCAGGCACTGAGCAAAACTCAGTAACTGGCTTAAAAGTTTCATCCTATAGTGTGGCTACAATGTCCGTGCTATTTCCCCTCTGTCAGCACAGGTACCATTTAATAAAACATCCACAAATAGCAAAACAAAGTACTTATTATCCAAAAATTTAGAGGCTAAATAACTCTTTCCAAATAAACTCTGGCACTAAACTTGCAAGTCTTAATTATTTTCTCAGGGAAGCACAGCAAATGAACTAGCCCATATTATCGGTCAAGCAGCACAATCTACTATCTGAGTCATGGTTGTATGGCCGACTCTCCTCTATTATAAATGAACCTGTGGAAATCATGCCTATAACTATATCTAAAATAAAAAAAAAACCCTAGTGCCATGGTCATGTTCCTAGTATTTTAAAACAAACTCAGTGACTGATTGGCTAATTCACAATTGTCTAGCTCTAGAATGCACCAACTCAAGTCAAAGCAAGGTACCCAGGACCTTAGGAAGTCTTTTTTGACAATTTAATGTGTTGGTCAAGCATATTAAAAAAAAAAAAAAAAGGAAGAAAAAATTGTTCTGTTTTCAACAGAATTTATGTTTATGATATATGTTTTATATGATTGATTTATATGTTTATATGTTTATTACAGAGGGATAGGTGGCATGTAGGTGCAGGACTGAGATCTCAACTATATCAAGTGTGAGAAACTGAAGATAGCAGGTAGCTATCACAAGTAAAAAGCACTAAATCTGTGCTTCTCAAACTTGAATGTACATCGAAACTATTTTGATCACCCAGAGGGCTTATTAAAACTGTTTCCTGAGCCCCATCCACCAGAGATTCTCATTCAATAGGTCTGGGTGAGTTCCCAGATAATGTGGATGATCTTGGTTCAGGGACCATAGTGAGAACTCATGTATTACTTGGACTGGGGTGGGACATAGGACTGAAATTTTTTTTAAATTTCCCTGGTAATCATCAATATCCACTCAGAGTTGACATTACCTGACAGGAAATTGGTTAAAGAAGACAACATTAATATGGAATCTAACTCTGCATGATTGAAATAACCTATCACAAAAGATAAGATGTTCTTGGGTGGGTGGGTTTGCAGGCTAACTTATGGTCTGTGAGAAAAGCCCTAGCAGACTTCAAAAGAAAAGTCCATCTGGACACTGCCCAGTAACAATCAACTGTGTACTTGAGGTAAGATCCTAAACCATTCCATCCAGGCACTATGACTCCCAAGAACATTGTTGTAGAGGCAGTACATCCACATCTGTTATTTTTCTAAAATCCTCTGGTATTCATATCCATAGCCATATGTTACTCGTTAACTAAAAGGCCCTTTTTAAAAAAATCACTGCCAGAGGGCTGTTTAAAAGCCATTTCACTTCTTTGGCTTTGAAGAATATTTATTCACATGATAAATTTTAATTAGGAAGCTTGTGTGATTATGTCCTTTAAATGAACGGTATATAGAAAGCGAGAACTGGGATTTTCTGTGCCCTCTATAATGTGTGGTTGTCTGTTACAGTCTAAGACACAAACTTTAGAAGAGGAATCAGGATAGTACCAGAGTAAAATCAAAACTTTTTTTAAAGATGAAATATGAATTAGATCCATATGACAATTAGATTCAGAGAGACAGGGAGTAATAATTATTCAAATGACAACAGGATACTCCACGGACAAAATCTGGCTAAAGAATGACTATCATCTTGATAGCTCCAAAGTGGAGGGAGTATGGGGGGGGGGGCATAAGAGCAAAAAAGGGAAGGAAGCACATTAGCATAAAATATGGTTGAGATGATAATGGGTATGCTATGGTGGTAATGCCTGCTGGGGGTACCCCAATAGTAACCCTGTTAAAAAATAAAGTAAAAAAAAAGTATAATTAAAAAATGACAATGAGCCATTCTCACTGTAGAATTCATTTCAAATAATACAGCTCAAGTATTTAGGTAGGAGATTTTTCTACTATATTCTTTATTATACTAAATATTATTTAATGAATATTCTGAAACAATATTCGAAAACTTAAATGTTTTTGTTATTAAGATTGCTTGACTTTGTTCTTTAACTGCTTGAGTGTTCAGAATCTCAGAGAAATTGGTAGAAACCTCAGTTATTTTGACTAGTTCCAGTCTATATGTATCATGCCTTTACTGTGAAGGGAAATGTAAAAGACAAGTCCTTCCCTGTCTTTCTTGGCCTGAAATGTCACCTTTCAAATCAATCTTTTAAGTTGAACCAGAGAGGCAAGAATACCTCTAGAAAGTTACAAGCACTGAGTAGGGGTCTAGATCCAAGCAACAGCCTATTATGGATTAATTTTTAGTAAACAAGTGATTAGCAGAACCAAGGTAGTTTGGTGATCACCCAGCAGGGGCAGAACAGAACGCCTGTGATGGTGAAGGGTTAGGGAATGGAAAGGCAGACTGGAAAGTCCTGAAATATACTTATTTTCCTAATTAGGGAAGTTACTGGCTCAGATTGGGTATAGACTCAGGTAGCTAGAGAACTGAAATTTCTTTCCTAACACACTTAGAGCTATTCCTAAGCAGCCAGACAATTACTACTTTTGATTTACTTAACTACTTATAGCCAAGTTACTGAAATGCAAAATAAAATTAAAGCCATTACTTATAGCTCAGGGGATGTTGACCATACAATATATGTGGGATTATAGGGCCAATGAATAAAATTCAGTAAGAATTCCCAAATTTTACTATCATGTAACCCATCACTTTTTGATAAAGGGACTTCCTTTTGAAACAAACATTTAGATTACAGGCTTTTCATTTAACAAGTCTATGGAATGAACTCATCTGTAGTATTACAACAGAACTCCAATCTATTATTCTTTGAAGTTCACCTTTATCCAAATTTCTTTTGATAAACCCTATTGGCTCTCTCTTCAATATCTACCCCATATGATATTATCTAACAAAGCCCTGATTGGTCAGATATTCTCCCTAATGCTACATGTCAGGAGACTATGAACTCAACCCAGGATAAGCTTAATTAGCATCAACTAATCAGAGAGAGATATTTTCCTTTGCCAAGGACTGATGACACAGGAGGTTGGACTTAATTCTGGTGAAAAAAAGACTGGAAGTTTCAGTAAAAACAATTCCTTGATTTCCTATAGAAAGATAGAGGAGGAGATATATTTTTATCTTTTTCCTTGCCACTCTTATACACAAAATGGCAAAGCAGAAACACTGAATTTCTACCTGACGGAACCCAATCTCTGAATTTATCATTACAGAAGAAAAGAATCTCCTATTCAAGACTCCTTGTGTCAGAATTTTCTATTACTTTTAGCCCAACAAATTTCTCATCAAAATGTGCTACAGACAAATTAACAATGTAAGTACGAGTAGACCTAAAAAGTAATACCATCTATGGGATTGAGGTAAATAAAACTACTAATAAAAGAAAGTATCTTAATAAATATTCAAAATATACCAGGCTTTTGTTTTCATAATTAGGCAAACTTGCAAACAACTATCAAATTTATATTTCTGAAAACAGTTCTGATTATAAAACTGAATCACAACTTTGACTTTTTCTTCACTGCCAAACAGATAAAGTTCACATTTCAAATCAAGACCTCTCTTCGGTCCCAAGCTAACAAAATAACTTGCAACTTCCCCACTTCATACAACTCTGCGTAGAATCACTTTAAAACATATCATATCTGTTCCTTAGCTTTAGATAACCTCTGCTTGACTAAAATCTTACACAGCTTAAAATTCAAAAAAAAGGTATTAATTTTTCCATGTTTAATCAGATGCCCTCTACCAAACAAGATTGTTCATTTTCTCTCTGGATAAGTATCCAGCAATCGCCTTTTATCATCTTGGACAACAGAACACTGGATAGACATATTTTTCCCTTCATATGGTCAATAATGCCTTGAATACACTCATTTCTCTAATCTGACTTTCACCTTATTAGGGTTTACAGATCTCTAATCAAATATCTTTTGAATTAAGAGAAAAGAATTTAAAATTTCACCCGTGGTCTCCAAAGAAGAAATACAGATGGTCAAAGGCATGTGGGAAAAAGTTTATCTTCCTTTATTATCAGGGGACTACAAATCAAAACCACAATGTGAATACCATCTCACACCCAAGAGAATGGCTCATATCAAAAACACCAGAAACAGTAAGTGTTACTTATATTATGGAGATAAAGAAACCCTCCTTACTCCCACCACTCTCTCCCTACTATTGGCTGCAGTGGAACTATAGACTTGTTTAGACCCTATGGAAAAGGAATAGAATTTTCTCAAAATAATAAAAATAGATCTACAATATGACCCAGTAATTCTACTCCCAATATCTATACAAAAATACATAAAAACATTAATTTGAAAGGATATATGTGTCACTATGTTCATTATAACACTATTTACAACACCAAGTTATAGAAACAACCTAGTGCCCAAGAACAGATTAATAACAGATGAATATATAGATGCATATAATAGATATAGATAACCCCATACCCATACTCCCATGCATCTTCTTCTGCAAGAAAAGCATTAGGGCCACAGGTGGTAGCCAGAAGCTAGTGGTATAAAAAGCCTGATTAACTTAAAATGTGGTGTGTGTGTGTGTGTATACATAGGAATTCTACTCAGCTATAAAAATGATGAAATCTTGCCATTTGCAACATAGATAAAACTAGAGAGGATAATGCTACTCAGTCAGAAGAAGAAGGACAAATACCAGATGTCTTTACTCATATGTGGAATGGAAAGAAATAAAACAAAGGAATAGACAAAACTAAATCAAAATAAATCCTAGGAATATGACTGAAGAACTGAGGTGTTATGGCAAGAACACAGGCTGAGCAGCAGGGCTAGAGGCTGGCAGGCAGTGGAGACTCCTAGCCCTCCAGGAATCTGTACACTCTTTCTCTAGGCTCTCCTCTCTGGTTCTCTCTCTCCTCTCTCTCCTCTCTTCCTCCCTCCTTCCTTCCCTCTTTCCCTCCCTCCCTCCCTCCCTCTCTCCCTCTCTCTCTCTCCCCTCTCTCTCCTCTCTCTCTCTCTTTCCCCCTTCCCTTCTATGGTCGTGTCACTTGTCATCTCTATCAGCATCATAGTCTTGTCCTAGTAGCAGTGTTACTGCTGTTGACCCCATCACGTAACACATACACACACACACACACACACACACATACACACACACAGAGGCATGTGCTCTTTGGCCTCGGTGTCCGCAATTACAAATTCAGGTGCCCCATATCCACACTCCCAATCACCTCTGCATGAACAGCATAAGGACCACAGATAGTGGCAAGAGGCTAGTGGTATAAAAAGCCTGATTAACTCATTTACTGTACATAAGGTTACTAGGGAGGGAGGTTGCTGGGTGAGAAGCAGAGTGGGGAAGGGGATTCAATGAATTATGGTGGAGAAATATGGGTGCTTTTAGTGTGGTAACATAAACATATTTAAAGTGTGAAACTATCAACTTAAACTACATACAGTGTTATAAAACAATGCTAGCTCAAACAAAAATAATTCAAAAATAAATAAAAAGGATCACAATGCAGTGGAAAACAGAATATTACCCACGAATGAATTCTGTAGAATTCAATTCAATTTTAGTTTCAAATTAAAACTTTAAACATTTTTAAAAGGAATTTCACTAGTGGGTAGTAGTGTAAATGCAATTCTAGAATGCTCATTTTTCTCAGACCTGCTGTCTCTCTTCCACAGTTCAAGTTCTTTTTTTTCCATCTGGGCACTGGCAAAATTGACTTCTAAAAGAAGATGGCAAGAAGAGTCATTTTGTCATCAGTGAGATTGTGGTTAGAAAACACACCCTCAACATTCACAAGTGAATCCATGGAGTGGTTTTCAAACAGCAAGCTCTCAAGAATATCCTTAAATTTGTCATGAAGAAGATGGGCATTCCAGATGTACACATCGACACAGGCAACCAAACTGGGCCAAGAAAATATAGAATGTTCCATAATGCATCTGTGTATCTGTGTTCCATAATGCATCTGTGTATCTATTCCATAATGCATCTGTGTTATCTCGAAAACATAATGAGGATGTAAGATTCACCAAATAAATTATGTTGGTTATCCATGTACTTGTGACCACCTCTAAAATTCAGTGACAGAAAATGAAGATGAACTAAACATTGTCAAGTTATAAAACTTCCCCAAAATTCTCACTTACATATCCGAGATTCTATATTTCACTCAATACAAGTATTATTTATAAATAATCCTCCCAAAAAGTAAGAAATTGAGATACTTTTGCTGTTGATAATATGTGTTGGTTCAGTAGTTGACTAGAAATACATGATAGGTGTCTGCCTTTGACACTGTTATGTAATAGGGTGATGATGATATATAAGTAAAATAGCAAAATGAAGAAAAGGCTAAGTACATAAACATACAATCATAACTATAACATGATGAGAATGGAGGGAGATAACGCTAAAAGGGAAAAAGATAAGGAGATAATGCTAAAAGGGAAAAAGACAAATATTGAATGATTCACTGATATTTGAAATATAAAGAAACAAAACAATGGGTCAATCAAAACCAACCCAGTAACAAACCTAGAAATATGTCTGTAGTATTAAGGTTACCAGAAGTAGAGAGCCAAATATGAAGGGGGCCCAATGGACAATGGATTATGGATGCCTTGGCAGTGGGTGCGATGATACACATCTGCAGAGGTGTGATCCTACACTTCTGAATCACATACAGTGTAAACTAATGCTACTGCAATAAAAATAAGCAAGGAACAACCACAGTTATAAATCAGTCCTAAACTATAAAACTGAACCTAGTTGTTCCAGAAAGAAAGAAGTTTTCTCTTACTGTCCCAGAAGACAAAGAAGCACTTAAGAATTAATGAGGTCATGTCCAAAGAACATACACAGGAAGCAAAATGAATTGATTCCCATTAGCTAACTGAAGGACTTTTGAGCTTCACAAAGACTAACAGCTGTAACTAAAGACAAATATTGCATCAAGAAAAACCCACAACTCCATCTTATGTTCAAAATTTTTAAAGAAAAGATGCATCTTTGTGTCTAGTGATGCATATGTAAATAATACAACTATAAAGAAAATCACTGAAGTAATTATCTCAAAAGTCAGACTGTTTCCAATGGTGTGAAGTGAGAGTACACTGTAGGCATAATGGATGCTGCTAATATTCTATACCTAGTAGAGAGTAGTAGTTTTTTTGTCATTCTCTTTATAATTTTCACATATGTTAAAGTCTTCTATAGGTATGTTATGTTTCAACATTTGATATAAGAATTCTAATGGGTCACAATGTGAAAGTAGCAAACAAATACTGTTGTATTTGTAGAAAAATCAAAAAGCAATGAAGTCCCATCACAGCAGTGAAGTCCCCTCATATTCCCAATGCCACTGTCTACACCTGAGCCATACCCTTCCAACATTGTCCTCTGCTGTTCTTATCAAGTGTCAATATAACCACTGCCCAGGTAGTCTAGTGGTCATGCCCCTGAGAACAGTCTTTATCTTTTCGTTTCTACCTTAAAATCTAACAGTGGTCATCAAGTGGTGAATAGTCTACAATGCTTGAGCAAATAAATGAATGACCAAATAAGCAAGCATTATAAAACTGATTTTCCTCTGAAAATTTGAAGCTTCAAGTCACACACATATGTAACAATAAGCACTAAAGCACTGAATTAAATATAGAGAATTTGTTTTTAACAAAATATATTATCTCTGATAACAATGTTAATAATAGCAGCAAAGAAAATAAATGATATTAGCTGTCTATTAACCTGGAGATAGCATGTAAAGGGAAATTATATTACACTTGAATGCATTTAGTCTAATGTTCTGTTTCTATTCTTGAGGTGATTTCAGGAACTTATAGTGCTCAGACAAACATGAGTAACAACTAGTACTGTAGTTATATATTCAGGTTATATCTATATATTCTGGACTGTGTCCATCTTATTGACCTTTGGATATTAAATCTAAATTACTTATATCAGTTTTCATTTTCTTTTTATTAATCACTTGACAAAAAAGTCAAAGATTGAGAATTTGTTAAACTTTCCATCTGTTAAACTTTCCATCTACTTAATATACATGGAAAATAGCCATAACTATTTTGTTTTTGTTTTTTTTTTTTTCAATCCAAGGGATATTTTGATTAGAGAGCCTGCTCATAATGAAAGTCTGGAGAAAGTATATCCATGATCATGTATCTTACACTTGACCTTACAAAATCAAATTTAAAAATTTCCTGTGCAACTATCTCTGATTATAGCATAAAAGCTTGACTGTAACTTTTTACTATGGAAATAAAGCATGAATAAGCAACAGAACTAATTATCTTTTATTTCTTTATTGCTTTACTTTGGAATATTAGAATACAATAAACCAGTATTTCAGGAAAGGTCTTCCATTTCTGTTTCTTCAACTATACTTTCTCTTTTAAAAAGAATACACAAAGGAAACTAAAATCTCTAGACTGGAACTAAAGGGACGCTATCTGAAACAGATATTTCATCATGTCTGCTGGAGAGGCCTAAATGTGTTTGCAAATTTTAGAGATCCATCTGCTGCCTCTGCCATAGCTGAAAAGGACACTTAATCTATAAGAAGTAGGAGAAAAAAGAGCAAGGCAGCACAAAGAACAACCTTAGAAGAAACTGTGTATATTCCAGGCCTCTCTACTGGCCTGATCCTCCTAACAGCTTTGAACTTAATGAAGTTATGGTGAGCTACTTAACACTGTAAATTATCATCAGACTTTTATAAAACAAAATATATAAATGTGACTTGTACTAGTCTCTTAATATGAAACTACCTTCCATAAAATATCAAACTGATAAAATTTACTATATGACAAGTTTCTAAATTTTAATCTCTTGAGATTTTAATTTCTGAGAGCTAGGAATGCTATCTGGTAAATGGAAGAGCACTAACTAAATGGGTCCCCTGTGGAGTTGTTACAGGACTGTGGTCGAGGTCTACCATGGGGACATTCTCTCTAAACCCCATCACTTTACAAAAATTGCCCAGGTATATTTCATCGCAGCTACAGTTCAAGCAACTATGATCAGTCACCAAGCTACAGTAATAGTAATGAGACCTTTCCAACATCAAATCATAAAGCATGTGGATGCAGGGCAGTATCATTCATAACAGCTCAATATTGGAAACAAGCTTAATGTCCACCATCAGGTTAATGGAAAGATATAATGCAGTACATCCATGCAATAAAATAATATTCAGGATTGAAAAGGAAAGAACAACCGACACATGCTACATCATAAATAAACTTCAAAAATATTCCTAGCATCAAACCATAGTGGTTTAGTCCCAGGGATCCTGTTTCCTATAGGACTCCTTCTAGAAGTCACTTCTGAAACAATTTCCCAATTCCCCTTGGGGGCTATGGTTTCTTACCTTATATCGTGAAACACCTTTCTGAAGAGATTTCAAGGTCATCTTTGTCTTCTACCTCTTTCTAAGAGGAAACTTGAGTTTCTGTTAAACTTCTATTCTAATGACTAGGTTGTTTGTCTTTGCCTTTTAGTAATATTTCTAGCACTATTGCTTCTATTCCCTTATAGGCCAAAACTTTATTTTTGACAAAATAGAAGAGTCACCTCAGAAAAATGTGGCCACACTCCTTGCCTGAGAATGATTACAGTTAACAGTCATGAGACAAGAGCATACACTGTAATCTACCACAGATCATACTGATCAAGAATATATATCAAGGTGAAGCAGGAAAAAATATACATATATACACAATGTGCAAAACAGATTATATAAAACTATATACATATTTTCATATATAAAACAAATATTCAGAGACAAAGAGAAACAAGCCTACTCTATGCATCTATCATCACCTGAGGTTAAAAAAAAAAAACTAACTCATTGAAATACAGTCTCGATGATGAAACAAACAATGCTATTACAAAACAAATGTTTGAATTATACAAATTATTTCATTTTTTACATTGCAAATATTTTGTTCATCCAATAGTCTAACATCCATATCACAAACATATTAAATATGACTAGGGAATACAACTTGCTTTACCTGACAAAATTCTCTATGGTTGGGTTATTCCATGAACACTGCTAGATAATTTAGCAGAGTTCAATAATTTGGCACCTGGGAGAAAATCAGCAGTGAACTCTAATAATTTAAACATGTATCCTAATCACTATAAAACCTGAAAATGCTTCTATGCAATTATGCAAAAATAATTATTACAAGTTTTATTGTACATTAATACTATTTACTGTCTCTAGCAAATTACATCTTTAATTTATTTAATAAATCTATAACACAAAACTAAGGACATGAATAATTTTGGATATATAGAGTAGTTCTGTAATTACTTTATTTACAATTTAATATGCTCAACAGTATGCTGAAATTTACAGCTTCTATTAAAAGAAAAGAGCAGGTGATGCTAAAAACATTTCAAGGCTATATAAACATTCAGACAAAAGATAATGTGTCTGCACTAAGGCTGTGCTTTTATAAATAAACCAGAAAGTGAAAAGCTTAAGTAGATCAGTAATATAAAAATATATGGGAACTGGCTCTACTCTGCTCAACCCTGAACTATCCTTATAAAAGGACTGAGTCTGGCTTTTCAGTTTCTTCCCACTCATGAAGTTGGCCTTGTGATCCTACGAGAGGCTTTAATCCCTGGGATCTTGGGATCACTTCCAGAAGTTGCATTTGAAACAATTTCCTATGTCTTAACTTTAGCACTAGCCTCTGTATTGGAACAATTCCTGGTTCTTTGACAGACATATCCAATGGAAGTACCAGTGCATTCCAAGCCAGTTCCCTGTTGCTCTGACTTTGCAGTCAAGGGCTGTCTCACTGACAACCAAGGTCACTAAGTCTGGGATCCTCTCTGCCTATGATTCACAGTTTAAAAGCACTGCTTTTCAACTTAGAACAAAAGAGGAAATGAAATATGCTTCAGGTAAGGTATAAGAAATGTGAAGTCTATATAAAATCCCTTAGGATATTCTATCTATGATATAAACTAACACCACAAGAAATTTAAAAAATCAGCATCTATTTCAAAAAGTAGTTTTATTATGCATCAAAGGGCATAATATCATAATCAAGAGTCATGTCAAATTTTTTTCAGACTTGGACATGGAGCTAGAAACCTGGAAGTTTAAGCAACTATTTATATTTAATACCATCCCTCTTGCAGAGTGAAAAACTCAGCTGTTATCAGATCATTTAAAAAAATCAAAAGTCAACTTTGCACAATAGTTAACATTTCTCAAGAAATACACTAACATATAACCCAATAATATCTACTTCTAGGTATTCACATAAAGGAAATGGAAATACATATCTAATCAAGATTGGTATGTAGATGTTCAGAGCAATACCATTCCTAATAGCTTAGAACTAAAAAAAAAAATGAAATATCCTTCATCAGGTGAATGGGAGGCATAATGTGGTATAGTCATATAATACTTGCCAATAAAAATTTATGAATAACAGACATACTTACATCATGGATGAATTTCAAAAACCCAATAAGAAAAAGAAGTCAGACATAAGAATACCAATTATACGACTCCCTTTCCTGTCCAGAAAAAGTTAATTTATAAAAAAATAAAATAGATTAGCAATAGCCTTTAATTTGAAATAGGAATGGGGATTATGTTTAAGTGAGAACAAGAAATCTTCATGGAGAAATAAAAAGCCTTTTAAAAACTGATTTAGGGTCATGGTTGCACCACTCAGTAAAGTTAACTCCTCTCAAAAAACTATTGAATTATACATTTGAAATGAGTGGATTTTACTGACATGTAAGAATATCACCATAATAACTGTTTTAAAAAACACAAGTGTATAATTTCATATGACTTAAATGTTCCTAAATATTTGTATATTTTAAGCTTTCATTAATAATGCAAACATAGGCAGCATTTTAAGATATAGATACATAAGAAATTTTAGAAATTATTTTCTGAAAAAGATATAGAAATTATAGTGATATAGCAGAACTGTCCTATTACATGAATGATTTTTGAGAAAATATATTTCAAAGGTAGTTTTAAAAACAAATAAACTAATACATTAATATCAAATCAAAAATTATTTCTAAGAGACTTCTTTTAAAAAGGTTGCATGACTAGCCAGGATAAAGATTTTTAAACATAGATGTATATGTACTAACATAAACAAACACACATATATACAAGTATAATTGACACACAAGATAATACAACATATACACACAAACATATATACAAGTATAGATGACACAAGATAATGACATGCTGCTTCTGAGAGCAAAAACTCCATTTTATACAACTTTCATATGTTACCAAGAAAATCTCATGTATGGTAGTTAATGCAAAAATTCTAAATAAAAGCATATTTTTCTCAGTAGTCAGTACTGGGAAATCTGAAAAGACTAGATCGTAATATTTTAAGGAAGAGATTGCCTTAAAATTAGTTCAAGCACTTTAAAAGGGAACTTAGAATTTGCAACTGTGCTGCTCTCCTTTTTTGAAAAGCAGGTTCCCTAGCAAATTGCTGTAGTTCTCTGAGTTTGGGAAAGCTTGAACCAATGGAGTAAAGCAATTATATTTGTCCAAAGGTGTTAATTGCAGAGCTGTGCCGCTACATGTTTGTTGTCTGTCAGCCTGCCCTCTCCATGAAACTGTTTGTAATTGTCTAAGCACCAAGTCAGAGTGATTTTGGGAGACAGTGCTAAAGCAGGAAGAATCTGTTAATCCTAATCTATTCTTCAACTCATGCAGGAAGAAAGATTGTGACAAGTGAATATATTTGGTGTCCTGGGCTATTTAAAGTTAATAAGTCATACTTTGGGAAAGGTATTGCCAAGCCACTGCAGTCAGATCAGATTATAATTCTTAGAGGAGGAATCTAATTTTACTTCTGAGAGTGGATGACCCCACTGCTTTTCAAGAGGATCAGGGAAAGAAAGGACTTGCCCCTTTCTCTAACCTTGAGCAAAGGACAAGTGTGCCCTTTCCCAATGGTGACACTCACCCTACACAGAAGGGTTGTTTGTTTTGGGCCCTTCACTGGAGTGACAGCTCCTGGCAGACATTAGGAACCATTCTGGTGTCTAGGAAAGCAGTTGTCATGAATGTCACTGTGGGGATCTATTAAAGGTACGAGTAGAGTAGTAAAATAAAAGGCTAGACGACAAATCTCTAAAACAGTTAGGGAAACTCTGGAGATGGAAGTCATTTACAGCAGTTTGGCCAGCAGAAGCTTATGCCACATAGTTTAGATTGAAAACAGGAGGTGTAATTCCACTGGGTAGTCACAATTTAGAGAGGCCAGTATCATATGGGCTAGAACAGTGGATGTTCCAACATAACAAAGCAGCATTTATACTCTACAGTAAAGAATAATTTCTAGTAATGAGGAACACTAATATAATAAATCACAGTAAGTCAAATAAGAAATCCAAGCATTCACCTGGACTAGAAAAGCACTGAGTAAAATCTAACACCATTCATTCCTAAAAAGAAAAAAAAAAAACTTAATAAATGTGGGCTAGTGTTTTAACATGATAAAGACCAGCTTTATCATAAACCCATAAACAACATTTTATTTAACAATGATACTAAATAGTCTTATTACCAAAAAGAAACAAAACAAAGAAGCTACTGTGATTTATTTAAAGCTCTAGAATGTCGAAATAAATCTCTAAGGTGTGCAAGAGCAATACAAACTATCATTTTGGATACTTGCAAAATAAAAGCTCCCATGATTTTCTAGAGATGTTATCTGTCAAATGAGAACATCCAAGAGAAGAGATAAAAACCATTAGCAATATTAAGAATGACATTAATAACTTATTATATGATGGGGGAAAATATCCATGTTAACAACAAAAAAATACAATTCCCATGAAAATGTTCTACACAAAATGTGCAAAACCTATAATAAGCAAAGTACTAAATTTTACTGAGACAAAAAAAAGGATGCTTAAATTTTTTAAAAATTACAAAGAATTTGAAGAAAAGACTCAGTACTGTAGAATGTGTACTTTGCCCAAATTAAAACATAAGTCTAATGACAGTCCAATTAAAACACCAAAAAGAGAGTGACAAAATTATCTGAAATTTCCATATTAGAAAAGATTAAAATATCTAAGAAACTTTGCAAAGGGAAATAATGAGAATTTTCTATGTTAGATGTTAAAACACTTATAAGGCTACAGTAAATAGTTTTGTGTCACTAGACCAAGTAACTAAGGAACAGATAGATCTATAGAAGAAACTGTTTTGAGATGCTATTACAATACACAGTAATATAAAGAATGAAAGGTTACAAGTCAGTGGGGAGTGACTAAAGCAACATACAGTATGAGGAAAATCAGTAACCTCTACCTAGACTATGATCCAGTCTTTTCTGTGTCCTCTGAGGCCTGATTTGGGTTCTTCTACCTTTCCAGGGTTATTTAGTAATTTTTTGACTCAGCAGGCTCCAGCCTCTTAGTTCATCTCCCTGTCTATCAAAATGTTAAGCTTGTTTTTTGCCTCAGGGTTTTGATAACTGCAGCTTTCCCTGACTAAGGGTCTTTTCAGTTCAAATGTCATCTCAGAGATGGTTTGTCCTGACAACCATTGTTCATACAGGACCTTTCTTGCATGCCAGGCACTTGTTATTAATTACCATTACTCTCAGAGATGACTTTATTTCCTAATACCTTTTTTTGTTTCTGACTGGTGTATATTGGCCACCTAGGAGTACGATGCTTATAGCCTTGTTTCTCTTGAAACCTCTAAATAATGTTTAGCAGTTACTAGAAGTTTAAACAATTTATATATGTGTATACATGCATAGGTATATACACAGGTATGTATCCATTGTGGCATGTGTATCTATGAGTACTGGGTAAATGTACGTGCATTTGTGTACATGTATACAAATGTGTTTGTAAGATGAACACTTATGCAGACTTTTTTTTTATAGATACTAGGTCTTGATATATTGCCTGGGGTAGTCCCAAACCCACGAACTCAAGTAATCCCTAGCCTCAGCCTCCCAGGTAGCTGGGATTACAGGTGCATGCCACCACACTCTATTTGCATAGACAATTTAATACACATATTTACCATAATGAATTCAGCTGAGCAGAGAGATATTTAGTTACAGATTTATTAATAACAGTGAGAAATCTATTGTGCTATTCCTTTTCATCACATAACATCATCATTTAATTATAATCGTATTCTCATCATTTATTTTTATCCACACAATAAACATTCTACTTATCACACAGCATCAGGGCATGGTTAAGTAAATGAGACTCTTCCAGATCTATCTCAACTCCAACGGAATTCAGACTGTCTTTTAGAAATTATTGTGATTCCTAGTTCCACTGCAAATTCAAGAATCTCTGTAGAGAGCAAGCAAGAGGTGATTAATTAGCAAATGATTCCCTTAGAGGAGAAAAGACAAGACTGAACTTGCCCATTTGAACAGAATTCAAGTGTTCTTTGTCTGACCCTACTCCTTTTTCTCCTCCTCTCCCTCTTTCCATCCTCATTTTCCACCTCTTTGCATGGACAGTCCCAGCTGTTAAGAGATTTCATGTCTGAATCCCTACTTGTTTTTTGTATCTAACTGTGAAATTGGAAAAAGAGAGACTGATATAAAACGAGATAAACCATTTTTTGTTGCTATTAGAATGTTAGGTGGAAGAGAATCCATAAAATATGGTGAAGATTTAAGGACTGGAACATTTAAGGGCTTAGAGCTATATAGGAACCCCTTCCCAAAAAATAGGCTATTAAAGATGATTTTTGACATGATTCATATTTCCAAACAACCAAACACAAGATAAGTGTCCTTCTTTGTGTAGTGTGGTGTGCGGTAGGGTGAGAGGTGTGTGTGTGTGTGTGTGTGTGTGTGTGAATGTGTGTGGTTTTATGTCTGCACACCTGCATGTGGTTTTTCTTAGCTTATTTGCTGTAAAAGAAATAAAGATTAGGGAAGGAAATATTTTTCAATATTTTCACTTTGCCTTGGGCAATTTAATGGTCCACTTCTAGAAGAATAGGATGAGATTTACAGGAACAGATTTGATCTGAATTGTTCTGATAATAATAGTTAAATGTCTCTACTAAACCTTTTTCTTTCTGAAGAATATTTCACAATAAAGTACAATACCAGCCACTGACCTCTGAAAAAAAATCCAAAATGGCCTCGGGGCTAGTTTGACTAGGACAGATGAAGCCGTCTGTTGGGTTTTATTAATATATCTGTCCTAAAGAGTGAAATTTCACAACCATGACCCAATGAAGGAAATGGAATTTCTTCCTATCTTTCATAATCTTTACAAAATGGAAACTGGCTGTGATTTTGTTTTTAATCATTCTGTATTCTTTATCTACTTCTTGAAGAAGGTACTTATAAACTGGTTATAACTGGCCTCCTTTAAAACTTAAAAAGCTTTTTTCCAAGATGAAATGACCAAAGCAAAGTATGTAACCTTGGCACGTGGAGCTAAGATCAGCCAAGGTCCTGCAGGATTCAAGAGAAAGAAGTACTGCCATTACCTTAAAACTACTGCCATCACTTAAACTTAGTATCATCTCCAAAAATAACCTTCCCATGGAAGAAACCAACCATATAGCAAGGCAAACATCTAGAGAATCTGTTTTTGTCATGTGAATCACCCTCTGCTCTCCTTAACGCCCAAAGGAGGCCTTGCCTTCAACACCTTAATTTTCAGTACTCAAACAAAGAAAAGATGTTTACTCATGTTCATTCTACCAAGCCATCTCACTGAGGCCCAAAACTTTCTGTTCCCGAAGGAGAAATACATATGGCCATACTTATCAGAGCATAAAGTCTGACTACTAAGGATGAAGCAAAGTATCTTTTGAGATATCATTCAGTAACTCAAAAATAAAAATACCCTTTTGTTCATCTCATTCCTTCAGAATTTGCAACCATGTCAATTCTCCATACATATGCAATTAAATTTGTTCTTTTTCTCCCATTAATCTGCCTTTTTCATTTTTTTTCCTAGATGAGCCTGGGAAGATCCCACAAAGGAAAGGGAGTTTTTCCCTCTACATCCTACCACTATTACGAATGTTAGAAACCAGAAAACAGGGTAGGGCTATCCACAGGAATGATGATTTAGAGGAGGGACATCAAAGAACAATTGAAATAAAAACTTAGGAACCTGAATTTCCACACCTAGATACACTCAGTTTTTAGAAGTCAATCCCAAATACTTATCCCTTCTTTCTGCTGCTTCACTCTTCTCCTATGACAGTCCCCATCCTCATCCACTATTCTCAGTCTACTTATTAATTTCTTTGGTTTCAAAGTCAGAATGATTTTCCAAACTGGAATTATTATCTGCTAAGGATTCAGCAGTCAAGGAAAATCTCTGCCTTCTAGGAGCTTATATTGCAGTAGGAGGAAAAAAAAAAAAAAAACAATAGATGAAGTAATTAAACTATAGAATATTGATTGATAATATGACAATGCTGGCAGCCAAACTTTTTGACCTATAAAAACAGCAATTTCTTATGAGTCAACCCACATATTAAATGGTTATAAATATTATTTTCAAAATGAAGTAGGTTAGGAATAGACTGTAGGGTGGATGGGGGAGTGAAGACAGAGTGGGTTACAACTTAAAATAGGGCAATCAGTCTCCCAGTGATGAAAACATGTGATTTTTTTTCATTATTTGTCTAAGAAGCTCTGATCCCTTTATAATGAATTTTCTTAAAACTCTGTAACACAGAACTTACTGAAAAACTAAAATAACTTATTTATATATACGAATTTTAGGGTATTCATATCAAGTAGGAATACAGAAAGATCATACTAACATAAGTCTATTCATATCCTATGAAATTAGGTTAAATACTAGTGAGATATAGTTTCAATTATACAGGCTCTATGTCACTAATTTTTAAGATGAGAAATAAATTATGTTTTAGCAAGTTTAGCAGAATATAGTGCTTTTCAGTATTTAATTTTTGTGTGAAATATAAATATAGGTAAGGGAGAGAAGGGAATACATATAGAATATCTACTAATTTTTAATTAAACTGTGTCCCATATCTGATCTTGGCAGCTCACTCTGAGGTCATGTCTCAGAATTAACAAATGTTTTTGAAAATAATAAATACTAGCGGGGAACAGTGGCACCTGTATGAAAGTGGCAGCCTAGGAAGCCGCAGCAGGGACCGGGGACCATGGTTCGAGTCCCACTCGGGACAAAGTAGCGGGACCTGGTTCCAAAAAATAGCTGAGTATGGTGGCGCATGCCTGTAATCCCAGCAACCTGGGAAACTGAGGCTGGGGATTGGTTGAGTCTGTGGTACCCCAGGCACTGAGCCTGCACGCAGTTCCATGGGCAAAAATAGCGAGACCTAGTCTCAAAAAAATAAATAAATAAATAAACAAACAAACAAATAAATAAATAAATAGTATCTGATTCAAATATACAAGAATATATTTTGTAAATATATTGCTTAAAAATTAAGATAATAACAAAATTATTAATTTAATATTGAACATGGACTGAAATCTGAAAAAAACAGTAAATTCTCCTCCTGAATATTGACCTAACTCAGTATTCTAACAGTTAGTTACCCAAAAAATCCTTAAATTAGCGAGCCCAAAAGAACTTTTGTAATGGTAGAAAAGTTCTTATCCAAGAAGGTAGCCACTAACCAAACATTTTAAAAGTGGCTAATGCAATCGCTGCACAAAATTTTTCATTCATAATTAAATTAATTTATTTATTTCCTTTGGGGGGATTATTTTTTTTAATTTTTTATCAATCATTTTGTTGTTTATATATTCGTGGGCATATATATACATATATTTATATAATATCATTACATAAATTTAAATTTAAACAGCCACAAGACCACATATCCAAATAGCACAACTCCAGATCCTGCCTTATACTTTTTAAAATTAACTCAAGCCGGGCGCGGTGGCACGTGCGTGTAACCCCAGCTATCCTGGGAGGCTGAGGCTAGGGATCACATGAATCCGTGGGTTTGGGACTACCCTGGGCAACATAGTAAGACCTAGTTTCAAAAAACAAAATAAAATAAGGCTTCCATCAGCTAGTTCCCACGTGTAGACAGCATAGACTCACATGCTTATTGTCTACCTACCCATGCTTCTGGTCTCAAACTTTCTTCTTAATTATGACAGTTACTCATAGAAATTCTGTGGGGCCAGTACTGTTCATCTCAGAAACACTGGCTGGCTGAGAGTCCTGACTTATTACCATGTCCATGATAAGAAGTAGATATAAACATGCTA
This sequence comes from Uropsilus gracilis, assembly GCA_004024945.1. Taxonomy (NCBI): domain Eukaryota; kingdom Metazoa; phylum Chordata; class Mammalia; order Eulipotyphla; family Talpidae; genus Uropsilus; species Uropsilus gracilis. The sequence goes on along the minus strand of PVHY01000140.1, from coordinate 238,170 downwards.
TTAGAAAACTAGAGTATATGTTCTATTAGAATAACTAGATACTACCTTTACCCAAAGAGAAGAGATAAAATCTGGCAATTTATCAAATGTCACTTTCAAATCTAAAATTCTAAATTTTCCATATCAAAACTTCTTTTTTGGGGGGAGTGGGAGATTACTTTAGTAATTTACTATTTTCTTTTTTTAATTTAATCTTTTTAATTATATATATATATATATATATTACATTATTGTGTACCCTAGGGTTTTCCCATTTCTTTAACACCTGTTAACGAACTTATTCTTTTGTTCCCTCTGCCTCCCCTGTTTTCTTCCCCCTCCTTCTCTCTCACTATTGTTCAGTTCTATTTGGTTGTTTTTAATATTTCTTGTTTGTTTGTTTTTCCCTATATCCTTCATATAGTGAGACCATCCTGTATTTCTCTTTTTCTTTCTGGCTTACTCCTGCTAAATGAGTCCTTCTAGCTCCATCCATGTTGCTGCAAATAACATATGCTTGTCCTCTTTGATTGATGCATAGTATTCCACCATGTCCATATTCCACATTTTTTTCAGCCATTCATCAGTTTTGGGGCATTTGGGTTGTTTCCATATCTTAGCATGTAAACATAGCTGCAAGAAACATAACCGTACAGGAGTCCTTTTTAATTAGTGTTCTCATGTCAGTAAATGGTGCTGGGAAAACTGGACTACGACTTGCAAAAAAAACAAACCAAGATAACACCCTCATACCTTGTACAAAAATCAACTCAAATGACTAAAAGACTTGGATATGAGACCTGAAACCATAAAATACATAGAGGGAAAACCCATGCAAAACCCTCCATGAATTTCACTTCAGAAATGCATTTCTGGAAACTATAGCTGGCAAAAAAAAGGAAAACATAAACACCTGGAACTACATCAAACTAAAAAGCTTCTGTACAGCAAGAGACAATAAACAAAACAAGAAGAAACTCAACTGACTGGGAGAAAAATTTTGCCCTCCAGACACGTGATAAGAATCTGATAACAAAGATCCACAAAGAGCTCATCCAACTCAACAAAAACAAAGGAAAAAAGTCCAATCAAAAAATGGGAAGAACTAAAGAACTAAAAAGACACTTCACCAAAGAGGAAATACAGATGGTCAATAGGCATATGAAAGAAGACTTCACATGACTAATAATCAGGGAAATGCAAATTAAAACCACACTGAGATAGATACCATCTTACACCAGTATGAGTGGCCCATATATATTAAAAAAAAAAAAAATGGACAACAACAAATGTTGTCGTGGATGTGGAGAAAAAGGAACTTTCCTGCACTGTTGGTCCAGCCACTATGGAAGACTGTGTGGAGGAACCTCAAACAACTGAAAGTGGAATTACCATTCAACCCAGCAATCTGACTACTGGGAATCTACCCAGAGTTCATACCAAAACTTTTGGGTAGAAAAATGACTATTTCTGAAATTATACCGTAATCCCAACAATCTCACTTTTTTTTCTGATGTATTGTATAAGTATGGCACACTAACTGCACCACTGGAGCTCCTCTGATGTCCTAAAGAAAGATATTTCATTAACCATAGTTAATAATGCATTGCTGTTTATGCTAACTTAGGTCACATATTCTATACAAAATATTGGGATTAAGTCCTGTTCTACATTTTACATTCTAAAAGTTAATTCTAGCTATACATTTTCAAATAGATAACGATTTCCTGCTATTTACCAGATTAGATACTTACAGTCAATAGAGAACATAGTTTTAAATGTAATATTTAACTGATTTTTTAAAAGCAAAATATAAAAAGAAAATAAAACTTTACAGAGGAATAGGGAAGTGGATTTAATATGCATCTGACATAAGTGAGTGCAACTCAAAGGACTTACTGGTTCAGCATGACATCAAGAATAAAGGAGGTTCCAAAGGCATCAACCTGGAAGCTTGCCTGGTCAACATGAGTCAACTGCAATAAGAAAAAGTTAAAAGGCATTTATTACTCAGCCGTAACAATAAGATGATACACATTTCTTATAGTTATTCAGGAAGGTTTATAGCACCATCGTGAAAAAAAACAATTCAACATTAAATGAAAACAAAGCAAAAGTCTATCTTCTCATAAGCCAGACATCTACCAATCTGAAATAAGATACCACCCAATGCAGAAAGGTAAGCACTTACAATTCTAATTTATCTCAAGAGGCTAAACATTTTATTCCCAAGAAGACTGTACTTAATTCACTTTGCTCTACAGTAAATGGCTGGCTCCTTTAAAATTAAGATTTGTACATTAAGAAATAAGCAAAAATAAGTTCAAGTCAAGAGTAAAATAAAATGGTGAATATGATTTCTTTACAAGGGGTGCTCCCCAAAAGGCCTGAGATCACTTGAGTTTGCAGGCAAAGACTACCGCAGGCAACATAGTATGAACTAGGTTCGAAAAAGCAGCCAGGCGTGGTAGCACACACCTGTAATCCCAGCTACATGGAAGGCTGAGGCTGGGGACCGCTTGAGTCCACAGGAATTGGGACTACCCCAAGCAACATAGCGAGAACTAGTCGCTAAAAAAGAAAAGAAAAGAAAAAAACCAGGGGTGCTCCTAATCCTCTAAAAAATTTGTCATAACTTTCATCCAATTTTAAATGTGTACTTTAAAACTAATATTTCATCTAATTTACCAAACATAATTTTACAGAAGTTTCCAAGAGCAAAACTCCTTAAGAGCAAAAGTGAGCCTACACCCATCTATTGCAATAACAAAATTTTTTTGTAAAAGAAAACAAAGTCATAATTTCCTATGCCATACTAGAAATGTCCAGAGAAAATCACAAGGTCTACAAAACTATATATATGTATGTATGTGTGTTATGTGTGTATATGTGTCAGCATTAATATCAGCATATTGAATAATCACATGGATTACCTGAAGAAGAAAAGGATTTATTTCATTTGACATCCCAAATAATAACAACAGCTATATATAATCAGACTTTGTATTAAACTTTTGTTTATATTTCCATAGTATCCAAATTTCTAAAATAAACAGAACAATTCCTACAATGAGGAAAAAACTAACACTATTTTAGAGATTAAAAACTGAGTAACAGTATTTATAGAGATGTGAGGCAGATGGTGTTGCACCTCTCTCAGAACTGAGCAACCTAAGAAAGAACATTCTAGGATTTTATAATGCATGAAGGACACTATCATCCTTGGGATTTTCACACACAGTAAACTACCGTATTTGGTTAGAAAAGAGAGCTCCATAACAATAAACCTTTCTTTAAAAAGAAGGAAAAGCTTCTATTTTAAAAACTCTGAAATAAGTAAGGATAGGAGACTGTTGTGCCAAACCCAATTCTCATGAAGCTCCAAGGATAAAATACTATCTGAACCTCTTCATCCAAATTAACCATTCAATTTTAACTCCTCACTCTTCCCAGTTAGGACCTATCACTAAATTCTTCTTTCTATGAAAGTTATGATAGGTTTTGGAGTTTCACATCTTGCTCTTCATTTCCACATTTGCCAGAAGATTATAGCTTCTCTTTTTAAATTTGACTCCTAACAGAACTCCAGTGTAAGTCCCAATATCAAATATATAAATGTTTTCTCTCTGATTTTTCAAGATTCTCCACCTACGTAGCCATAAAGATGTAGATCAAATTGTTCAATATATCGTTGAGTCAGAGCTGCCATCACAAAGTACAAGAGGCTGGGTGGCTTGAACAACAGAAATTCACTTTCTCCTATTTCAGGAGGCTGGGTGTTCAAGATCAAGATTTCACAGATCTCAAAGAGCGATCTCTCTCCATGATGATCATCTTCTCACTGTGTCCTCACATAGGCATTCTCTATGTCTCTCTTTCTACAAGGACACCTGTCATGTTGAATTAAGGTCAATTCTTAATGCCTCATTTACCTGAATTACTTCTTTATTCTAAAATGCCCATTTACAAATACAATCACACTAGAAATTTGGATTTCAACATATGAACTCTAAAGGCGACATGATTCAGTACTTAGTGATCCTCCTCCATGAAAGTCTCCCAACCCCTCCCTGCTTCCTCTCCTTAAATACAGTTCTGTGTGATATCAGAGCCTCAGTACTAACCAGCATTGAGTATACAGCAAGTATCCCTGTTTCACCATCTCAGATTTATCAGTCACCTGGATGCATAAAAGTACAACAGTTGAACAGTTAAAAAGTCACCTGCTTACAGAAATGAACTTCTTCCATCAGGGTTGTTCTTAATGCCATATAAATGGATAATGTCTTTCTTTTCATCTAAAAGTTTCTTGAGTTTCTTGAAGTGCTAACAACCATGTTTTGGGAACAGCCTGAGGAAAGTTCTACTTACCAGAACTGATGTCTCAATTAGAATGAACCTCTCTCCTCTATTCTTTCTCAGAATTTCTGAGCAGGCCACATGTTACTCATTTTGACACATGATTACAACGTGGATCAAGATAACATTATTGTTCTTTATTGGCAAACTCTTGACTACTTGCATTAATTCTATCTAATTCTTATTATTTCTTTTACCTGAAATTTCATTCTGGTATTGTTTTGTTGATCTCATCCATGTCCCAAGAAGAAACAGATTTAAAATTTAAAAGAAAATTTAAAAGAAAATCCACTGATGGCATGATGTTTGGTGAAAAATGTTTGAATTACTTATAGGAATAGGAAGAGGTATATATTAATATATGTTCAAAGTTGGGTAGACTTCCTTAGACTATAAACAGCTTGATTCATTCAACAAACAAATCTGAGAGTTTAACAAATGCTGGGAGTTTAACTAATTTTGATTTGGGGGACAGGTACTGAAGAAGACTTACCATGTTCCAGCTAAAACAAAGCTGATCATTTAGTATAGGGTAAGAAAGTAACAATTCAGTAAAATGTTCAGAAAATTCATTGTGTATGTGTTTACTAAATTTCCTAGAAAGCCTCTCCTAGGAAATGATTTTGGGATGATGACCTAATGACTAGACGGAACTTGTGGTAGGCAATCATAATAATGACTCCCAAAGATGCTCATACTTCAAACTCTGCAACCAGTGAATGCATTATCTTGCATTCAGTTTGCAGGGATAATTAAGTTAAGTTAGCCTTGATAAGGTAAAATCATACCGGATTATCCAGGCAGGCCCTATCAGCACAATGGTCCTTATAAGACCTTACAAAGACTGACATTAGATAAGAGCTGTGATGATGGAAGTACAGACTGGAATGAGGTGAGGAATGCTAATGAATCTTGGCAGACTCTAGAAACTGAAAAAGGCAAGGAATGATTCACCCATAAAATTTCCAGAAGGAGCAGAACCCTGCCAAGGGTTTTTCCTTATTAGACCCATTTCAGATGGCCAGAGATGTAAAAAAAATTCCTTTTCCTTTACAAAACTGCATTTACAGTATTACGTTACAGCATCAATAGGAACTTAATACAGTGTCATTCTCACTGTCCCTGACCATTTAGAAAAGCAGTTCTAACAAAGAGAGGATTGCACCTGAGTTCAATGCAAATTCCTTCATGCAGACACCCAAGAGATCACAAGATCAAACTCCAAAATCCAACTCCCCACATAAAACTTACCAGTCAATCCAAACTTGCAGTGGTGATCACAAAAACAGGGATTCTTTATATAAAGAAACAAGGCAAAGAAATAGACAAAAGCAAACCAAAACAAATCCTTGAAATCTGACTGCAGAAGTGAGGCTACCAGAAGCAATGGGGGTGGAAGCAAAGAGGGGTGGAGGCCCAATGAAATATGGTGAGGTATTATTGGTGCTTTGGTGGTAGGTGTACTGTGGTAACATATATTTAAAAAAGATGTGTGTCTATACTTGAAAAAATGTACAAAGTTGTAAGCCAATAAAAAAGAACTCATAACAAATGTTTTTAAATGTATGGTTTCCTTGCATTCTTGGTGGTCTTCTATCATTCAGGAATCACACTTCTTCCACATATATCCAACTTAACAAGTGGGTTTATAGAGAAAATACATGTTTACTTTTTCAGGTTACCTTGTAGAAATAAGAATTTAGTAGAACTGCAAGAAATTTTTTCTTTATTAATACTCCATTTATTACTCAACATAATTGCAGTCAACCAGTATGACTCTCAGAATGTTAATCTTAGACCTTTTATTTTTCAGTTTAAAGGAAAAGAAAATGTTTGAACAGAACTATTATCAGGATTTTCCTTGGAAGGAGTTGGAGGGTAGGAAGGGATATCTAACATATACTGTGGAAGAAAAATTCTAATATTAGTAACTTTAAGTTGAAAACTAAAGAGTAGTAATGGCTCTCAGAATATCTGAAACCATAACTTGCAGAAATACATTCTTTCAAACTACTATATATGATTTGGCTTAAAAAAAACTATTATTTAAGCAGTTCAATATCATTGAATAATACTGAGAAAACCTTAGGTTCATATACAACATACTTTTTCTAAGGCCAGTGTGAGCAAATGTCATTTCCAAGGTTATATTTATTTGGTGGCAAGGCAGGTATTTCATTACTAGCAAGCCTGTTCCATTATGCTTGATGCTTGCTTCTATTCTGCAGCTTGAGGCACTTGCAGGTTTTACTGGGTTCTAAAGAATAATTATTATAATAGAAGCTTTTTTAGAGTCATGAAAATACTCTAAAGGAAATTTTTAGAGCATATGAAAAGAAAATCAAAATATGACTGTTTTCATCAGAAAAGTCAATAATATTATTAGATCTGACACAGAGCACATGTTCTAGGGCTATTCTGAATACAACCTTAGAAACTGAGAACACAGCTTAAAATACACATGGAAATTCATCTTTTAGAGAAAAAGACTTAAGATAGGCATGGCGGAGTGTGTGTATGTTTAAAAAATTGAGACAAGCCATGAGGCTGACTTTTATAGGAGCTGTGAAACAAAAGACTGAAGGAGAAAAGTACAAAAATATAAAACAACTATCCAGATGGCAAGAAAATTTAATAAGTCAACATAATTACATAAGGATAATTTTAATTTCAAATTTCAAAAATGAATCATAGAATTTTCGGTTCAAAAAATCTGATAAAATCCCCAGAATGAAGTCTATTTCTTATTCATGGACAATAGTTAAAATTTAAATGTGAAGTTAATATAATCATGCTTCTAATGCATTTTGCTTTTCCTCACATCTCTCAGAACCAAATAATTGTGGTCAATCTATAAATCCTGAAGAGGAAATGCAAAGAACTTTTTGAGACTGCCTTATCTGTAATCATTTTTTAAAGGAAAGTTGACACTATAGTTTTCATGGTAGAATCAGCACTCTGACCCAAGGGGAAAGTCAAGGTAGCTTAAGTTTTTAATCTGTATAACATAAATACCAAATCAATAAATACCAAAGGTGGAGGACTAACCAGTACGAAGACATTGTGCAACATAATTATGAAATTAATTTCATAAATAACATTATGAAAAAGAAGTCTTAATACATGTAACAGAATCTTCGCCTATTCTACATCCTAAATACATTTTTTTTTTCATTTGATTGTTTCAGCTAAATGTTAACAGAATAGTTTGCAAGTGTAAGTCCTGGCATCTAGTACCTAGAATTCAACTGAAAACAAAACATCAGTAATTACCTATAGATATTATCCCTCATTTTTCCTACATCAGGAGAAGCAATTGAAAAATCACCATAACCTCACTAAGACTGCTCCATTGCCTGATGTGATTGTGATAAAAGTACCCAATGAGACAGATACCACAGATCTACTAGGATTAATATTTCTCATTCTAGAATTTCTTGTGGCCATATCAGCAAGATGATTTTCTGTGGTTAGTTAAGATCAGAACTATAGAGTAGTTCTGAGTAGTTTTTTAGAGTAAAACTGTATTACCAACATGTTTATTAACATGTTTATTAATTCCAATACATTTGCCTAACATATAAATTAGCATGATACATGTAAGATTAGTGTTTCTACTCCTATTTCTGTATCTATGACTTTATCTTAAATACCATGCCCCTTCTATCTGATCATTTCGATCATGTCTATAGTTTTCATAAACTGCCCCACTTAATTTGCATAAACTTACTCATATTGTTCTCTTTTTTCAATATTTTAAGGCTTAATACTGGTTTGTATCATTGTTCCCATAAAAGGAATGTGGAATCCCCCTTCAGGCATTATTGCCATATAACCATACTGTTCTTAAAATTCTAATCTTCTCACTTAGTATTACAAGAACCACTTAGTATTCCAAGAACCACTTCCCACTTAGTATTACAAGTGTCTAGAGTGGAACAGTTTATAACAAAATGAAACAAAACAAATAAAGCACAGTCGTTACAGTCAGGCAGGGCTGGATTTGAAGTCTGGGTTTTCCATTTATGAATATCACTGGGACAAATTATTTAAGATTTCTAAACTGAAAGCTTCTGTCTCTAAAAGATTAAAAAAATATATACACTTTGTAGATTTATTGTGATCTGGAGGATATGTAACAGTTCATTCAAACTTTGTGGAGTGCAGACCATATGTCTAGAAATATTTTAAACCCCAAGGATAAAAAGAATAGTTAGACAAGACTGCTGTATCTAAGAACCTCACAGTCAAAAAGGGAATCAACCAAATCAACTTTACAAATCAACTTTACAAAATATGTAACACTCCAATAACAGATATATGTACAAGATACAACAACAGGCCGGGCACAGTTGCTCGTGCCTGTAAGCTTCAGCCTATGAAGTGGCCAGGACTAGGGTCGCGGTTCGAGTCCCGCCTGGGGCCTGTAGCGAGACCTAGTTCCAAAAAAATAGCTAGGCGTGGAGGCATGCACCTGTAATCCGAGCTACCTGGGAAGATGAGGTTGGGGATCGCTTGAGTCTGTGGTACCCCAGGCAACGAGAGCCTGAGGTTCCACAGGCAAAAATAGCGAGACCTAGTCTCAAAAAAAAAAAAAAAAAAAAAGATACAACAACAGTACTCTGAACTATGGGGCTGCAGACAGTTATGAGAGTGCCATTTGCACTGTCAATGCACGGAGAATCACTTCCCCAAAAGGACCCACAAAGGTAAAAACGTGGGGAAAAGTTCATTCAGACAAATTCGAACAAATTCTGTCTCCCGATGCAGAAAATACAAAGCATCTATTGTGGAATAGCAGGATCGAATTATAGATGACAATGTATTTCTAAAACAGTGGTTCTCTATAATACTGCACATTACATTTGTTCAGCTCATTTTTGTAAAAAGAAAAAGAAAGAAAGAAAATGCAATACCTGGGACTCAGATCCATAGATTCTGACTCAGTATGTAGGGAGTGATCCTGAGCAATATTTTTTAAAAAGCTACCCATAATACTAAGGTGTAGCCGAGGACAGAGAAACCACTATCTAAGCTAACATAAGAAATGTACTATTTATCCTGAAAGAAAATAGAAAATGGATGTTAAGGCCTTTGTTGTAACAATGTTCAACAAACAGTATCTCCCTTCTTGCACCCACATAATTTTATGACAAAATAAGTTTAACTCTGAAAAACGATGCTACAGATTTCTTAGAAGTAAAATCTATGTCCTTTTGAGAATTACTACCTGAATTCTATGGCTGAGTTCAACTCAAGTACTGGAAGTCTGAAAAGGAAAGGGGGAGGTATGAGAAAGTCAAAAAAGGAAGAAAAAAGAAACCCCATTTGGTGGCCTCCCCAGATAAATTGAGGACCAAGGGATTTCAGAAACATTTCTGCAAGTTCATTGGCATTACTGCCTCACACACAGTAGACTAAATGAGCAGATTAGATTAGAAATGCTTTGATTTTTTTTTTTAAAGTTACCCATGTGAGTCTAAGGTGTAGTGAATTCCATGAAATTCTCCTCTAGCTGAGCTTGCTCTCTAACTCAAATTCAAGTTCTTGCTACTCACTTTTTTGGTATGAAAAAGTTTACAACTAATGTGAACATATCCTTGTTGGGGATATGTTCTCCAGAACACAGGTTATGTCAATGTAGCTCCCATTACCCAGGACTCCAAAGTGAAGTCCATACTGGGTGTGAGGGTGATCTGGCTGTGACATCTGTCACCCCATTCATTGATAGTCAGGGTTCATTTGATGATCTGACTGGCTAGGCAGCTATCCCCTTCCTCCCTCACCACTCCATGTGTGTCCTTCCCAAAGTTGTGTGTCTGATCGAAGAGGGTCTTCCCCAAATAGAGATGGACCTGACCGATCTACGGTCAAGGATATATGAGTAGCTGTGCTCCCCTGCTGGAAACTCCACACAAGCTCTCAAAGTGAAGCTGATACAGCATGTACGTGCACACATGCACAAAATGCCTTCTCTGCAATAAAATGAACAGTTAATGGCATTCCTAAATTTGCTTTTCTAAGTTTCCAGTCCTGAAAGCACTATAGTCTGTGATTCCCTGGATGCCCTTCTCTCCAGTGGCCCCTGTCCCAACAAACTAGAGGCAGAGAGACTATGCTAACACCAAGAGCTGATTTTCTCATCTCCATTCAGGAAGTCAGGCAGCCTCATTACCTATTTATGTTCCAACTGTCTTCTGATAAATCAGTCTCTCCATCATCTTGGCCATTAAACACCCATTACCAGGCCTTCAATTTAAGGCCTGAACAAGAAAATGCTTACTCACATTAATCCTGAAAGTCAAAGTAGACCTTTAAGATCTTTAGTAGCCTGAGAACAATACAATATGTAGTCATATTGAGCTGTAATTAAATCTGAGCACAAGGAATCCCAATGATTGGATGCAACCAAATCAGCAGACTAAATCCATCAGATAAATAGGCCCTGGAAAACTGATACTCTTAGAGGAAAAAGTTTGAGAGAAAGGAGATTGGAGCTCTTCCTGGATCACTACTGACTTGATATTTGATTTAGAGTGTAATTATTAAAACTTTCTATGCTGCTTCTTTCCCCCCCTATATGTGAAACAAATAGTATTAATGATAGAATGCTATGAGGAAGACTTTAAAATTTTTGTTTATGGTGAAAGAGTATAAACTATTGCCAAGAATATAATTACAGAAAGCTAAAGAAAGAATGGGTAAGTAAATAAACAGTTTAACCATAACATATTCAAATGAATGTCTAGTTAGGTTAGCTCTAAATCAGATCATTTTAAAGCAGTTCTAGAAATAAGAGTTGTCTACCAGTTTGGGGTCACAATTTCTCCTGGAGGCAATATCAAAAATAGGGCAAAGAAATTCACATCAAGATTCACTTTGCCCAGTTTTGTTATGTCAACAAAGTTTTGGTTTTGTTTGTCTACTCAATTTCATTTCATTACATAAATACTAGCAGTTTCTGAGAACTGAAATTCAAGTCAACAAAAGAATCGGCAATGAGGGTTTGAAAAGCAACTCAGGAATACCAAAATACTCAGAAAATGAGAAATAACACTGAACAAAAACCCATGATAAATAATTCTTAAATTGGCACATAAGAACAACAAAGGATTTTGAAAAGAAAATTCACATGGGGAAAAAGGACTTTTTCTACATAATATGTACCTACAATCATACACACACCTACATAAATAAAGTTGTGTGTGTGTATAACTTTAAAAAGGACCAGATGCTTCCTAACATATCTCAGTGGTCCAAAAGTCTTTGCAAGAACAGGATAAATAAAAATAATATAAATAAATATTACAAGAGTAAAGCTCCTGTTTAAGAAGAAAATAAACAGCAAGTAACCAACTTCAAGGATATTTAAAAGGTAAATTTTTTTAACCTGTAACTTTGGAGATTTCCAATCATTTCTATGACCTTTTGTCTGAATAGAGAAAGGAAATGAAATCATTAATCTTATCACTCTTTTCTTCATTGACTTGAAAGCCTCTCTTGATAGAAATAATTTCATGCTCAAGTCTGGGTCAGAAACAATAGATAGACAAACAGAACCACAAACTCCTGTGGCCTTGCTAGGGTGGGATGTTAGTGCTTGGAAGCCAATCACTCTCTCTACATGATTGGGCTTGGTAGTGGGAGTACTGAACTGCTATTGCTGAAAGACTGTAGTCCCTAAGCTATTGATATATTTGCCATAAATATGAATAAACCAAAATCTCCAGCTATTGCCCCTAATAGGGGTAAATTAAGCTGCTTAAAGGGGTCTTCAGGCTCCTGCCATGCTGTATTAAAGAATTCTTAAAAACATACTGATACTAAAAAAAAAAAAGACATACTGATACTCTTACAAAAGAAAAAGGCTCAGCATCATTCTTTCTATGCAGCTTTTTACTTGTACTGAAGCAAGTGAACATTTGGAAAATACAGAGTTTAGTTATCCACTAATTTATTAAATTAAAGGAGAATGAGGCCGGGAATGGTGGCTCATGCTTGTAAGCTTCAGCCTATGAAGCGGCCGGGGCTAGGGATTGTGGTTCGAGTCCTGCCTGGGGCCCGTAGCGAGACCTAGTTCCAAAAAAAATAGCTGGGCGTGGTGGCGCACGCCTGTAATCCCAGCTACCTGGGAGGCTGAGGCTGGGGATTGCTTGAGTCCGTGGTACCCCGGGCAACGAGAGCCTGCGGTTCCACGGGCAAAATAGCGAGACCTAGTCTCAAAAAAATTAATTAATAATTAATTAATTAATTAATTAAAGGAGAATGTATTCTCTTCTGAGAAGTGTGTAGGTAATCACTCTGAACTACCCCAGCAGAGTTTCTGGGAAGCTGCCTCCTGGCAAGGTATCATGACTGAAATATTCCCCAGGTCAGCAAACTAATCAGACTGTAACCAAGTTGTCCACATTTTTTTGTCCTTCCCTGGTCTTCCCTGCACGATTCTGAACCCCTACTGTGTGCACAGTACATTCAGGAAGATATACTCTCTGCGCTCAGATTTTCATTGACTAGAAAGACATGTTACTACTCTACAAGGCAGTAATAAAATACAGCGATAAATTTTTTTGTCCTTAGGAGTTCCCTTTGTTTTAAACCCAAGTTTAAATATAATTGTCCTCAGTTAAAGCTGCTACTTTAACTGCGGTACAGCAGCTTCCCATTATTTCCTCCTTTGTTTTTGTCCTCACAGTTTCTCCTGATTTTCCAACATTCTTGTTAGGACTTTTGAACATCATTCAAAGAGAGGGCAAGAAGGGAACATTCCAAGGAAAGGAGCCATTCTGCTTCTGAACACTGTTCCCTTCTTTAGAAGAAAATAAATAGGAAATAATCAGTTTGTGAGATAGTTGGCTCTATTTATGAGAGACATATAAAGAAGGAAATAAAAGATGACCCCAGGTGTTCAAGGAACCCACAAAGTAATTATAAAACCCTTGTGAAAATGGTATTTTAAGCCATCTTAGAACTAGAAAGTCATTGGGGCTAATTTGAGGGCAGAGTCTTCAGAAACATACTGCAATCGAGAAAAATTTGAGAAACTCTAAAAACACCTACCTTTAACTTTACCCCAGGAGAAAATTATCTATGAAAATTACATGTATGATTAAGCAAGATGTATGTGAATGAGAGGAGTTGAGAAATGTGCAAGATACTAAACCCTCACCCTGAAGCTATATAAAAAGCAAGATCTCAGTACACCAATAATTCACCTTTTTGTAAATCTTACTACTTAAAGAATTTTAAGTAGCTCTCGGGAATATAACCATAATAAACATTGCTTCTATAGAATCTGATTGCTTAATTTGTTTGCTAGTTTTCTAATACTTTATAAGTGCTATCATTGTTATATTGCATATAACCTATATCAATGTAAGGATTCCACTGATACACCTTAAAAATTCTGAACTACACTTCTGTGTTTATTTTGTTCAATCAAATCTGCTAATGAGTTTGCAAGTTATCTGGCTATATAACTTGAAATGTACATTATTTTATAGGTCAGCAAGAGAAAAATGGAATTCTGAGCATTACAGAATCTCAATGAGTCATGTAATTCATTTCCTCACCTGTGAGGAAGCAATATGTACTCAAAACTATTTTTGAAGAGAAAAAAAATTGTTGGACCTATTTTCTAAGTTCTTGAGATAGTTCCTCAATTTCTTGTGATAATTTCTCAACTTCTTGCTATAGTTCCTCAGCTTCTACTTATAGTCTGCTCCAATGCTGAATCATCATATTTTCCCTTTTAAATAGCTTTTAAAAGAGGGGAAAAAAAGAAAACCCACTGTGAATGCAAGTTAGGTCTATTTCCTCCATTTATGAAATGGGATATGTTCAAAGGTGGCTTGGAACTATGCCCCCCTTCTCTTAGGCATGGTGAAAGCCATTTGCCACTTTATAAGCTTTATAGAAGAACACACACTAAAAATATCTGCCAACCACACAGGATAAAACATCCAGCAAAAAGAGTAATCTGTACTCACATATGTACTAAACGTAAAAGTGAAGTACATTTAAGTGCATGAAAATAATACTGTCTTGCAAAGAAGACTGTAAATGCATCATATTGTGGGGAAGGAGATGGGGTATAGATTACATTCAGTCACCACAGTAAAAACGTATATGGCTTTCTTAGGTGAGACAAGGCAATCCTTTGAGACAACACAAGATGAAACTGAAAATATTGCAAGGTGTGAATTATTCCAGTTATTTCCCTCAGTGCAGTTAGTCTTCAATGACACCTTCCATCACCAGCCTGAAACAGTAGCCTTGCTAATGATACTTGACACTGTGCTTTTCACAGTATATTACATTTAGTCTACCTACCAGAACATAAGCCCCATGAAAAAAGAAATCTGAGCTGTGGTTTGTCATTTTTTAATTCACTAATGGATCCCAAAGGCCCATAACAGTACCTGTCATATAGCATATTCTAAGAAAATATTTGTGAAATGACTTACATGCAAACACAAAAATAAGGCAATTCACAAAATCATAGGAAATAATTCTGTTACACACTGTACCTGTACCATTCAAAATAGGCTAAAACCTAGGGAGAAAAAAACAGCAGAAAAATTTTAATTGCAAAGTTGGTAAGTTTAAACTTCATAAGAAAAGGAGTAAGAATCAAAGTCTATTAAATATTTGCAATCTTCTCCATTTCCTCATTACTTAAAGATAGGAGGACAAAGAGAGAAATAAAGAATCTCTAATCCTAGTGAAAACACAGTGCAGAGAATAGGAGCTATAAAAAGACATGATTAATAGCTCAAATGTAACTAAAATATCAAAGCACAGGACCAGAAGGTGCAGAGACAAGTGTAGCTGTTTCTCTCCTTTTGTGAAATGTGAGAACTAAGACTGACCCAATAGCCTTCCCTATGAAGATGGGATGTTCTGTAAAGACTACCCATACACACATACACACACACACATACATACACACACACATATATCCACCCCCAACATCAGCACTTGGAGCTCTTTTCTTCCTGAACACTGAGCATATGATGCCTAAATAAAAGCATATGGACTTCTACTATACTAATTATTTCTTGAAGAATAGAAATAACACAAACAATTAACTTTGGATTAACAGATTTTGGAAAGACTGTTGAAAATGGCTGGAAATCCCAGAACACATGGTTGATTGATTAAGTGTTAAAATATTTATTAAATATGGGAATCCACTGCAAAAAAAAAAAAAAATGAAAGTTCTTCCATTGAACTGAATCCACAACTAACACAGGGTCCCCCAGAGTCATCTCAACAAGAAGTTGAACAAAGGAACAAAGGATCACAGTTTGCAAAAATATGAAAACAACAGAATGATAAAAATGAAAAGCCAGAATAGAAAGGGAGAGTGCAAAAATTTTTTCCCATTTGGTCGGGCATCTTTTAGTTTTTTCTGTTGTCTCTTTTGCTGTACAGAAGCTTTTTAGTTTGATGTAGTCCCATCTGTTTATGTTTTCCTTCATTTTTTTGCCTTCTGTAGATGTTTCTAGAAAGGGATTTCTGAACTGTAATTCATGGAGAGTTTTGCCCAACTTTTCCTCTATGAATGTTATGGTTTCAGGTCTGACCTCTAAGTCTCTTATCCATTTTGAGTTGATTTTTGTACATGGAGTAAGGGAGTCTTCTTGGTTCATTTTTTTTGCATGTCTTAGTCCAGTATTTCCAGCACCATTTATTGAAGAGGCTATCCTGTTCCAAGGTAAATTTTTCACTCCTTTCGGGCAACGAGAGCCTGCAGTTCCACAGGCAAAAATAGCGAGACTTGGTCGCAAAAAAAATTTACAAATTAAAAATAAATAAAATAAATAAAAAATAAAAATTTTACTTCATTGCCTGTAATGTTCTGCTCTCCCTTCCTTTCATCACTTCCCAGCAGTAAACAGTCCTTTGCATGTCTCTTCTAACTAGAATGCTTCCCACCCCCAAAGTAATGAAGCTGCATTGTTACGCACTTTTAAGAAAATAAATCTCACCTGATAGTTGAACTAATATTTGAGAGGTGTGGGTAGGAGAACCAAAACTCACTTGACTTGTTAAATTCCTGGAAAGAATACTCACTTGGGAAAGTGAAACCCAAGCTGGAAGGTAGGATTAACACCTACTATCATGTCCCTTAAACATTTGATGCATGTCACAACTATTGTAAAAACAGTAAGAAATCAAGTGATTTGTGTACATTAGAAACTAAGCACCGATTTTCCACCAATAAATGATAATTATGGGAGCTTAAAAGCCAGCTAACAGGGCCAGGCATGGTGGCTCGTGCCTGTAAGCTTCAGCTTATAAAGTAGCCGGGGCTACGAATCGCGGTTCGAGTTGCGCCTGGGGCCCGTAGCGAGACCTACTTCCAAAAAAACAGGTGGGCGTGGTGGCGCGCGCCTGTAATCCCAGCTACCTGGTAAGCTGAGGCTGGGGATTGCTTGAGTCTGTGGTACCCCCTCAACGAGAGCCTGCGGTTCCATGGGCAAAAATAGCAAGACCTAGTCTCAAACAAACAAACAAAAACCAAGACAGCTAACATTTTTTGAGCTCCTTACTATAAGTCAAATGTTCAACTACAAGCTTTATGTGCATTATTTCCTTTAATCCTCAGGGAACATATGAGCTAAGTACTTATTTCCACTTTATTATTACAAAAACTAAGGATTAAAGAAGTGCTTGCAAAATTCACAATAAGCTAGTGGTAAAGGTAGGCTCTGAATCCACACTCTCTAACTCTAGATCCTCTAATTCTTAATCACCATCCTAGAATGCTCTTTTCAGAAGAAACTACATTAGGTCTTCAAATAACAAAGCTTAGTTCAACATTTCTTCACTATGATGTTGATGAGAAGAAAATAATCCCGGCTAATGTTGAACAAAGCATCTTAGTCCAGGAGTTGCTTTCCTTACACTTCATTTCACTTTAGGTCATATTTTCCAAAAACCTATCAAATACATTAACAGAGGACTTACTGTTTATCGATAATTTTTTTTAATTAAAACATCCTAAACTATAATAGACTTCTCAGTAGTAAAGTAATATAGAAACATACAAGGTTGTGAAGAATCAATAAAAGTTCAAAAATTAATTATAAAAAAGATACCATGAAAATGAAAAAAAAAGTCACAAAATTATAAGGTACTTTTAACACAACCAATACTAGAAATGAATACACAATCTATTTTAAAAACCTGAAAATCAGTAAGAAAAAGACAAGTAGGAAAACAGGCAATATATATGATTAGGCCAGTCAGAAGAAGAAATACAGAACCCAAAAATGGTCTGCCTCATTAGTCATTAAGAAAAGGAAAGTCAAATAATGTGACTCTATTTTACACCTATAATATTGTTAGAAATTTAAGAATTATGATTTCAAAGGATGAAGATGGGGATGTACACTGCTGATAGAGTATAAACTGGTACATTACTATGTAATTTGGCAATATGCAGAAAAGTTGAGAATGCACAAACTCTGAGACTTGACAAATCCAACCCTAAACATATCTCCCATGTATGATACCAAATATGTCATGAAAGCATGAAAACAAAGCCAGGAAAGATGAATAGCAAATGCACAATAATTTTATCTGGGAAGGGAGGGCCAAGAGAAGGGCAGGAAAGAATCAACTGCATTGAAAGTATTTATAAAAAAAAAAAAAAACTACTAAATTTTGTGATTCTGGGTGATGACTACAAGGATATCTATCATATATTCTTCATTTCTTTGTATTTTTTTATTTTTGAATTGCATCAAAAACTATAATTTTTTAATAATTCCTGTCCTAAAATAATTTTTTGCAAGTACCTTCACATAGTGGATATCACTAATACCACGTAGCAGCTAAAGGATGAGTAACACACCACAGAGATATCTTTGATATTGCTGCCAGGAAAATTTCAAGAAACAAAAACGAATGACCGGAAGCTGCTAGGAAGAACATCTGATTCAACTTTCTGAAATTCTTTAAGTATAGCTGCCCAAAGGAAGAGCTGTCTCACAGGTACTGAGCTCACTGTCAGCAATGCTATAGGACAATTTTTAAAACTGTAAGTAAAACTATTATTCACTAGTATCCTCTGAAATCACTTTAGTGCACCATAGCCAGCATTTTTTAGAAAAAAAAAGGGAAGTTGGGGGGGAAATAGAGTAGAAGGTAATGTTGTAGTATACTACTGCATGTAAAATGACAAGTATTGTTTGTTTTACCACACTTGTTATGATTTCTGATGTGTGTGTATGCGTGTGCATGTTCTCACAAGTTTACACAAACTTTTACACAAATGTAGACTTATGCACAGTTCCCCCTAAAATTGAAACAACTCAGATCTTCATGCAGAGAATGAAAAAGGCAAAAATTATTCAGCAACAACAACAATAATAATGATAATAATAATAAAAGGACACATATATACTACACATGGATGAAAACACTTTTCTAAATGAAAGTCAGTCACACAAACAAAAAAAGTCAGTTACTCTATGTCCACTTATATGAAATACCTAGCGCAGGCAAATCTAGAGGCAGATGGTAACCTGGTGATTGCCTAAAGCTGGGGGAGGGGGACAGAAAGGAGAGTGTAGGAATGCAGGAAAATGCAGTTTGGGGAATGGGTACAGAATTTTTGTTAAGGCAATAAAACATTTTAAACTACAATGTGGTGATGCCTGTTCAACTATTTAAAGTAAATAGTAATAAAGTAAAAAATCTTTCAGTGTAAATTACAGTTTTATAAATGTGTTATTAAATACAAATATAAAAAAACTAATTATTTTCTCCCTAAAATTACATTAGGTCAGTCATTTTGTGGGTCAATGACTGGATTTAACTTTTGAAAAATCAATTTTTGTAAAATTTGATCTAAATTTTTCCTACCATAGGTTCTTTCTTTTATGATCTTAAACCTGTTTTCAGATCTTTCACTCACGGTAGATATAAGGGCCTGAAAACAGCTGAGATTCATCATTCCCTGGGGTCTCTACTTGTACGTGACTATTCTCTAGTGATTTTTTTATATTTAAATCAGGATTTTTCAGCATCATGGAATTTTCAGAGTAAAAGCATTATGTGAATATCTTTCTCCTAAGAAATAAATATTTCATGTTAACTTGTTAGTCATTAAAAGAGAAGTAAAAATTAGGGGTGAAACATGACAAAATATTAAACAAGAAAATATTTGGGACTTAATCTCAGAAAGAATAAAGAGGATGGTGTCCCTAGTTCAAAACCACAGTTTAAAAATACCAAGGGAATACCTTGGCTGCATATGTTCCTATGAGTCCAGATCCATCAAAAATATTGTATGTCACTCTCCTAGAAGACAAACATCATTGTCTTAAAGAAAATGCAACCCCAGGCAGTAAATGGCAAATTCTGGTGAATAAATTCATAGACAAAGGTTAAACAGCTTGGATTTATTTTTGCTGGAAAAGATGGGGCAATAAACTGACAAGTATGGTTTTGTCATAGTGATTAAGTGGCTGAGAAACAGTAAGGTGGCTTTATGTGGTAAACTGCCAGTAAACAAATCATAGTCTGTGTTCCCATCACTTTCTCTGGCATTCTCTCTCCTTCCCATTGTGACCCTGCCTTTCCCAATAAATCCTGCCTCAAATCTAAAGCAAGGAGGATAGCTCATAATCATGGGATCCTCACAGAAACTGGGCAAGATCTACAGGGAGACTGCGTAGGTCAGCAGAAATGTATGTAGCTGGGGGGTGAGGGGGGAGGAGGAAGAGAGAGATCAGTGATAGAAGTATGGGGGAAAGAGGACCAAGGTTCCCTTAAACCCATCCCAACAAAGTATTTAATAATCTACAGGAAAGAAAAACTATAACTGTTGAAAATACATCATAATAGCCATAGAACTCAGCATCTTTGAGACAAAAAATTGAAACAAAGGCAAATCATAAATATTTATTGGACATGAACTATAGGCTGGGCTGTGAATAAACAATGGTGAATACACATGAAAAAGTTCAGCCCAAAATTACAGTCTATCTCATGAAGACACCTTCTATTAACTTGGTCAGGTAACCAACACTCCATTTCCACTCACACCAATACAAACACAAGCAGGAATAATTTATACAGAGCTTAGAGGCAGGTTTTACTTTTACTGTACCTTCAAAATTGCCTCATCATTCCTGAATACTTAGTCTATATTCTGTAGTGCTACAGCAATGGGCACACTTAAACACTTTAAGAAGTGACAAACTCAGCATGTGTGGAGGGCAGACTGAGCATACAATGCAAGACATTAATCTACAGGAATTGGAGCAATGAGAATGAGGAGATTGATATGAGGTCAGTGATTATTCCAGCAGCGAAGGACAGAGAATGAGGAGATTGATATGAGGTCAGTGATTATTCCAGCAGCGAAGGACAGAGGTGACATTAAGTTCATATCCAAAGAAGAAAGTGAATGAGGGACAATTTAAGGGAAGAAACAAACAAAAAAGATAAAGCACATAAAATACCATAATAAGAATATTATGTGAAAAAACAGCTTGAAGGTAAGTAGTAAAATGGAAAGCTTATTGAACTATAAATAACAAATCCCAAGACAGGTCCAGCAGTAGGGATGGTTTATAACACTGAATGCCACTAACATTTCAGAGATTTCTTTTTACTTCAGTTGCTAAGACAAAAAAAGGGCACTTGACAGAAATAAAGTAAAGGAAAAAGTACAAAATAACCCAAGGGTCACAGAGTAGGTGAACAGAGCAAGGCTAAGTTCACAGAAAAATGACAAATGGAAAGAGGTGCCAGGAAAGTAACAGAACCTGTACAAAGAGCTAAGAAGGAAAAAGAGATGGAAATAAAAGAAATAACTGACCAGGGAAAACCTGATATAATGAGATCTGGAAGTGCAAGAATGGCACAGGAGGGCAGGGATGAAGAAAAAGAATCGCACTGGATTCTCTACAATCTGGTATTAACGATCTCATCCAATTAACATTTGTTTGTTGAGAATTTGCTGTTTTAAAAGTTTCTATACTCAATGATGAGAAGAAGTAAAAATGAAGATCAGGATACAGGACTATGATTTTCTGTTCAATAAAGTAAATTTTACCCATCACCCCACAACTGATAAAGTACATGGTTTCATAATCAGAACATTTAAGAAATGTCCTAAGCAACTCATTAATCAATGACCTCAAGTAAATTTAATATTAAATTGCTTAAATTATGAATTAGTAGTATTTTCCCTTCATTAAATATGAAAGCATTGTCTCTGTGAGATCAAGAACTATATGAAAAATTAAATTAAATGAGAATTCTCAGAATTTCAGCATTAACATTCCCCCCGCTCCCTCCACTCTCTGACTCTACTCCTGTTTTTTTACTGCAGAGGAGCAGGAAAATCAACAAATGTTGATATATATATATGATGTAACCTAACCTGATTTCCAGTCACTTACCCAGCCAGAAATTGCTTCACCTTTGGAATCAGCAATGAACACTACCTGAATTTTCCCCAACTTCTTGTCAAAATGTGTCCAAATTTTAAGTACAATATAACTCCTACATATCTTATGAAAAAATAACTTTGAAAAAAGCAAGGTACTATTTATGGCTAAACTGCTGTACAAAATCAAAAACTGTAAGAAAAATTTTGTGGTCTTTATCAAAATTTTCATAATTTTCAATGTTGATCTTCATAGTCAATAAATCTTAAGAAATTATGGATTAATATGGCACTTTAAATTTGTGGATGTAGCTCTTAAAAATTCTTCTGTTTTCTTATTAAACACTAATCTCAAGTTTTCTTAGAAATATGCTACTAAAAAAAATATGCTACTAAATATTGCTAAAAGGCAGGTAATAGCCAAACGCACCTTGAAAATAACCCACAATCACAAATAGACTCACACCAAAATTATCCACCTCAATAAAAGCAAATTCCCACTTAAATTCCCATCATTCAACATACTTTTATTCAAAAATGAATCTGTTGCTCATTTTGTACAAACTAATTTTTCAGAGCATCAATTCTTGCATGAGTTAGTAAATCACTCTTTAGCTGAGTTCCATCTCCTGATGCAGAAGAGGCAGTATTTACAGCCCAAACTATATAAAGAAGAAAAAGCGACTCCCTGGAAACTCCAATTAGTCTGAAAATGTTTAGAAAAGAAAAACCAAGTATAATATGGAGGAAGAGGAGGAAGAAATAAAGGAGAAAGAAGGAATAAAGAAGGAAGAAGGAGGAGAGGTGGGGAAAAGAGCACAAAGGCAGAGGAGGAGGAGGAATGAAGAAATGGTTCTTCGCACTGAAGCAAACAAATAACTCATGGGGGAATACAAGCAATCCCAGAGGATCCTGGAGTAAATCTGACTAAAAAACACAAGTTTCTCTTTAAAAACACAAGAAAAATCAGAAGTGGAACCAAATATTAAAATCCGGACAGCTGATTAAAAACATAGAAAGTGCCTCAGATTCTTCCAGGCAGTTCTCTCTGGCTGAGCCATGAGGACACTGGAGGAATTGGCACAGTGGATTCATTATCATCTCTCTATAAGTGAATTCAGAATTCCCACAACCCTACCATACACCACCCTTTTACCCATATGTTCTGATGAGTCCAGATCACTCTTCAGCCAAGTGCTCCCCCATTCTACCCTGGATCAAAGCTGCCATGCATAACCTTGACTGCACCGCATACCTGCTGAGGATTTACAGCTGGTTCCTAGCCAGACTCCTGAAAGGACAGTCCAAAGGAATTAAATATCCATTAGGAAATTCATGGAAACTTGCAGAACCAGGTTCAGTGAAGCAGCAGCTCTTTTTACAGTCAAATCCCCCCCCCCCCAAAAAAAAAAAAAAAAAAACCACTTAGGGGAAAGAGTAAGCTATGACCAGGAGTGGCAAAATGTGTGTACCAGCATGTTTTCACATTCTGACCTCACTAGAGGGGGAAATCAAGGCAAGAAAATTTCTTTCATACAATTATTTAAAAGGTAGACTGATGGGTGAGGGCGGGGGCAGGCAGAAAATAGAAACTCACTAACTAGAGTAACCTTTATAGGCACAAAGCAGTGCCAAACAGAAGAGGTGGTCTAATAAAACTCTCAACTACGAGTTTTCCTTGGGTAAAAAAGTTTTAATCTACTTGCAAAATGTGAACTCTTTTTTGAGATCTACTGTCAGGAAAACATTATTAATTCCACATGTTCAAAGAGTTAACTACTATTATTAACTTGGGACAAAAAAAATGCAACAGAAGAGTCAATTATTGCTAAGTGTTAAACTCCCAGAGCACAAAATTAACTTCAAAAAGGAAGAAGAAAAATACAGATTTGCCCTTACTTATATATGTGATTCTGAAAAATCTCTTCAATACAGATGCAGGGGTGGGGTGGGAGGGTCAGGAGTGGATTAAATACTTTATTCCTTCTCTTTCCATTTAAAACTGCTGATGTTTCTGGATCATGGTACAGCTTTTTTATTTCATTTTCAAAATCAAATTACATATAAAAATCTGTTCTGGGGAAAACAAAACATATTTCTATTTTAAAAACAACTCAAATGATGACATGAGAGTAAATGACAGAAGACCACATTTTTGAGATATGAAGTATTTTTAAATATATAGCACATTGAACTCTATTTTAATTACATATAAAATAAATAATTATCTAAAGGGCTTATAAGTTCACTACTTAAAGCCAAAAAGTATTCATGCATTTATTTACTCATTCATTTATACTCTACTTTGTTCCATAAAGTATTTCAGGGTGTTTATATGGAGCTTACAAGGCAAAATACAATTTTTAAGTAGATGGATTAACTAGGGAGAAATGAAAGTTGACTCTTCAGTATACACTTATTAAATACCTACTCTGTGCCAAGCACTATTCTAAGCAGTAACAACGGATAGTCAACAATCAGACAAGATCACCATACTCAGTTTTATTCTAGTAATGGGATACTGGGAGAAAGACAACAAACAAGTTGATTATTACAAAATAATGTCAAATGACAGTATGGGCTGGGAAGACAACAGAATAATGTGATGTGATAAGGAGAGGGCAGGCTTGGGACAATTGAAGAAAAGTACTCAGAGGACACCCAAATGATTATTCATTTTAGTCTGAACACTTTTCTTGAACTATAACAAGCATATGAAAATGTGCACAAATATGACTTCTCAGCTTGATAAATTGTCACATGAGATTTTTGTGATGACTTTCAAGTGAAATGGTAAGAGGATTAGAACATGGTGATGTGCTAGGAATGAAGTTGTTAGGAAAACTCAAGATGTGACGTTCACTTTGGAGGAGGGCCTTGAAAATTTTGGCATCTAAATTAAGGAAGTCACATGATATATCGCTCCTCTTAGTACTGATGAGACACAATGAGTAATGGTTTCCAATATTTTGATTAATACTGTGTCATAGGGACGCTTAAACAAGGTCCTTCGAAACATCCTTCAATCACATCTGGTAGACAATTGAAGAAAGCAGGGAAGTAAGTGAGAAAACTGATATCAATTCAAAAACCAAACTCTCTTGCAACTAAAATCCAAAGATAGACCAAAAGATGCACCAAGCTCCTCAACTCTAGGTGAGCACTGAAATCCAGTATAGTGAGGGCATTAGCTGTCAATGTGAATTTTTGTGAGGATGCATGAGTTAATGGGCATTAACTACTCAGAAAAATATACTGCATAGAAAATGCATAGATATCACATTAGATATCATAATCGAATATGTTAACATAAACCATAACATACAAAAACATCATCATAAGTGCCTGCGATATGTATTCCTATCTATTCCTGATTTCTCTTTCCTAAGTCCTCACTTTTCCTTCAAGTTCTCTTCTTCTGCTCTCCTTCCTTTCATTAATGTTCTTCTTCCTTCTGGGGCCAATCCAAGAAAGGTAATGATAAATTTGGCCTCATCTGAACACCACTGGAGTACTAACCATAGAGAATCCTTCTCTGAGTGTGACAAAATAGGAAAGTGGGTCTGTCTCCAAGTACTTTAAGAGAGGCTCTTAAAATTAAAATATGATACACATGTGTCATTCTTTAATCTGAGAAAGCAAATAAAACTCTGGGAAATTTTTATCTATACATAAGTTCTTGCAGTCTCTCATAATTTTCCATGCATAACTATAAAAGAAGCAATGAAAACACTAATTTTCTTGTGCACAGTAAAATCAGTAGTCAAATTGGAATCTTGTGGAGCAAAAGCAATAATCTTAAGGGAATCTTCTCCAATTCTGAATTTCATTTTCTCTTAACTACTTAATTCTATGGAAAGAGAAGAAAAATACACTGAAAATGTCTTCTTATTTACAGCAGTAGAACAGAGTTTTGATTAGTGGCAAAAGTTTATCAATACTGAACTACTTTGGCTTTTTTTAAAAAAAAAAGATGTTTGTGCTGCCCTTGCAAAATACTTCTAAAGCTGTAATTCCTAGGAACCCATTTCCGCCAGGGAAGCTGTACTGCAGACAATTTACTGCCAAGCTGACTCAGTGCTCCCAAATGAAACAGCACAATTTTAAGTACTGTTTATCCACACTTAGGCATATGTACACATATCCTCATAAAAGTGGAGCACATCTACTATTTTGCTACTATTTTCCATTTTCTCTATTCATTGCTGATCATCAGGACTATGATAAATAGTAGGTTTATGTTATTGACATCTGACTACTTCAGAAGAAGCTACCACACTTTGAGGGAAAGAGAGAGAAAAATAGTAAGCCATCTATTACTGACAAGATTCTGAGAAGAAGAAATTCTATTCTTTGTAGATAAATGTAACTGAGAGGTGAAAAACAAATTATTGAAAAATCGCAAGTTGACTACACAACAAACCAGGAAACCATATAAACCAATGAATGACCAATTTTTGATTATATTAGAAATCTGTAACACTTGCAAAAAAAGGAGTCTCCATTAAGGACTTATTCTAAAAAAGTAGTAATTGTATGATTACCAGAATAAATCATAGGTGATAGCTTGCCCAAATGGGTGTCCAGTTAAAATCCATTCTGTATCCTTCTACCTGCAAACATACAGTTCCTTCAGCACAAATAATTTTGTACCAGAAGACTGAATGTTATGAATAGTCTAGTTCTGAGCACTATTTTACAAGGATGGAATTATTTTCAACTAGGTAGACAGCAGCAAGGAGAACAAGGTTACCCATAATAAATATGATTTCTTTAACTATCACTTTTAGGACTGTAAGGCATAATGAGCTTTCAGTGTGAATTAGTCATTCATGCAGTATGAGTTATTCAGGTATTCAAGTAACTGCTTATGCAGAAATCTTTTATAACTTGAACTCATATTAACAGAACTATTGTTTCACACTAATCAAATTGCCAGTATTTCTATAGAAAATGAATTTTTTCCCAAAAAAGCTGTTTTGTTCTATGTAGGGCTGAAACTGAAATAAGAACATATTAAAAACTAAAGTACACAACTGGAGGTGGGAGGATGGATGAGAGTGGTCAGGAAGGGGAGGTGGTGGGCAAACCCCAGGGAATACAAAGATTGAAATACATATATACATATATATATAAACTATTTTTAAAAAAGAAGAGTCAAGTTTCAAGTCACCAACAGAGAACAAAATAAAGTAATATATTAAAAGTAAAATTGTTTTATACCATGATAGTTGTTAAAAACTTTTTAACACTCTTAGTGTTTTATTGCTGGTTTCCTTATCCCAAGTCAAGACTTGTTCTCACCAGATGAGAATAATTCCCAAATTGGGTACGATAACCTATAAGATCTCTACCTTCTCTACGACAGTAAAATCCCGCTGAACTACGTAAATTTAAGTAATCTGTAACTTACTTCCGGTATTGTATTAAACTCAGGTAATAAGGGTACCATTTTATATTAAAGTGATGTCATAAAATTTCTACAAGTGTTCAAGCAGTATGAGGGAATTAATCTTCTTAATAAAACCTCATATTAAAACAAACAAACAAGAAAATTAAAAATTAACTGTCAGCAGAACTGAAGCATAGAGCCAAAGAGGGGGAAGGGGAAATTGGTGAAGGGATGGGCACAAAAGATTGAGATGGTGGTTCATGGGTGATAAGGTAGTGGGAGAATCCTGGGATAGACAATGATGCAAAATAAAATTAATTTAAAAAATCATATTGCTTACAATATCTACAACTCTGTTCTAAGTGCTTTATATTCATGCAGTGTTTTCTGTACCCTTAGTACCTAAGGGTACAGAGGAAACTTAATGAGTATGTGAGGAAACTTAATGAGTATGTGAACTGGCATTTACCAATAAAGTAAACAACCATATTCACTTACTTTTCAAAATTTAGATTAGTCATTTCTTGGTCCAGATACAATGGAATGCTGAATGGACGTTTCTCAAAACACTAAAAATGGATCTACCATATGATCCAGCAACTCCATTCCTGGGAAATCTACCTAAAGGTCACAAAAATACTAATTGGAAAGAAAACCTGACTCCTATGTTTACCACAGCACTCTTTACAAAACCAAGATATGGAAATAACCAAAATGCCCTAAAATAGATGGATAGGTTAAAAAAAAAACTGTGGTATACTTACACAGTGGACTATTACTCAGTAATCAAAAAGAAAAAAAAACAAGCTCATGCCATTTGTGGCAACATGGACAGAGCTCAAAGGGATTACGCTAGCTGAAATTAGTCAGAAGGAAAAAAGATTTAAACCAATGTTCTCACTTATATGTGTAATAAAGATGAAGAAAAAGTCAAAACTAATAAGCTGACCATACAAATGAACATACAGCAAATGAGGAAGAGAGTTGTAGGGAAAGACTGGGGAGTAAGGAACATAAGAGAATATGGTGATGACTTATGGGAGATATGATGGTGGGAGAACTATATGGATTACAATGATATAAGAAAAAGATTAAAGAAGTCATTTTAAAAATCATGCTATATGTGTGAAACTAATGTTATATGTCAATTATACTTCATAAGTATTATGAAATACCCATATAAATAGATATTTTATACTTATCTACCCTCCCCCAAAATAAAGATAAACATAACCCTGTAAAACAAAATCAGCAGATCTTGCTGCATTCAATAAGTCTACAAGGACAGGACAAAAATAAAAGCTTTATGTGAACAGAGGAGGGAAAAAGTTACTCATTTCCAATTAGGATTATTCCACAATAACATATATCTGGTAAGTTAAGGCTCCCTATTGAAACCCCTCCATTGTCTTCAGGACAAAGTTTAAATTGCTCAGCAAGCTCTGAAGGTACTACAGCATCCATTCTCTGCTTTTCTGCTTTATCTGTTAAATTCCAACTATATTATAGTTATGAAAAATGTGTTTTGATTCTCACATGCCTATAAGCTTGCTACCCTTTCAGTTTGATATGCTTACCCACTCCCTCTAATCTGACCAATTCCTTCCCTCAAAATACATTTCACGTAGTACGTCCCCCTAGAAGCCTGTCTACCAAGCCATGATCCAGTTAAGAAGCACTGTGTCTCCTCTACTGCTAACACTGCCAGTGATCACCTTCCACAGAAGGGAAAAATGCAAGTGCTTACTCAAGTCATCCATCTTCCCACTTGTCTGTGGAGTGCTTAAAAATTGAAACTAAGTTTTTATCTCTAAATCCCGGAGTCCTGCACACACAAAAAAATCATACACAGTAGAAGCTTAAGCAAATGTCTTAAATGAACAAACCAAAGGATGATATATATGCTTTTTGGATTCACAGAAAATCACCCTACTTTTATTTGTAAAACAGAAAAAAAGGGCTGCTAAAATACAAACTAAGATGCTATAAATTATTTAACTACTGATGAAAGACAAGAGCCATATATAAGAAACTTATGGGCTGCTAAAAATCAAACTAAGATGCCATAAATTATTTAACTATTGATTAAAAAAAAAGGGCCAGATATAATAAACTTAAGTTTTGAAATCTAATGATAGCTCTGAAGGAAACTAGAGATGCCACAATGTAGAAGACACCTCAGTTTCCTAATTGCAGAAAAGTTAGCACATGGCAACTAAGTCTTTACAACTCTGACTGCTAGAATCAGTCCTGGTTGTCAATAATTTCTAACTAGTATAAGGCCAGGGTGAACTGCAAAGGCTTCCCAAATAATCCAGACATCCAACCAATTACTGTGTGTGTCTTCCTAAGTGGTAGGTACTGGATCATTTTTTCTAAAATTACGTTGACGGCAAGACAATTTTGACTTGAATTAGTGTTTTCATGTGTTTGACTTAAATCCTAATAGTCACCAAACCCTCACCAAAAGTCAGTCATTCTCATTTGAGGTATATGGCTATAGAAGCAGAAGTTGCAAGGACCCACGTTATCTTCTGCCTCAAGTGGAGAAGCATATGAACTGCAGAGGTGATGCTCCATAAATACGGAGAAAATGACTCGCCCATTTTCCCAAAGTGTTGGTCTTTCATCAGCACAGAGAAGAGGAGAGAGTACCCAAAGATAACATTACCAGCACAAGATAGACTGAAAATTCAGGCTCAATCGAGAGATTTTTTTAAATCTTTACTTCCTTCCTCCCAGAAAGTCTTTGTGATTTGTGTCAAATCACTTCAATATTAGAAAAATTCAAAACACGGGAAACTCTATAGGATGAAATATACTATGCCTTCAGTGAGTAAACTGCAAAATAATAATAATATTAATAAAGAAGTAGATGGGAGAAGCCATATAGAGACTTAAAAATATACTAACTGAAGTCTAGACATTGAGTCCTGGGTCAAACCAAAAAAATATTTAAATATATATGTTTATATACTAGATATGATAGTGTTATACTTTCTAAAGGAATCATCTTTCAGAAGTGCATGATTTTTAAGTGAGTTAAATGATACATTTACTAAAAAATATAGTAAGAAAAAGAGCCAGGCACGGTGGCTCGTGCCTGTAAGCTTCAGCCTATGAAGCGGCCAGGGCTAGGGATCGCGGTTCGAGTTCCGCCCGTGGCCCATAGCGAGACCTAGTTCCAAAAAAAAAATAGCTGGGCATGGTGGCGCGCGCCTGTAATCCCAGCTACCTGGGAAGCTGAGGCTGGGGATTGCTTGAGTCTGTGGTACCCCAGGAAACAAGAGCCTGCGGTTCCACGGGCAAAAATAGCGAGACCTAGTCTCAAAAAAAAAAAAATTAAAAAAAAAAATATATATATATATAAAGAAAATTGACTACACCCAAAACAAGCTTGACCAGATTGCCGGAAACTGAATAGATTAAACGGATTAATTGTAACATTCTAGCATGTTTTAATTTTTTTTAATAATCAACATTGTATGTGGGTGTAAGACTATTCTACAGAAATTTTTTTTTTTTTTTGAGACTAGGTCTCGCTATTTTTGCCTGTGGAACCACAGGTTCACGTTGCCCAGGGTACCACGGACTCAAGCAATCCCCCAGCCTCAGTTTCCCAGGTAGCTGGAATTACAGGCGCGCGCCACCACGCCCAGCTCTTTTTTTGAAACTAGGTCTTGCTACGTTGCCCCGAGCGGAACTCAAACTGTGACCCCTGGTCCTGGGCTGCCACTTTCAGGCATGCGCCACCATGCCCGGCAGAAACAGTTTTAATTTACTGAAAGATATGAGATATTGTGTTCTGTTTTTTCAGTTTTACTATAGGGACAAGTTGAAATGCAAAAGGGAAATCGATATTTACTAAAATGTAACACAAATAATAAAATCCTTCATTAAAAGACTAGCATATTATATTTTCTACTACTACACTTTAGCCTTTTATCTTAATTTCTACTTAATACCAAAATTTTAAGAGAATTATTTGTCTATACATATTTAAATCATGCATTTCTGTATCACATATTTTACAGGGATAAATCAGTATAATTATCACATCATCAAAATTCATCTCCAACTATTAATGTATATGTTTTACATGTGAAAATGTTCAGTCTGCATTTGCTACAGTGAAGTTTACAAATATTCATAACTACATTAACAAGTTTCACCTTATTAAGAACTTACATCTAGGTGAACTGGCTGCCAGGTTAATGTATATAAATACATAAATACATAAAAACAAAATCCACAAAACCCCCAATTACTTACTAAAATTAACTGGTAAGTTTAACCAATAATTTGTAGGCACATCTATGGATGTGTGATATAGATTAAAATATGGGTAAATGGTAAGCTCATATTTTTAAAGACAACAAAAGAGCCCAATAAACAAATAACTCCTTATTACACCAAAGTGACTGTTACCAAAGAAGACAAGGGGGAGGAAGACATGTTTTCTACCGGGTGGAGGTGAACTAGCACATCTCTGGAGTCCACAAACTAAGTGAGCTGAAACCTTTGCAGTTTAGCTCATTTTCATGGTTTGATTTTAATTAGAGGTGTCTAGACTTATTTTTTCCTCTTTTTTTTTACAGTACCAAAGTAGTTTAAATCACTTATAAAGCCTTCTGTTTGAAGATTAAAACATCAACAATAACGATGCAAATTCTGCCCAAGTGCATTCCCTCTTGCCTATGCAAGGTTTAGCTTGACAGAGGTGAGAGGTCTCCGCCCGTGCTCAGGTTGCTGCACTGCGGGAGGCATCTGCAAAAACTCCTCTCCAGCCGAGCCCCTGGCCAGTGGCTCTCTGCGGATCCTGACCCCGCTTTGCCTTCTGTTTTGCATAGATAGCTCTATGCAAGACTCGCATTCGCTCTTTATGCCGAAAGACCCGGCATCTCCAGGGCAACAGAGAACAAAGTTGGGGTCGAGGGTGGGCTGGACAGTACAGAGGTCCACTCCCGAAACACGCTCTCACCTGCCTGCCGCCAGGGTCACCCCGCACCCTCGTGTTGAGCGCGTCGTGCCGAGTTTGGTCTTCGCCGCCGGAGCGGTAGATTAGCCGGAGTGGTACGATGCTCTGGCGCTCCAGGAAACGGTTTCCGTTCCTTCTTTCCAGCTCAGTCAACGAGGCTTCTCCTCCAGGTAAAAAGGGAATAAGGTGGAATTGGGAAGAAAAGAAGACAATATTGACCCTGATGCACACTTTTCCATCCTGCGGTCCGACGCCTCCCCTACGAAAATCCCACCGCGCCCTTCCTCCCAGGCCTTATGGGAAGGGCACGGAGACAGCGGCGGGAGCGCCTTGGACCAGTTCAATTGCGAGCATCCAGGATCCGGGCCCAAAACCATAACACCCCTTTCCCATCCTCCGCATTCCTCTTCTTCAAAGGAAAAACAGGCACTTGGCCGAAGGCTTCTCAAGCATCCGCGCGCCCCCACACATGTATTTTTGATCCACTTCTCATCACCCTTCCAAATAAAAAATCTCCCCGCGCACCCTGAAAATGGGGATGCCCCTTTTCAATGAGCCTAGGGGTCCAGAGATTCGGGGGAAATGGTACGTCCCGAAGCCACAGAGGGTGGCGAACTTACCTGGCTGGTCGCAGCGCGCCAGGGGGCAGGTCCCCAGGGCGCAGAGCAGCAAGAAGGGCACGGACGCCGCCGCCACCGCCTGCATGGTGCTGCCGTCAGCCCGCTTCGTCCGAGACGCTCAGCTTCTCATGCCCCAGCAGCCCGGTAGGGCTTCCTCGCCCAGCGCCACCCCACCCCAGCTCGCCTCGGCCGCCCCCTGCTCGCCCCGGCGGGTGCTGCGGCGGCCGCGGCGCTGCAGCCTCCACCGCGGCGCTGCCTCAGTGCTGCATTGTGCTCCGCGGGCGCTTCCGCTGGCGGGGGGAGCGAGCAAGTGCTGCATTGGGCGGTTGGCTGTAGCTAAGTGGTTTCTAGCGCCTCCCACCTCATCGCTCGGCAAAGGCTCTGGCGGACGACGAGCGCTCGGCGGGGAGCGAGCGCCTGCTGCACTCGCCCCCCACCCGCGGGCAGGGGCGCAGGAGAGTCAGCTGGGAAATGTAGTTCTCTCCCCGTGTCCCGCCGAGCTCCATCGCGGCGCACACGAACTGTGGCGACTTTGGGACCGCAAGGTCCTCTCCTGCCTGAAAACAGGAGGGAGGAATCGCGCCAAAGAAAGGGCGGTCGTCGCTGGCGCAGCCCTTCTAACACCAAGGCTATGCAATTGCGCTCTTTATTCGTCCACGTCGTCCTCAAAGAACTGTATTGTTCCACAAAATCAGTTACTAAAATTATCTTCAGGGAATCATACTTTCCAGAGTAAAGAATAAAGGTAATCATTCAACAAATGAACAAATATTGATTGATGACCTACTATGTGCTGGGCAGTTAAAGCATCACGGATATAAGAAGCACTTGCTTTCAGTCATACTGAAATAAACACCTTTGTTGTTTTACAATATAAATTATATATATATATATAAATTATATTATATATAAATTATATTAAAAGGGTCGTGGTAATGTCTAGAGGAGCAAGGGAGAACCTCTTGGAAAAGATCTATCCAGACCCTGGGAGGATAAGTTGGAGTCAACCAAATTCTCCGGAGTATGTCTTTCTTTGCTCTATGCCCTGTACTTGAAAACCTGAGTTGGGGGGATTCTTAGGAAGGCAGCTTACTGCATTTTTTGTTTAATTTCAAATGTTATCCTATTGAAATATTTCAGAAGTTTTACAGACGTCACATATATTGTTATTTGAAACCTATGTCAACAATTTGATCTTACCCTTAGAGAAATTAAGATTTAGAGATGCACCTTCCAAATAATGTATCCACTAGCCACACGCAGCTATATAAATTAAGCTATTCTCTGTCAGAGGCTGCGAGCTGAGGAGCAGGTCTCATGCAGGGGATGAAGAACATTTCATTCCACCCTGTCTTCAGAACACTGAAGATGAAATGACATGATTAACCTCCTGTGGGCAACAGCCTCTCCATTTCTCCAATGTTTACCTTAAGAAACTTTCCTTAGGAGATAGCAGCCAATTTATGGGTGAATCTCCTGCCAGCAATTATCTCACGGGAACTAATATTTTACCCAGTTTTATTGTGCCCTAGCCATTAGTCTTCCTTGGTTAATTGGTTGTAAAACATTCTCTTGGCCACCTTTTTTTCCCCCTTGCTTGGAGCCTTTAGAAGGCCTAGTAATTTACCTTGGAGTAAATTTATCTTGGAGTTGCTACTGTTCATACTTCCAGCAGCCCATCGTCTACAACTGTGTCAATCTCTCTTGGTTGTCCTCTCTCACACTGTCCTTTCTCACACCCTGCTCGTTATAACTCTCAAGTGACAGATGTCTAAATACTTACCTTGGGGACAAGGAGGTTCTGATGGAGAAGAGATACAGGGACTTTTCTGGGGTGATGAAACTGTTCTTTCTATCTGAATGGTGGGTACCCAGATATATGTGTGTTTTATATGCATTTGCTGTATGTTTCACGTCAATAAAAATATGACAACTTTAAAAAATTAGGTGAATTTAAAATTCAATATTGTGGGAGCAAGCTGAAAATAGTTAACTGTCATATAGCTCCATTCAAGAACACACTGAAAGACACTGGGAAAATCTTCCCAATGATCAGTAAGAGTGATATACTAATAGCCCTTTGTGTGGAAAAAGAAGTGACCTTCATGAAAAAATTTTCAACATCACTTGTCTATCAGAGATATGCAAATCATAACCACATGATACCACTTCACCTCCTTCCACTTCACCGTTGAATGGCCCATATCAAAAGACCAGAAATAAATGTTGGTGAGAATGCAAAGAAAAAGGAATCCTGGCATACAGCTGATAGGAATGTAGACTGGTCCAGCCTCTGGAAAAATGTGAAGGTTCCACAAAATATTAAAAATAGATATGCCAGATGTTCCAGCAATTCCACTCCTAGGTATTTACCTGAATAATATAAAATCACTAATCTGAAGGGATATGTGCATTCCTGTGTTCACTGCAGCACTATAATAGCTAAGCTATGAAAACAACCTATATGAACATTAAGAGAGTAGTGAATTACGATGTGGTATAGACCGTGGATTACTACTCAGCTGTCAAAAAAAATAAATTTATGCCATTTACAACATGGATAGAATTAGAGGGAACTATGCTGAGGAAATTAAGTTAGGAAATTGCAGTTTTACTTATATGTGGAATATAGGGGCGGAGAAGGGAGGATTAAAGTAAGCCAAAGTAAACCCTAAAAATGACTTCAGAAATAAGGCTACTAGAGGAAGAGATAGTTATGAGTGTATGAAAGTGGGGAGGGGGCCCAATGAGTGTGCTCTGTTGGTGAGGGTGTTGTGGTAACATACATCTGAGGGATGAAGCTATTCACTTAAATCATTTGCACTGCTGTAAACCAATGTTACCTCAATCAGGAAAAACAAACATTGACCTGATTTAGAATATATGTGGATTCATGGACAGTGAGAAATGACTGGCATTAATGGGCTTGCAAAGAAAAAACTGGGATATATGTACGAGGTTTAGAGACATGTAGTATATTGGGAGTAGGCATGAAATGTAAGCATTATCATGTTCCATCTTAATGCCACTCCACTGCTGGCACATTGTGCTCATCAGCAAATGGTCTAAGGCAGTAAGAGTGAAAGATTCACATGGGCTTGGTAACATGGTCTCTTATTCACCAAAGCTGACTGTGTTATTGTCATTGACATATATTGATTCTACAAAAATAGACAAACACTGATATGTTTAAGTGCCAACCAGGCACCTAATAAAAAATTGATTATACTTGGCATAGTAACAGACATTTTCCAGATATGAGTATTGTTCACATCATTACTTTGGGGCTGGGGGGTTCAGAGGATTTGGTTCGTTTGCAAAGGTATGGGAATGGATCCATGATTAGGTAGATGTTCTATGTCTTATTACCTACACAATCACCCAGAAACCAACACAATGGTTATTGAATAACTTGTTAAAAACACATCTGTAATATCAGCTTGCAGGTGACATCTTGAACATGAGGTATCATAAAAATGTTTAGATGTGGTTCTGAGTTCAAAATGCTTAGATGTGGTTTGTCTCTGATGGAAGAATACATAGGTCTGGGAATAAATAGGCATAAGTAGGCATAAGTAGCCTACTTACCATTACTCCTAGATTTTATGCTTCACTTCTGAGCAACTTCTGTTGAACTATTACCTCCATACTTTGAAGTCCTTATATCAAAAAGCCAATAGGCAAGGAGACACCACCCTGGCCCAGGTAACTGATCTAAATTCCTCTTTAACAAAGAATATGTGCCCCAGTTGCAGGAAGCACTGAAAGTAGACAGTTTTTGGTAGTGAGCTCCTTAAGGGATTTTCAGCTACAGGAACTTATCACCCTCACACCCTTCCGGGAGCAGTCAATACTCATCTTCACCTAGCAACTCTGAAAAAATACCTATAGGATGAACTGATGTCCAAAGGCATTCCTTAGAAAAAATATGCAGTCTATCAAACTTCATTATACTTCCTATAAGAACCAAACCTGTGACGAATTATCCTGAAGCTATTAAGAAACTGAACATTTGTGGGTAATTGTCAAGTTTTATGTTTCAAAGTGCCAAGACAGTAAGGGAAGATTTTGAGATTGCTATTAGGAGCCATCAATGTGACCTATTATCTAATTAACCACACTAAGTTACTAGGTGAACAAATTCCATTTAAAATGGCCATGGTTCAATGAGAGTATTGAAAATGGATGTCTACTGGGAGCTTATTACCAAAAATGGTATCATTGTAAGGACCCTTGTATTTGTAAACTGAATTGTCTATTGTTTAAAAAAAAAATCTTCCAAAGGATTATTTTTCATTGAAAAAACTAAGGATTAAAAAGCAAAATTTAAAAATTAAACAGAATATATTCTTTCTTTCTTTCATTTTTTTTTTTTTTTTTTTTTGAGACTACGTCTCCCTATTTTTGCCATGGAACCACAGGCTCTCATTGCCCGGGGTACCACGACTCAAGTAATCCCCAGCCTCAGTTTACCAGGTAGCTTACAGGCGCACGCCACCACGCCCAGCTATTTTTCTGGAACTAGGTCTCGCTATGGGCCCCAAATGGGACTCAAACCGTGATCCCTAGCCCCGGCTGCTTCATAGGCTGAAGCTTACAGGCACGAGTCACCGTGCCCGGCCTATTTTCTAATTAATTTAAAACTCACTGATCTTAGGGATAAATACACTAAGTTCACATTTTAATATAAATTTGGCATGCTTGGGAGGACTGAATGATTGACAGTGTGTATTAGGAAAGAGTGCTAATGCTACAACTCTTAGAATTTAAGTCTGTAGCTGGAGAAAGGACAATGGTAAAACCCAAATAATTTTTCACTGATTTTTTTTAAAATAAAAGCATAAAAAGCTTGCTGTCCAGTTCCTTTATCTTTTTGTAAAATATTTTAGTAGTATTATTTTCAGTGAGACCATAGGTTTCAGTACCATCAGAATCTCAAACTTTTAAAGACACATCACTTGTTCAAAGTGTCTTACAGTCGCATATATCACAATTTTTGATATTAAGATAAAAAGCAACAGAAAAAATAAGTATTTGTCAAAGGTAACTTTCATAGATGTTACTTTTTTGGTTTTACTAAATAGGTTTTCATAAGGTTCATCTATCCTTCACTTTTTAACA
Organism: Uropsilus gracilis; assembly: GCA_004024945.1. Taxonomy (NCBI): domain Eukaryota; kingdom Metazoa; phylum Chordata; class Mammalia; order Eulipotyphla; family Talpidae; genus Uropsilus; species Uropsilus gracilis. Next base: position 200,311 of record PVHY01000140.1, on the reverse strand, counting down.
TCTGGTCTTTGAAGAAGTCAGCAAAATTTATTCAAAAAATGTGATCCAAGTGTGATATTTAAGGACAACCAAGTAATTAAAATACTTTGATTTTTTCCATTAAAGAATTGACATCCTTCTTTTGATAAGTCTGTGAATGTCTAGATTTTAAAAACAAAAAACCACCACCTTAAATTTCCATGCATGGTACACAGTGGTAAGATGATGGGAGAGCATAGGGGTAGAAAATGATGCAATATATACATGTACTTAGATATATAAATTACCCATTACAATTAATACCATGTATATATTAAATATATAAATTAAATATATGACTATCAAATTAAAAAGTTTCTGTACAGCTAAAGAGACAAAAAACAAACAAAAAAAAGGAACCCAACCTACTGGGAGAAAATTTTTGCCCTCCAGACAAGTGACAAGGGTCTGAAAACAAAAATCCACAAAGAGCTCCCACAGCTCAACAAAAACAAAGCAAAAAATCCAGTCAAAAAATGGGGAGAATTAAAAAGACACTTGACCAAAGAGAAAATACAGATTGTCAATAGGCACATGAAATAATGCTCCACATCACTAATAATCAGGGAAATACAAATCACAACCACACTGAGATACCATCTTACACCAGTACGAATGGCACATACAAAAAACAAAAACAAAAATGGACAACAGATGTTGGCATGGATGTGGAGAAAAAGGAACACTCCAGCACCGCTAGTGGAAATTAGTTCATTCATTATGGAAGACTATCTCCACACAGACTGGGTCCTCCACACTCAAACAATTGAAAGTGGAATTACCATTCCACCCAGCAACCCAACAACTGGGAATCTACTCAGAGGATATGAACACACTAATTAAAATAGGACACCTGTTCATGCATGTTTATTGCAACTCTGTTTACAATCCCCAAGACATGGAAACAAACCAAATGCCCCAAAACTGTGAACGGCTGAAAAAAATGTAGTATATGCACATGATGGAATACTATGCATCAATCAAGGAGGACAAACATGTCATTTGTAGCAACATGGCTGGAACTAGACTCATATTAACAGAAATAAGTCAAAAAGAGAGAGAAATACAGGATGGTCTCACATATATGACAGATATAGGGAAAAACAAATGAATAAGAAATATTAGAAACAACCAATGGGGCTGAACAATGGGGCGAGAGGGGAGGGGGAAGAAGGCAGAGGAGGCAGAGGGCACAAAAGAGCAGGTGTTAGGGAAATAGGAAAACCCCAGGGTACACAATAATGTAATGTGTGTATATATATATACATATATATATATATATATATATATATGCAAAACTAAAAAATACTTTTTTAAAAATCAGTCATTACAGAAATAGTTGACATTCTCTGTGGACATCTCTTCTATCCTATTCCCCATTATACAGTCCCAAAATAATCATTACACTGGATTTGATGTTTATCATTCTTGTGGTATTTGAAACTTTTAAATCACACAAGTAAATATTATTTTGCATGGTTTATAATCTTGTAATTATGGTATTGTAATATGTATACCTCTGTAACTTTTCTTCCCACAAAAAATATATATAAATTACATATATATTTAATATATAGTCCATCTATGCATGCAAAGAGGTCATTGGCTTCAAATTAATGGCATATAATATTTACATTTTGCTACATAAGTTTGTCATCTTAGAAATATCAACATTCAAATCTAACAACCACATTCTTCACTGCTACTCTTTCTAGCTACTCCTGGAAAGACACCAATTTTGAATGTTTTACTGCCTTCTGCCCTAAAAGGGAGTGTTTTTCATACCAATATTGTTAGTATCAAATACTTCATCTTACATGTTTATTAGAGATTTGTTAGACACTTTTGGAAAAGCAGGTGCCATCAAGTAAAGAATTATCTACCTTGCTAAGGAACTCTTAAGATCCTAACTTCTGAAGATGCCTTGCTATCCTTTTGTAAACAAATCTATCCTTTTGTAAACAAAACTTGGAAGAAAGTTGCAACTCAGTGCTATTAGAGAATTATAAAACCAAACACCTTTTCTTGGTGGACTCAATCCCAAAGGAAACTTGGCCAGATGTTTGTGACTTTGTAGAAATCAGGAGAAGCAATGTCATTGCCAGGGTACACTACTCGTGCAGATTACAGATTGGATTTCTATCAATCTTCCCCTCTTTGTTCGGTACCTGTATAGCACAATTCACACAAAATCTATGTGGTGGTCCTATTATAAATTATAGCATTGATCCAAATAAACTGAAAACTAAGCATTAAAAAAAAAGACTATTATATAGGTGTTGGGGATGTTTTAAAAGTCCAGCATTGAGACTGTTAATCTGAAGTCAAAAGATTATAGAGCAAGTTTAAAAAACTTTTAATTATTCTGAAAATAGAGAGAAAATACAGGTCATACAGAAAAAAACTAAAACCTGGGCTGGGCATGGTGGCACATACCTGTAGGCAGTAGCCTAGGAAGCCATGGCTGGGGCAAGGGATTGTGGTTCAAGTCCCGCTGGGGGCACATAGCGAGACCTAGCCCCCCAAAAAATAGCTGGGTGTGGTGGCTCGTGCCTGTAATCCCAGCTACCTGAGAAGCTGAGGCTGGGGATTGCTTGAGTCTGTGGTACCCGGGCAACATGAGCCTGAAGTTCCACAGGCAAAAATAGTGAGACCTATTCTCCAAAAACAACCCTAAAACCTCTAATTTCTCAAGCTTCACACTAGGTCTTTAGAAGGCTGTCCATAAAACTCAACACAGAATCACCTATTTTACATGGATTTTTGTCAGAAATGCTACAGTAGTAATTTGCAATGGAAATAAAAGTTTGCATATTTGAATTGTAAAGGCATTTTCAATATACCAAAGTACTGATATGAACAAGAAATTTGTTGAAAAGTTAGGTATTTCTGATTTACCTGAATGGTCAAAACAGTTTACATAATACCATGTGAACTAATAAATTAGGAGCCACAGGTTAAGTATCTAATCAAAGACAATCCTCAGTTTGAAAACTTTGTGGTTCAATACCATTCCTCCTCTTTGACTTCCTGATCCCAATGTAGGGAGTAAATAGTCACTTTTGGTAAAAATTTCCAAAAATGAATTATGACCAGTGGAAAAATTATTTTATTCATAGAATAGCCCGGTTAAGTTTTTCCTTCATGGCTTCCATCTGCGCCGAGAAATAACCTAACTCTTCAGTGTGAACACACTAGTATGGTTCAATTAGGTCATACCCAAGTATCGCTTTTCTAAATAATGATTTCTAGACTGCAAACACAGATGTTAATATATTTCCCAGTGTGAAATTTAAGTCTTTAAAAGCAATATGGTCATGTCATCATGGGAGTCTATTTTTAACAGAAAATAGATATAACTAGTAGAGCCAAATTTATAATGCTAACCATTTTATTCTCAAAACTTGACTTGAAATTTTTAGTGACATGCAAACATTACTCATAATTCTTAGAAAACAATTATGAATATAATGTGAAATAGATTTAGTCAAAAGTTTATTATATAATTTTCTGTAATGGATACTTAATTCTGTAGAAAAATACAAAACACCTTTATTTTTTATTGTTAATATTCACATTTGGCTATGTAAACAGAGTTGGCAAAAAAATGAGTTTTTATACGTTTGCAAAAATGCCAAGATTATGATCTTCAGTACCTCTTAAAAGGCAAAGTCTAGAAACCAGTAAATGTAGATGTTGAAGGGGAAGAAAAAAACATTGACAACAGATTATTCGATTTCTCATCTTCCCAAATATCTAAAGCATCATATATATCACTGTTTTCAGTATAACTTGTGAAACCCAAAAATTCTGACTTCTCTTCACTTGTCTGAAATAAATCCAATAAAGATTGTACTGAGGAACTACAAATTCTGTTGTCATCTTGTGTAATAAGAAATTCAGTTCTTTTCTTATTTAATTCCACATTTGGTTCCAGATTTTCTTTTTTATTTCTTCCAAATATTATTTTCACTTTCCGATGGATTTTACCAAGAGGCAAACTATTCATATTCTTGATGTCACATTCATTGGGTTCCTCAGGAGAACTTCGGGGTGGAACCTTTGTCTGTATTATTAGATGTTCCTGTGACTTGTTTATTGTTAACAGACGTGACTCCTGTCCACACACTGAATGAAGGTCTTTTTCCTTGAGATCCTTTGTTGGAAAAAATACAGTATCTGACTCTTGTTTCAACTGAAATATACAGTTAGCTGTGTTGAAATCAGAAACATGTACAGATGTCTGTAGTTGACTTGGACAGTGACCTACCCTTAGTTCTTCATTTTCACTTAAAATTAATTTATGTTCAGGAATGTCCAGAATGCATTCCTGTTTATTCTTATGTGGAGGTAGTGTAAAAATTTGTTTTTTATCATCTTCATCTGGACTTAACATGGAACATTTATTAGCTGTTAAATGATAGGAGATGGGTTCTGAAATAAACACTAACTTTTCTTCAGGTTTCTGAGCTTTTTTATCCAGGAAACTTTGCTCCATCACCAGTACATTATTTTCCTTCAAGTCTTTCTGAGAAATATGTTGAATTTCTTTGCATTCAGTTTCTTTCAGGATATTTGCAGTAACAGGAGAAAGGGATCCAACACTGTATTTTACTCTTCACAGAAAAAAAAAAAAGTTAAATAATATCAAAATGAACAGGAAACATAGTATCTTTGTGCATCTACAGATAACAAAGAAATACAGAATCCTTCAAATCTAGAATGGTTCCTTTTATATTTTACTTATACTTTCACTAAGGATTCTCTTTGAACAAATAAAAGAGAAAAAACATATAAAAACACTAATCCAACAACATAGCTACTTTTAGACTAGAGATGTTTATTTGACTTGTCCACAGAGAAAAACCACAGGTAATTAAGGAGTATCTAGTTTGTAAATATTTCCTTGGAGTTTTGTTACAGATTGGATTTTTCAGGAATTTTAAGTTCTGACAGAAGTCCGTACAGCTTTAAAAATTAGAAATAGGCAAACTCTTCAAATACATTTTTAAGAGTCTTTCTTAACTATTTTTAATATTGCATAAATATAAGGAAATAGTCCACTTAGACACAGTAAAAGAAATTTCTAGATAGCTGGACATGGTGGCACGTGCCTGTAAGCTTCAGCCTATGAAGTGGCTGGGGCTAGGGATCACGGTTCGAGTTCCACTCGGGGCAACATAGCCCCCAAAAACAGTCCCAAAAAACAGCTGGGCATGGTGGTGCACACATGTAATCCCAGCTACCTGGGAAGCTGAGGCTGGGGATTGCTTGCGTCTGTGGCAACGTGAGCCTGCGATTCCACAGGCAAAAATAGCAAGACCTAGTCTCCAAAAAAAAGAAAAAAATTTCTAGTCAATTTTCAGAAATGGTAGCTTGGTACAATAACTTCTTTATGCCTTATCATTTTTCTAAAAACAAGACACCAGAAGTGAATAACCTGAGTTTCTCTTCCACTGTACAATAGGAGAACCAAGTAGTTGGAACAGAGATGATTCACAATGTCTAAATACTTACTTTCTGTTATTTATAGAAAAAAGGTTTGTCAACTTCTAAACTATGTTAAGAGGAGGACTTTAAAAGTAATCTAGGGTAGGTAATTTTGGCACTGAGAAAAGAATCGGTTTTTAATCATATTCATATCCTTAAAACACATATATCTTTTAAGCAGAAAACTTTAGTATATTTTTAGTTTAATAAAATAGCTTAATATTCTAATATGCTGTATAACCAATGATAAATTACCTTTTTTTTTTAGGCATGTCTCTTTCATATTCCACAAAGTCGAACACTAACTTAGATACAATATCATCAACAATTTGATAGTGATTGCTTTGTGCAAAGTTTCTGTGTTGTTGACTTAGAAGATGCTAAAACAAAACAGAAAAAGCACATAAACCATAAAATTATAAATTTAAATCAACAAATACCCTTTGTTTGGATTTTCTAACACTAACATGCCACTAGGAAAAAACCTTTGTTCTTAATTAGAACTTTAAGGGGTGCTAAGTAAAATTAATTTTTGAGAAACCTCTAAAACTACTTTAGTTTTCAGTCTTCCATTTTCCTTGTAAGTGCTGTACGCTAATAGATTATACCACTGGAATTGGTGTCTTTCGTTTTTCAATGAGAAAACTCAAACATTAATTCATGGCTGCAGAGGAACTGAAAATGAATGAGCTTTGCTAAAGGGAAAAAAAAGAAGAAAAAACAGTATTTAATGTTTAGAGTATACTAGTAGTTTTAAATACTTTTCCTTCTACTACTTCATTTTACTGGTATACAATTACTACTAAACAAGGAAGCAGGGATTATGTAATATTAAATGAATGAAATGTGAGCATTTAGTAAGCAAGAATTCAGAAGACACATTAAACAAATACAATGAACAGTGCACAGTATAAAAAGTACAGTTGGAGAACACATTTGAGAATTAATGATTTTCTCAGTGTTTATATCAGAGAATACGGAGAAGTCAATCTGATGAGGACAAGAACAGAACTAAGTTTAGTGTAGTAGGATAAAACAAAGCAGAAAAAAATACCTTTTGAGTAGGTGGATTCTCCAAGTTAAGGCTATCATTTGTTATTTATTAGGGAATTACATGTAATGATCATGCAAGAACCTTGCTTTTGTTTACCTAATTTCATACCACTGGACATACATGTATGTCCAGTAATATGAAGCAAAAGAAAAATTAACATCTAAAATATTTTCTTTATAAGGTCACATTCAGTTCATTCATGTTCTTGGAAGGAAATAACTTATTTAAATTAAGAAAAACAATTTCCAACTTTTGTCTAGTTCTCCTCTACCTTCTCTTCTTATTCATCTCTCAAGTCTTGTATGCTACTTTCTCAAAGTTTTTTATGTTCCTCATTCTACATTAAACACACTTGTTACTTTTTACCATTGGATTTTATACTTTTGTGGTAGTCATCCTACTTGCAAATACATGGTTAACATGTATCTCTGCCAAACTCTACCATTTATAAAGGTAGAGTAAGGGAATATGTTTGTGTTTTTTTCCCCCACTGAATCTCTAGTAATCAAATTTGTTAAATGTAGGTGTCAGCAAATCACTGTGAAGTCTAAGTTATAATACAAAACTACTTTCCTTATTCTTAGAAAATAAGAAGCATACACATGAAAACTGGCTAAAAAAAAGCTTTAAAAATTAATCCCAATATGTCCTCCCATGTGGCACTCAGAGGCTATAATATTTTATGAGCATCCAATTAGGATCACAAACTAAATTTCAGTACCAATTTCACAATTTAAATTTTCAAGAATATCTGTGGCAAGGGAAGTATTTCTCTGATAGGTTAGCTTCTAATTAAAATAATTTTAAGCTAGTTATGTTTATGTTTACTACATACACAAAAATCATTAAAAACAAATCAGATATTTTAAAACATTATTAACCTTCCCAAAATCCTTTAAAGAAAACACAAACCATCTATCCAAAAGACATGAAAACATTAATTAAAAAGGCCACCTGTACACGCATACTTATTGTAGCACTGTTTACAAGTGCCAAGATATGCAAACAACCCAAATGCCCCAAAACTGATGAATGGCTGAAAAAAATGTGGCCTATGTACACGATGGAATAGTATGTATCCATCAAAGAGGACAAACGTGATTTGCAGCAACATGGATAGAGCTATAACGACTCATATTAGCAGAAATAAGCCAGAAAAAAAAAGAAAAGAAAAATATGGGATCGTCTCATTTATATTCAGGGTATAGGAAAAAACAAATGAACGAATAAGAAAAATTAGAAACAACCCACAGAACTGAACCACAGAGAGGGAAAGGAGGAAGAAAACAGGGGTGGTGGAAGGCACAAAAGATTAAGATGGTTAATGGGTGTTAAGGAAATGGGAAAACCCAGGAGTACACAATTATGTAATATATATATATATATATATATAAATAATAATAATTAAAAAAACCCAAGCCATCAACTAATTTAAAAATTAACAATGTAAATAATAATAGGTCACAAAGCCAGGAAGGTTGGATTCAAACTTGGGCAGTATGGATTCAAAGTTCTTGTTCTTTTTTAATGGATTTAAAAATTATAATGGTTTCCAACTTTAAAAGTTACCCTTTATCTCATATGCCTTTCAATTATTGTATTTCTCTGTGTACTAATTCAGTGAATTGTCTCTATTTCCGCTAATTATTAATCTCCCTTTAGTAAACCACATGCCTATTTTTAATAGCTCAGGTCCCAAATACTGCCCTTGACTCATCATGTTCCATTATTTTCAGCATCTAATCCACGGACAAATCCTCTTGTTCCATTTTCAAATTATAACTACAATCTGACCATGTCTCATCACTTCTACTACCACCACTAAGTCCTGGTCATTACTGTCTGTTCCATTGGTTTAATTTAGCACTTTTGTGTTGCTTATTTCAATATCTAGTTTCTATCTCATTTTTCTCATGTCTCTACAGAAATATCATCTCATCAGTTACAATATTCTCTGTTAGTTTAAAAAGCAACATCTCCATTCTGGTTTTATTTTCATAGCATCAATTTTGATGTTCTCTATACATATATCCTTATTCTTTTATATTGGGGAATCACCTATCCCTCACAAGGATATCCAAGAATGTAATCCTCTCAAAGATAGGGAATTGATTTCTTTTTTTTTGCTGTTAGGCGAGAGAACTGTTGGTAGGTATAGGTGTTGCTATTTGATGAATGAATGAAAGTAATTGTTTAATATATATGTTCCCATTTGACGTTCTTAAAATGTAAAAGTATCAAAAAGAAATGCATACTATTTGAAAAAATACCAAATTGTAAACCACAATCAGATAAGCTTAAATTTATGCAGCAGATATTCAGTTTTAGGTATATCAATTCCCTAAATATAAATTCACACTTACATTTTCAAGATCTTCATATTTCTGTAAGCAGCATTCACAATATCCTTTTTTCTTCTTATCTTTCAACTGGATTTGAAGTGGAACCCCACTACATTTATCACCATCTGCTTGGATTCTGAAAGAAATATATGATAAAAGAATTAACTGCAAAAATTAAGCAATAATTTTAAAGTTTATAGATCTCGCCATGTAAAATCTGACATAACTTGAATAGAAATCTATACCAGCAAATACTTTTAGCCATTTTTCTGCTCAAGAAATTGAGAAGCAACAAACATATTACTCTGGAGAATATTTCAGATTACTTATCATTTGGAATTATTTTTAAGCATCCTCCATCTATGTTAGTGCCTAAGTGTGACACACTTCAAAGAAATTCATACCCCAAAGCTAACAAAGGGCCAGGGGAAGAAGGGACAGAGAGGACCACACACATATACATCAAGGCATTAAATTAATATTTGAAAATATAAAAAATTACTTGAAGATTAAACCAACCTTAGTTTAACCTGAGTTTGTTTTTGGGAACTAGATGGCTTATCTACATCAAATGGACTGGAGGGCTTCTGAATAGAGTAATTTATGAAAGGCATATTCGTCAGCTGAAGATAAAATGGCTTATAAAGTCTAAAAAAATAAAAAAAATTATTTTTAAGATGAAAGAAAATATGCTTCAAACCTTACAAATTTCAAAATCATACAATTCAACTGGAATCTGAAATAGCCATCAGTTAAAGCCTCTCTTCCTGATTTCTAGAACTCTTCTACTTTTTAGCATTAAGAAAATTTTCTAAATTAAACAAAATAAAGTTTACTATCTTCACACTTTTTGGAGGTTCCACTGGTATCTTAGGCATTTTAAATGGACATGTCAGTAGCATTAAGGACATACACAATGTTTCATAAACCTTACCACCACCCATCTCCACAATTCTTTTCATCTTGTCAGATGAAAACTCAACACTTATTAAAAATAACTCCCCATTCTCCCTTTCCCCCTGGCTCTTGATAACTACCATTCTACTTTTTGTCTCTATGAAACTATTTACTGTATGAACTTTATTAATTGGAATTATGCGATATTTTTATTTCATTCTTATTTCATTCCACATGTCTTCAAGATTCATGCAAGTTGTAACATGTGGCAGAATTTCATTCCTTTTCTAAGGTTGAATAATAACTTGTAAGTATACAGGAAATTATCTACATTATATGTTGATGGGTATTTGACTTGCTTTTGCCTCTTCACTATTGTAATAAGACTGCTATGTACAAGAACCATTTCAAGACTCTACTTTTAATCCTTAGATAGCCAGAGTGGAATTACTGGGTCATATCCTATTTCTGTTACAGAGAAACTGCCACATTTTTTTACCTAGCAACTGTACCATTTTATAAACCAATAATACAAAAAAAATCCCCTAATTCTCCCACATCCTCACCAATACTTATTTTCTACTTCTTTTTTGATAGTAGCCTATCTAATGTGTATGAGGTGGTAGTTTTGCCATTTGGTTTTCATTTGCATTTCTTACATTTTTTCAGTTTTGTTGGCAATCTATGTCTTTGGAGAAATGTCTAAGTACTCTATCTATTTTTAAACCCAGTCGCTGATTTTCTGTTGTTGAATTTTCTTTTTTAAAGAGACCAGGTCTTGCTATGTTGCCCAGGGTTGTCTTGAACATGTGGACTCCAATGATTCCTAGCCTCAACCTCCCAGGTAGTTGGGACTATAGGTGTGTGCCACCACACCTGGCAGTTTTTTTTGAGACTAGGTCTCGCTATGTTGCCCAGGGTTGTCTCAAACCCTCTGGCCCAAGTGATCCTCAGCCTTCCAGGTAGCTGGGATTACAGGTATGTGCCACCACACCTGGCTATTGTTGAAGTCTTTATACTTACAGCTTATTAGATATACAGTTTGCAAACATCTTCCATTTTGTAGGCCATCTTTTCACTGTTGAGTCCTTTGATGTACAGAAAACTTGTAACTTTGATAGTCTAGTTTCTTTTATCTTTGTGCTTTTGGTATTGTATTTAAGAAGTCACTACCAAATGTGGTATCATGAAGCTTTTCCCATTATTTTCCAAAGTTTCTAAATTTTACATTGCTGATTCATTTTAAATTAGATCCATTCTGACAGTATATAAAAAAGGGTCCAACATCATTCATTTTGCACACGGATATCCAGCTTACTAATATTTTCTATTGAAAAAACTGTCCTTTTCCCCCTGAATGATCATGATTGACACCTTTGTCAAAAAAAATCTTATGACCACACATGTAAAGGCTTTTTTCGGATTTATTTTTCTATTCCATTTGCCTATACATCTGTCTGGTCATTATCAACTTTATTGGTTTACTATACCTTTGTAGTAAATTTTGAAATTAGGAAACATGTGACCAACTTTGTTTATCCTTTTCAAGATTGGAGCAATTTCATTGGTCCACTTGAAATTCCTTATGAATTTTAGGGTGGAAAATCCTAAAAAAGTTGCTATTTTGACAGGGATTGTACTGACTCTGTATATCACTCAGGGTAGTAACATCTTAATGACATGAAGTTCTCTAATCCAGGAACATGGGATGGCTTTCTATTTACTGGTGCGTTCTCTAGGTCTAGTTTTGATTATAAAATGGCCCTCCACCCCCAGCATACAGACAATAAAAAGCATTCAACTATCTCTGTAACCTCAATGAGTACCAAAATTAACTGAATACACATGTGAGTAACTGAAAAGTAAAGAGAAAGTAATCTAATTTACCCATGCCAAATAAATTTTACATCTATGGTATCTGTAGAATTCATTAAGATTATTCTATTAACTTTCAGAGTGAGATTAGGAAACCCACCATATTAGATGTTATAACTCAAATTTTTTGTTTTCAAATTGTAGCTAATAATTTCTTTTCCACCAATGTAGGAGCAATCGCTAAGTAATAATTCTAACTCATGTTACTTAGCCAGAAAACGATTATTTGAAAATACTATACAAATGAGTTGACCTTAAAATAGCTCTAACTCGATACTGCAAGAAATTATCTATGATTTACTAAAGCTAAATTCATTAATCAAGCACAAATTCATTAATGTTTCTTTGCATAAACTGTGCCAAATACATATTAGTAGACCATAAGTCTAACATAAAGAGGCCAAAAAGCATTAATGGAATTAGAGTAATATATTTTAATATTTTACCTATATCACACAGATTGATACTTACTGGCTTATATCTTCCACCTTTACAAATGGTTTTTTCAGTCTACCTGCTTGAAAGCATACAAAATTTATCAGCAACTTACACATTCACCTTTAATAAGTAAAAACTACAGAAAGAAAGAAAAGAAAAACATAATGAACTCTGTCTCTATTATCCATTTCATGTCACTGTGAAGTTTTAAGTCACAGGTGAGGTATTTTAAAATATTACCTCATTTTCAAAGTAATATGAACTCTGTGAATATTCTGAGAGTCTTAAACAAAACGGATCACCCAACAGATACATAACAGAATTCAGAAGGATCATGAGCTCAAATTGGAATAAAATTCAATTTTTGTTTACAGTAACTTCTAATTGATTATTATTAACGTTTCCTCTAACAATACAGTTAAGCAACAGGATCAACGAAATATTAGCAGCACCTGTAATTCTGAAACTAGTAAAAACATATTCATAGACTAGTTTCCATAGTTTAAGTGAAAGTATCACTTAGATTCATCATTTCAAAATCAGAAGCACTGCTAGAACTTGTTTATAACATGCAATATATGCAGATCACTTATATAATTAAAAACATTCTGATAAATGAATTTTAATATAATTGATTTTCTTAGTAATCAAATGATAAAAAAAAAACAAAAAAAAAATCATCTCAGAAAGGGTCTGATAGCTTTACTAGACTGCCACTGGGTTCATGTTCTAAAAAAGGATTACTGAATACACCATTTAAGGAATTGTTTCAAAATTAAAAATGATTTATTCTCTTTTTCTAAGAGTAAACAAATACATTTGAGGATATTAAAATACTTACTTCTAGCTTTCTGTGTGCCAGTACCTATTCTTTTACCCTGAAAATTAATAAATATAGTAAAAACACTGAAAGCACAGCAAAAACAGCAACTGTTACATTTTCACAATTCAATATAAAAAAGAAAGAAAAAGTACTATATAAAAGGTGGGGCCGGGCACGGTGGTGCATGCCTGTAAGCAGTAGCCTAGGAAGCCGTGGCAGGAACCGGGGTCACGGTTCGAGTACAGCCCTGGGCAACATAGTGAGATCTAGTCCCCCAAAATTAGCTGGGTGTGGTGGCGCATGTCTGTAATCCCAACTACCTGGGAAGATGAGGCTGGGGACTGCTTGAGTCTGTGGTACCCCAGGCAATGTAAGTCTGCGGTTCCACAGGTAAAAATAGCGAGATCTAGCCCCATAAATTAAATAAATAAACAAACAAATAAGTAAATTAAAAGAAAAGAAAGGTGATTATTGTAGGTTTTGGGGGGGAAAAGGGAAAAACTTGTTTTGAAAGACAATCAAAGAAATTAAGGAAACATTGTCTATATAGTGGCAGTCACAAATTCAGCATCAAGAATTGTGTCAGATAAATACCAATCAAATTAAAATATAGATTGACATATCGAAAACAAGATTTTCTTTTACAACTAATAAGAAACCTATTTTAAATATAAACAAATAAATCTGTTAAGTGTAAAAGATGTATAAAGATATAATACTAACCAAAAGGAAGCTGAAAGATTATATTGTGTCAGTAGAACAGGGACAGAAAAAGATATTATGTAATGATAAAATGGCCAACTTAACAAGATATAAGAATATCAGACGAGTATAGATCCAAAAACAAGGCTCCAAACACATGAATAAAAACCTGATAAAACAGAAAGGGAAAATGGATAAATCCATAATCATATTGGCAATTCCAATACTTTTCCTCAACAAGGACTAGGAAAAGGTAGAAAATCAGAATGAAAATAAAACGAGCAACAATACTATCTAACCTGACCTATCTGATATCTATAGAACATTCCACCCAATAAGAACAGAGTAGGCTGGGCACGGGCACGGTGGCTCGTGCCTTTAAGCTTCAGAAGCCTATGAAGTGGCCGGGGCTAGGGATTGCGGTTCGAGTCCTGCCGGGGGCACGTAACAAGACCTAGTTCCAAAAAAATAGCTGGGCGTGGTGGCGTGTGCCTGTAATCCCAGCTACCTGGGAAGCTAAGGCTGGGGACTGCTTGAGCCTGTGGTACCCTGGGCAATGAGAGCCTACGGTTCCACGGGCAAAAATAGCGAGACCAAGTCTCAAAAAACAAAAAACAAAAAAAAAAACAAAAAAAAAAAAAAAAAAAAAAAAAAAAAAAAAAAAAAAAAAAAAAAAAAAACAAAAAAAAAAAAACCAGCATAAACATGTCTTTTTCAAGTGCACATTGAACTTTCACTATAATGGACTATGGTCTAAGCAATAACAAAAAAAGTGACAAATTTGTAAGATCTGAAAGCACACAAACTATGTACTATGACCATAAAAGAATTAAAATACAAATTAGTAACAAAGTCATCTGGAAAACAAATGCAATTAGTAAACAAATTGTATAAATTTGAAAAACCCCAAAGGACAGAAAGTTTTAAAAGAAATTTTAAAATATTTTTAATTAAATGAAGGTGAAAATTCAACATATGAACAAGAGGAACGCTCATTTATTAGTGGTGGTAATGTGAAATGCCATTTTGGAACGTAATTGGGTTGTTTCTTACAAAATTAAACATACCTTTACAGGATGACTAAACAAAACCTACACATGGATATTATATTCATAATTTATCCATAATTGCTCAAAGTTGGAAACCACCACATCTAATTTTTAACTTAAGTACCAATGTTATGCATCCTCATTAGTGCTTTGACTGTATAAGATTTCTCTTCTCAAGCAAGGTCACTAAAGCACTCCTCAACTCCAATGAACCCATGGTCCTCGCATATAGATCATAAGCGTTCCCCATTCTTTTAACCCCACTTTCACCACCCTTATGTTTCAGATCTATGATAGCTTTCAAAGGTTACCAAGATATTTTAAATGGTGATTGTACAAACTGAGATAGTCAGCATCCAAAAAGAAATGAATTATCAAGTCATGAAGGATGTCTATCACTTTACAAAGAGACAAATTTGAAGAGATGGTATATTGTTTGATTCCAACTATATTATATTCTCAAAATGGCACAACTGTGGAGAGAATAAAAGAATGAGTGATTGTCAAGAGTAAGGTAGGAAGAATGAGGAGAACCAAGAAGTATTCTAAAGCATGGAACTATTATGTGATATTAATGATGGTGAATACGTAACAATACATATTTATAGAAACCCATTGAATGTACAACTGGAGTGAATCCTAATGCAAACTATAAATATTGAGTGATGATGACTTGTCAATATAAATTCATCAATTAGTAACAAATATACCACTTTAGTGTGGGATGCTGACAGCAGAGAAGGCTGTATGTAGAGGCAAGGGATATATGGGAAATAGCTGTATCTCCTAGCCAGTTTTCCTATAAACCTAAAAGTGTTCTAGATAAATTGTTTATTAAAACAAAATCCAAGATAAATTGTGTGGGACACAGTTAAAACATATCTTAAAGGAGATTTATAGCAGAGCAGTTCTTTGAAAAGTTTAACATTGTTAAACTTGAGCTTAAGCTTTATAAAAAATACATATATTTAAAAAAAAAAAACTAAAAAAAAAAACTTGAGCCAGACTGGTCTGACCACCACCCCCCTCCAGAAAAGACACAGATATGACATAGGGATAAGAGGAGACATCATTACACACCCCACAGGCATTGCATTAAGAGCTTGAAAAAGGATTCTTATAAACACTTCTACCAATAATTCTATAATTTTGACAACTAATTCTTTAAAACAGCCCCAAGTTCTAACGAGGACTCAAGTAGAAAAAAATTATCTGACTTTCCCCTAATAACAAAACTGAATTCACATGACTAATCCAACAGAGGAAATTCCAGGCCCAGATAGTCCACTAATATATTCTACCAAATAAAAACAATACTACAAACCATGTTTAGAAAATAGAGTGGGAATACATCCCAGCATTCTTTAGGGCAACATTATTCTAACAATAAAATGAGACATCAAGAAAAAAAGAGCAGGCCGGGCACGGTGGCTCATGCCTGTAAGCTTCAGCCTATGAAGTGGCCGGTACTAGGGATCGTGGTTCGAGTCCCGCCTGGGGCCTGTAGCGAGACCTAGTTCCAAAAAAAAAAAAAAAAATAGCTGAGCGTGGTGGTGCGTGCCTGTAATCCCAGCTACCTGGGAAGCTGAGGCTGGGGATTACTTGAGTCTGTGGTACCCCGGGCAACGAGAGCCTGTGGTTCCACGGGCAGAAACAGCGAGACCTAGTCTTAAAAAAAAAGCAACAGTTCTATGTACATATATGCAAATTCTCAAAATAAGTTTCAGGAAAATTAAGAAAAAACAAAATACCTCAAAGCACTTTCAATAAGTAGAGCAAAAACATTTAATCAACTTAGTATTTTTAAGATACACATTAGCAAGAGTATGAGACTCTAACTCCTGTTTTTAAATTCTCATGTTTTATTTATGTGTACAGTACTTGGTATATATGTCCATTCAAGATCCGTAAGTGGTTCTCCATTAATTTTTAATACTTAGCAGTATTTATCCCAATTGCGGTAACATACAAGAATACTTTCTATTTTTTCTTTACTGAGGTTACACTGGTAAAGGATATTTTGCACGATTTAGGGGAATAGGTTCACACTTTCTCAGATTATCTGTTAACAGAGTACTTTTAAAGTTGCGGACTATGGCCTATTAGCAGGTTGGAAAATCAATTTTGAAAGTTGTGAAATCAACTTAGAAAGTTTAGAAATATGCTTTTTTTTCATATATATATGAATATATATGTATATGTATCACCATAGGAATATTAGCAAGAATCAGATTGCCTGTTTCAGACACATATACATGTGTATGTATATGTAAATATGATTCATGTGTACTTTCAGAATTCATAAATGTGAATTTAAATTCTCATATATACATATATTTTTTTCATATGCAATTCAAACAATTTGCAAAGTGAAATAGAGGAAACTTATGCTATTTAGCATATTTCAATAAAGGAAATATTAAGCATATTTCAAAACTATGAAATGACTATTTGATTTTTTTTCTTGAAAATAAGGAATCCAAACACAGTATGTATTATTTGATACTAAGTAAATTATTTGTTGCATTCTGCAACTGTTTATATCTAATTATGAAATCTGTTGTAAAAGATATTCATTCTTCATATAGACAATTTAAGGAGAGTATTAATAAAAAAAGTAAAGATGTAGAAGACGGAAGAGACTTGATTTTTCGTATAAACGATTTCAAGAGAAATTAACAAAATAAGATACAAAATTTGATCAGAGAAGTGATGAATGCACTTAAGATGTATTTTGAGATTAGGTCAGGAAGCCAAGACACATGACAAGATTCTGTTTCTCACAATCTAAAGTAGTTTAAAAGTATGTTCTCTATTTACATTGCCCAAAAAATGGTATATTATTATTTAAATTCAGACCTTTCACACAGTACATTAACTGTTCTTCCAACAGAATGAACAAGAGTATCTATTATAAAGCAATTATAAAGTAGCAATAACCAAAAGGGGAGAAAGCCCCCAAACTGTGCTACCAACCCAGGAACAACTTTCATCTTATGAACAAATTCTAAAAAATTAAATAACAATTTATTCAAATAATAGGAATACATGTATAGTACACAAGGTTAACTCCATACGATTTTCTGGCAATAGTATTTTCTACTTGGCAAGAAAAATTTGCAGGTATGTAAATAAAAACCAAGTCTGCTAACTTTATTAATTAGTTTAAAATTCAAGGAAAATAACATACCACATCTCTTACAGAAGTGCTTGATTTCTTGAGTAAGTACAGTTCTTTTTTCTTTTGTTCAATGTAATATCTAATGTCTTTATTAAAGGAAAGAAAAGTTTAAGATTAATATTTCCAATCTTGAAATCAAACATTGATATTTTCTTATAATAGTACCAAATTTATTTGAAAGAATTATCATTAAAGATGTCATATTACTTGCTACCAGAATTCTCACTATGTACCATTAATTAAGAACCAAGGGACAGAGATATGTAAACATTGTAAAAAGCAATTATAATCCTTACCATCAATATGAAGAATTTTTACTCCCCATGATAAAGCATTTGATAATATACTATTTGAAGGGATAAAATCCTGTTTTAAAAAAAGAGAAAGAGAGTTAGATGCTTTTTCTAGGCAATTACTGTTTTAAAATAGTTCAATTTTTTTAAAGGTGAATTTAACCAGCCACTGAGCTGGCTATTTAGTAGAGATGTCTTGTTTTTTTCTTTTGGAATTTCTAAAATCAAGAGCGCTTAATATATTTCTATATTCCTAAACAATTTAATACAGTAAACTGTAGGTTTATAGTCTATAGTGTCAAGTTGTTTCACTCTTAAGAATTCAGAAATGCCACAAGATTCAAGTTTCCAGTATTATTTTAAAAGGCCACAAGATGGAGATGTTTCTTCATGAAAATTAGATCCTATCCTTCATAGATACATCCCAAAATTTATTTTCCTCTTAAAAATGTAAAAAAAAAATCCAGAACATCTTTGTTTTCCACTTGAGTTCTTAATGATAGAAAATAAACTCCAATTTTCTTAGTTCAGTGTTTTCAAGACGTCTATTTAAAGAGAAAATTATTAAAGACACATAGCAGAAACAAAATCATAGTCTCTAACTACGGCCTTATCAAATGAAAATTCTGATTGTTGGACCATGTCAATAGAAAATGGAACTTGCAGTAACCCAGGATGCTGTACAAGTGACTAAGTGAGCACATTAATATGTAAATAAATAATGATGCTTGTTTCTGAGAACTTCCCTTTTTACCAGCCTTTCATATACACCAGCCTAGATTGGAAATGTAGAACCTGACATGGACACGCACAGACACTGAAATCTTTCCAGCTGTTCTGGTACAATACCCTCAAAGAAAAATGCCACCTGGTATTAAGGCTCCAATATTTTAACTTGTGAGAAGCAAGAAAGCAATTGTCAGTCTATCCATTGTGTTACTTTCCCTCTCCTTGTCTTCATGTTACTAATGAAATACAGCCCAAATAGAATCTAAATAGATTCACAAACACACTGAATTAAAAAAAAGCTTCAATTGTGTAGTCAATTAAAAAGTTTTAGTGAAAAACAACATCTTTTAAAGCTGTGCTGTAGACATTAGTTGTAGGTACAAGTGTCTAGTGTTAATTTAGTTGTCACATTTCAAAAACTGTATAAAAAAAGTTTATTTATTTTTTTGAGACTAGGTCGCGCTATTCTTGCCTGTGGAACCGCAGGCTCACGTTGCCTGGGGTACCACAGACTCAAGCAATCCCCAGCCTCAACTTCCCAGGTAGCTGGGATTACAGGTGTGCGCCACCACGCCCAGCTGTAATTTTTTGGAACTAGGTCTCGCTACGGGCCCCATGTGGGACTTGAACTGCAATCCCTAGCCCTGGCCACTTCATAGGCTGAAGCTTACAGGCAAAAGCCACTGTGTCCAGCCTAATAAAAAAAGTTTAAACATATCATTACTAATTTTGAAACATGATTACATGCTGAAGTTATAATATTTGGGAACCACTAAGTTTGATACATTAAAATAAACTGTTTCTTCTGAATTTTTTAATAGTTTCTTAGAAATTTTAAATTTTATATGTGCTTCATATATGTTGCTTGCATCAAACTTCTACTACATTACATTAGCAGTTCAACCCAATATGCCAATACCCTGGTACATGTAAATGCTTGCAATAATGTGAGGGAAAAGCTTTGATTCAGATGAGCAGAAGACACTCATTTCCTGTCTTTTAGTCTTTTGGCTGTCTTTTAGTCAGAAACACTGGGAAAACTGCTCACCTTCCTCTGAACTTCAGTTTCTTCATGCATAAAATAGATATTAAAATGGGATATATGGAAGACTAAAATACTACGTATTTGTTATATAATGTTAGGGGTACCCATTAAATAGCAATACTCTCCTCTTTCCTTTAACTTAAGTAATTCTGAATTTTTTCTTTATGAAACACAAACATGCAAAAATTACATACAATTTTATGACCAACAGGTAACTATTATTACTACTTTTTTGGGTGGATTACCTAGTCTTTCTTTCTGTGGCCATATTTATATAAATATAACACTTTCAGAGGGTAAGAAAAAAGAATCCATTCTATAAACAATTTGGTGGTGTTATAATTAATTGCATAGCAACATAACTACTAATGTGTTATTAAAAATTCATTTATATAATTGATAATGACTATGGTATTTCACTGTGTGGCTATACCATAGTTTACAAAGTTGATTTCCTCTTGGTATGCTAGTCAGGCATTTTAAAGATTTTTCTATCATTAAAGAAAGAAAAACTATGTTGAGCATCCTTGAAACCAACTATTTCATATCAATGATTATTTCTAAATAAAGATCATTCATACTTTTAAACTGCTTTGATGACATATGCCAGACTGCCTTCAAAGAGTACTGTATATATGTATTTAATTATGTATTTAAAAATTCCCATTAACCCATGTTTAACCTTGGGTAAATTTCTCATTTTACAGGTAAAAATCTGATTATTTTTTAAAATTCTCATCACTTTAATGTTTTCATAATTTTTTTTTTCCTTTTGAGACTAGGTCTTGCTATTTTTGCTGTGAGACTGCAGGCTCATGTTGCCCGGGATACCACAGACTCAAGCAATCCCCAGGCTCAGCTTCCCAGGTAGCTGGGATTACAGGCATGTGCCATCACGCCCAGCTATTTTTTTGGGACTAGGTCTTGCTTCGAGGCCCCAGTGGGACTTGAACTGCCATCCCTGGCCCCAGCCATGGCTTCCTAGGTTGCCACCTACAGGCATGCGCCACCATGCCCGGCCTCCTAAATTTCTTAGTAATTTAGTCATCTCCCAGCATCTGTATCGTGATGTACATCCTGCACCCCACATATTACTGTAGCAGAGGAACCATTCCTCCACTTGTGTACTTCTGGATTATCCCCATCATATTTAAACAGTAATATTGCTTCCATTTTAAGCAAAACCAAGACAAAAAAAATTAAAAAACTAAAAAGTTTGGCCTTACTTCTTTGCTTTTTTGTTCACTTCTTTATTTTCTAGTTGAGCTTTTAATGACAAAATAAACACTGCATTTTTTTAAATTCCTACTTACATGGTCTTTGATAGCTTTTTCAACTAATAATTTTCCTCTGCTCAGACAAATCTATAAAATCAAAGGAAAAATCAAACAAGTTATATATAACATTGTACCTCACTGGTTAAAACATTCTTAAAATATAACAGCTAAGTAGACAAAAGCTTACAGTAAATTTTCAAGTAATTATAAAGCTCAGAACATAAATTTTATTTGTACAAGTCTTATTGACTATCAATACAAAAATGTATGTAAAAAACTGATTTCTTTAAGGTCTTTATAATAACATCTCCTATAATATCTTCTTTTCGTTCAGGTGAAGAAACGAAACTGAAAAAATCCAAGATTAGTGTTCTATTCCTTTAAATATAAAAAATAAGAGGTTCCTGAAATTCTAACTCTAAGTTTACATTTTAGTTTTCAACAAATTGAAGATTTAATAATCTGAAGTCAAATTGCATATATTATTTTTACTAGGTACTTCAGTTTTACTACACTTGAAAAGTAGCTGACATGCCAAATCAGTGTGTATCACTGGTATATAACTGCCTTGCTCCAAAAGAGCATTAACAGATCCCTTCATTTTGATTTTTTCTTCTATATATTTATGTTCCTTTTTAAAAGTGATTTCTCTTATGTAACTCATTTTATCCACCTGTTTCCTAATTTTTCTTGCTTCCCAAATGGATGCAATATATTAAGCTGAGGATATTAAAAGTTGATTATTTATTACATTTCACTCTCTTGCACTCTTGAAAAGCAATTAAATTCATTTCATTCTTTCTAGTAACAATGAAGTGATAGGGAGTGACTGTGTTATAGAACAGGGTTGGCAAGAATTTTCTGTAAAAGGCTAGTCAGTACACATTTGAAGCTGTGCAGGTGACATAGTCTCCATTTTAGTTGTTCAATTCTGCTTTATAGCACAAAGGCAACCAATTAATATAAAAAAGTCTATGTTCCAATAAAACTTTATGGAAAATGAAATTTAAATTTCATACAATTTCCACTCAAACTTTTCCCCCATTTAAAATTGTAAGAATCATACTTGTTTGAAGGTTGACTGCTTCTGATTTTTTTCCCCATTTAAAAATGTAAGTCATGCTTGTTTGAAAGTTGTAAAAGAATAGGTGTAAATTAGATATGGCCCATGAACTATGTTTTGCTTATCCCTATTCTAAAACAAACAAAACATTTCTATTTCTTCTTCAGAAGAATGAGCTGCAGTTTACTATTAATTCTAACTTACTCTAAAGAATAAAGCCATCCCTAAATGCAAGAGTATCTCTTAGGAATCAGAGCATGACGACACAAGTACTATTTAAAGACTTACTGAATCTGGAGGCTTAAATGAGCTTCCATCATGGCTGGGATGAGGTGAAGTAGTTTCTGCAGTATATGCAGATTCTGGACTTGGTATAGGAGAAATTCGTCCCAAGGTTTGCGCAAATTTAGCTTCCTTTTTACTTGAAATAAGGTAACTGATATCTTTACTGAGAAATTCTTCAACTCGCTAGAGGAAAACAAAGTATTTTTCAGCAAGTCATACAAACTATAAACCTGTTTCACAAGGGTAAGCGCAAAATAAAATGCCAATCTGACACATTTTAATATTTTGTAAATTGATGTTTTTATACTAAATTCTGCTGAAGTAGAATGGGAGTTCCAGTAACAATTCCATGATACTAGCAATATAAACATTTCGTGGAAGAAAAGTGAAATGATTTGCTTTGAGGTTTTATCAGAAGTAACAAAACATGAACACAGATATTCTGATTTAACTCCATACTCTAGGATCCAATCATCCAATAGAATGTGCTGCAATACTGTAAATGTTCTTTATCAGTATTTTTTAATGAAATACTAGCAAGTTATCCTATGGGACCACTGAACACTAGAAAAAGAACTAATGTGACTATGCAACTGAATTTTAATTTCAATTAACTTAAATGTAAATTGGGACATATAGCCAATGACTCTGGAAATTATAGCTCAAAATTAAAAAGGTTTAACATCTTTTTGTAAGACTTCATTATGGCTGTGACAGAACCTACATTCAGGGTGCAATGCAGTTTGAAGAGAATTCCCACTGAAATATTTGAAAAGCATTGCTTAAATGCCTAAATTATAAACACAAAGATTATATATATATATATATATATATAAAATGTTACACTAAAAAAAAAACAGTATTTTGTTCTTTAAAACAACCCATCCTTCCTTCCTCTGGTGCCCCTTCCATTCTCTCAAACCTCACTCTTTGTTGTTTACTAGTCTGTGTTGAGTCCATTAGTCTATTTCTTCCCTGTGGCCCCTGTTCTTTCACTGGGTGAGGGACTGTGTTGTTGGAAACAGGCAAACCTTACTGGTGGGTTTTAAGTCTTAAGTTTGCTTTGGGTGGCCAGTCTGTATCATTTGTGATCTGTCCATGTTTTCTTGCTGCAGGGTGTCTTCTTCAATCCCATCTCTGTTGCTTTGCTGTTTTATCTTATGGCTCTGGTGTCAGATTTAGGGGGTCTCACCCCCTGCCAGTGTCGGTGAAGATGTTTCTCTGTGAATACAGGCGTCTGTGAATGGCCTTTGTTGATCAGCTCCTCTGCCTCAGTTTGCAGTTTTGATGTGGGGCCATTTACCCCATCTTTGGTCTTCCTCTCCTTTCCCATAGTGTGGGGAGGGGGCGTTGCTCTCCTAGAAGGCATCTCTGAAATGAGATCCTGGGTTTTCCGGTCTGGTGAGCTCACAGGAGTGCATCGTGACAACGTGTCACTACAGTTGTTTCTCTTTGTCTCGCATGCACTGGTTCTCTTGGTTGTCCATCTGCTGTGTCCAGCTCAGGCTTGCAGGCTGTGTTTTTGCATGATCCCTCACCTATTCTGATGGGGTTTGTGCTACACATGTTCTTGCTCCTCTTAAAGTTTAGCTGGAGTGAGAGAGAAATGGAAGGGGTGCCTCCCCCACCCCACATGCTGGTACCTCCCTGCGCGGGGGCAGTGCCCAAATGGCTGAGCCTGTGCCTTTCCATGTTCCCCCTGGGCTAAGAGGAGGGGGCAACATGGCTCTGCTGATCCCGGCTGCAGATGGCTGCCCTGTACAGCAGTCATCCAGTTATAAACACAAAGATAATTCCCTTCCAGGAACAGAAAAACTAACAAAGTGGAAATGAATGTTATTAATCATTATTTGCATAAGCAAAAGACTTCAGAATTTGCGGCTAAGACTAGTGACCCTCTAGATTAAACACAAATCACTACCTCTTTTTTTTTTTTTTCCTGAGCAACATGCCACTGACCAATAAACACATCAACATTTATTCCAGAAATTATGAACTCAAATGTGAACATGGGTCAGTAGGACTATAAATGAACAATTTACATCAAATATGTTCATTTTTATACTTTGTCCTAGCACTGTCAGAGTTTCCAACTTTTCAACAGAAACCCAAACTCCTAATATTTAAAAAAAATGATAAATACATATATATATAATTTACCATTTTAAGGGATATAATTCAGAGGTATAAGGTACACTTACAATGTCATGGAACCATCACCACTATTCATCATTTCCTAACTTCCAATAAAACAAGTTGAAGTTCTATATAATTAACTAACTTCTCATTCTCTCCTCTTCCTATCTCCTTTCAAATATCTATTCTTATACTTTGATTTTATAAATTTTACCTCAGGAAGCTCATTAAGTGGAATCCTATATTTTTTTTCCTTCTGTGTTGTCTGGTTTATTTCACTTAACAAACGTTTTCAAATTTCATCCATGTTGTGGTATGGCTCACAACTTCATTCTCTTTCAAGGTTGAACAATATTCCATTATATGTACATATTTTGTTATCCATCTGTTAATGAGCATTTGATTTTTTATGTTTTTGGCAATTGTGAATAACGCTGCTATAATGTGGGTGTGCAAAAATTCAAGACCCTACTTTCAATAATTTTAGGTATAAATCCAGAAGTAAAATAGTTTGATCATATGTAATTCTAATTTTTTTTTTTTTAAGTTTGAGGAACCACCATGTTATTGTTCATAATGGTTACACCATTCTACAAACCAAATACAAGTACACAAGGATTCCAGTTTCCCCATATCCTTACAAGTCGTTATTTTGGTTTTTGATAGTAGTTATCCTAATGAATATGAAATGGTATCCGTCTTAGTTTTGATCTGTATTTTCCTAAGGATTAATGATGTCGAACAATTTTTTATGTGCTTATTGGCCTATTGTAGTATGTCTTCTCTGGAGAAATGTCTACTCAAGACCTTTGCATGTCCTAATAGCGTTTTGTTTGTTGTTGAGTTATAGGAGCCTTTGCTATTCAGAACCATAATACTATATCAGATATAAGGCTTGCAAATATATTTTTCTCCCATCTGATGACTTTTTTTGGGGAATTCTTGATAAGTCTTTTGAGGCACAAAAGCTTTTCATTTTTACTACGTTGAATTTATCAATTGTTTTTCATTTCTTGCCTGTGTTTTGATGTCATATTCAGGACATCAGTACCAAAGTCAACATCATAAAAACTTCTCTCTATACCATTCTCTACATTTAAATTACATTTAAATTTGAATCCATTTAAAATTAATTTTAGCACAAGATATATAGTGAAGTATATTTCCATCTTTTGCATGTGGATACTAGTTTTTCCTAGCATCAGAGGTTGGAAAGACTGTATTCTTTCACCATTGGTCTGGGCACCCTTGTTGAAAATCAATTAATCATATACACAAGGGTTTATTTTTGGGTTCTCCATTTGCATTGTTGGTCTGTATGTCATTCTTAAAGTTGTTACCACACATTTCCTTTGATTTTACATTTCCTATACCCTGAGTTATAGTTTTGTATTAATGAATAAAACATCCTTTTATAATCTGATCCCAATATTTGGGGGTGGGGGGGCATGGCTATTTTCCTTATCTAAATCCCAAGCCAAAGTCACACTATATTACAGCTGCTCAAATCACATTTTAAAAATGTTCTTTCCTACATTCAGTAGGAGGATTCTGTCTTATATATTCTGTATGAAGCTTTCAGGATTCAATTCAAATTTTGTATCTGCTGTGATTTCTAAATGTGTATTTACAGTCACAGCTCCATATTCTGATGCTATTTAAAAATTTTCATTGAAGCACTGAAAATATTACATAGCAAATTATTTGTTCAGGTGTATGATATTCCCATAGGCTGAGAATTCTCAAAGGACTAGACTACATCTTATTTACTTCTGCATCCCCAGGATCCAAAGTAGTGCCAACATATGAGAGATGATGCTGGAATAATTTCTGAATGAATTTCCACATTCCCAAAAATTATCTTCAAAGCTAAGTTCAAATTGTGTCTGTAAAAGCCTCCCAAATTTCTCAGTTGGAAATAATCCTTCCATACTCTTGACTTGTATGCTGTTTATTACAATTACATGTATCTATGCCATCTGTACGTAGATAACAAATTAAGGGCAGAATGGATATCAGTTTCAGCTTTAATCTACCAATACATTTATCGCCACTTGTTGACTTAGTCTTAATACTGCCTTTAATTTATTGCCTACTTTTGATTCGATATTCTTTTTAAAGAGTTATCTCAAAAACATTTATTTTCTATTCACTTAAGAGCACACTGAACATAGAATTCTGTCCTCAAGTTCATGAGAGGGCAAAGTACCTGACTTTTATTTCTACTTTTTCTAACTGGCATATTTTAGCACAAAGATGGACCTAGGTGGCAGGTTCCATTTCACGTGTAGACTGTTTAAAACAACTACTCTCCTGTCAGTATTAAAGTTATTTCCTCCATTATGTCAGACTTCAACAATGTGCTTTCTCATTGGTTGACTTTGTCAAAAGCATACCCTCCAGGTAATGGGCTTTCATAAAGACCAGAGAACACAAAAGAACAAAGTTAAAGAAAAAAGGCAACACAGGTAATAATCTAATGCTACAGATAAATTACAAAAGGGTAAAAGGCTAAGTAACCATAAAATTTAAATATTAACTCTAAACCTCTCATGGACTATATCTAACTAATTTTTTTTTCTTTTTTTAGGGATTGCATTAAGTCTGTTTATTGTTTTGGGTTAAAAAGTACATTTTATTTTTTATAATTTTATTCATACTTTGTTTCTTTCTTTTTTTTTTTTTTGAGGCTAGGTCTCGCTATTTTTGCCAATGGAATGGAACCAGGCTAACGTTGCCCGGGGTACCACAGACTCAAGCAATCCCCAGCCTCAGCTTCCCAGGTAGCTGGGATTACAGGCACGCACCACCACGCCCAGCTATTTTTTTTTGGAACTAGGTCTCGCTACGGGCCCTAGGCGGGACTCGAACCACGATCCCTAGTACCGGCCGCTTCATAGGCTGAAGCTTACAGGCATGAGCCACCGTGCCCGCCCTCATACTTTGTTTCTTAGGGTTGAATCTTAAAAGAATTCTTAAATCAGTGTCAGTTCAAAGATCTTCAGAACAAACTTTAATGATAGGCATTACTGAATTGCTGGAATCAGGGGAAAATATGGCACCTTATAATCAAATCATTATATGTTCCTAGTTTCATTGGTTTATTTCAAACCAGTTTAGGATAAAAATTTGAAGTGCATACAATCAAAAGGTCTTCCAACTATTGCCTATGCTATATATTAATTCAGAATACGTCGTGCAAATAACCTGCTAGAAGAAAAAAGAAAAAAGCAAGCAGACCTATAATAGCTTTTATACTGGTATTTTAGCTAGAGTTCCACTTCTAGTCTTTATTAACTTGACTTGCAAAAATGATTTTGCTTGAAGGATTTTACTACTAAAAATGCAAATATAAAATAAGTGAATTAGATTAGAATGGACAGTGGGTTTTTCAAGATACTTTAAGCTGCAAAACTATATCCACATAGGTACTTTGTAGCCATTAATTCCCAGATGCATAGAGAAGGGCCTTTGCATTTCTGTTTGGAATGAGTTTAATGTTATGCTTGGACAACCACTTAACTTTTTTGGATCCTTAAGCAATTTCATTTATAAAATACAGGGTCTTTACATAATGTCTGAGGTCCTTAACCCTCTTCTTGGTGCAACATCAAGATGGTGGCAGAACTATAAAACATGACCTTTAGGAATGCAGTTGGGACTGCTATCAAAAATATGTGGTAGTAGTTTTGCTTAAGAACATGAAAAACAGAAAGAATAGCTTTTCTAAGATATTGAAATAAAAGATCACATTAACAATTATAAGATACTTATTAAATGTTTTATTGCAAGTTTCTAGTCTAGAAAGGACAGCATCTGTTCAGATTACTCGATGTAACTTTGACAAATTCAAAGTACAGTAAAACTTTTTAAATAGGAAAAATTTAAAAATTTAAAACCTTGAACTCACTTGCTAAAATTTAACCACTATTAACATTAATGTCAAGAAAATCTTAGAACTTTACAGAAACTTTCTAATTTCCTGATCTTATACTCAATATGTAAGGCAGAAAAGATTTTCCATTTCTTAATACAAAATTCTGTTCTCTTAATGACATTTATTCTACTGATACTATATCACAAAAGCAGTTTTTCTGAGATCAAGAGCAACTTTAACTCTTTGTGTTTTAACAGGTCCTTCTTGTTCTGTAAATAACATTCTTACTGTTATGCTAATCCAAATTTTTGCAGCTCCCTCCCCAATAATCATAATCAAAGAAAGAGTTTCTGCTATTAGCAGGACACCCCAAATTACAATGAGAAGGCAATCAGTAGTTCCATCATAACATACTCTGATTTTCCAGTTTGTGGACTTCATGCTAAGGTATTAATCACAGAACTCTTAAAATACTGTTAGGCAACAGAAGAACAAAACAATTTTTTTTAATGAATGACAAATAGCTAATAATTTTAAGTTTGGTGCCTAAATGGTGATAAGCACTATTTTCCAATAAGAAAATGCTAAATGATTACATTTAACACTTAAAATGTTAAATGATTACATGCATAAATTGGTATTATTTACATTCTTTTTCCTTTATACTTTATAAAGTGTATGGTTTTGACTTACCCCTCCCAGATCTTTAATATCCTTTTGCAGTCTTTCAGATATGGTCACAGAAGGTAAGTCAATGTAAAAAACTTTGCCCCAAAGTGGTTTATATTTGGATTTTTCTGGTTTATTATCAGTTTTCACAGATTTCAAAGACGATCTGTTTTTTTCATTTTTGACTTGATTTCCACCTGTTGTGAAAAAAAGTTTAAAATTAGACCATGTTATTCAGATACTTTTACTGTTTTAAAATATTTTTATACAAAAATGTATCTTTAAGAATTTATAATTCCACCAACTAAGTCGTCAGCACTTGTATTTCTTTGTAGTAACACTAAAGAAAAAACCTTAAAATTTAAACATACTATATAGTAAATTATGATCAGATTTGATACTGATAGTTCAATTATTAGGAAATATACTAGCATTTGCTCACATTTTGTGTATTTACTCATGCTTTAAGCAGGGAACCTTTTGAAAGCTTTTCCTCTTCAGAATGTAAATTCCAGAGGGTATTTACTCCACAACTATTTATTAAGCAGCTGCCATTTGTTAAACACCCAAAACTGACAATTAAATCGCTAAATGCGTAGTAATGCAAGAAACCTGTTAACCCAGAATGACCTAGATTGCTATAGTTTGAGTCTATAAAGTTAGAACTAACTGAACCATTTGTAGAAACAAGTCAACATTCATTTCATTATTCAACATTCATTTCAACAAGTCAACATTCATTTCATTATTTTCTTTGAAAACAGATCCGAAATACATAAAAACGCTCTTAAAATTAATATTTAGAACACAATCTGCAATTCAGATTAGTATATATGCTACAGATACACACGTAGACTATGTTAAAAAGAAAAACTCAGGCTGGAATGTTTTCATAAAAGGTGGTTGAAAATGGAAGCTGGCTTTTGTTTGTCTACACATTTGAAACTACTACCGGTGTGTTCGAAATACAAACACTTTCCTTCAACTTTGAGTGAAGGAAAATAAAGTCAAGTTTAAGGCCAAAGTACACCCACAAGCACCCAACCTAATCATGAAGCGAATAGCTACCAGCACTTATGCTTTTAAATTGGGGCTCGAGTTGCAGTTTCTGAAGGCCTGAGCTCAGCACAGGGTTTGCGAACACCCCGGCGAGTTCCCGGGTCCGCACATTGTGGCCTCGTTTCACCAATAAGACGTCGCCGGGAAGAGAAGGGCCGGGCGAGGATACGTTCCCTTTCTGAGGCACAAGCAATGGGGCGTCCTTCAGGCCACAGAGCGGGACGCACATACCAGAAAAGAAAAGAAGCAGGACGCGGGCGGAAGGAAGCGCTCAAAAATCAATGGTGGGACCGTGATGGAGGGAAGGATTAAAAGGACCCAGGCGGAGGAGGGGCTTCGTACCCTGGAAATGTCCTCTGCTATGGATCCTCATGGCTCCCGAGTTCATGGCAGTCGCCCCTACATGCTGGTTTCGGAGGGGATGTCGCCCCGGACGGCCGCGAAAGCACAGCTTCTAGGGGCGCGATGACAGGCCGACGGCCTCTTGCCTTCCGCAGGCAACTACGCCGAAGCGGCAGACGTCGCGTTGGCCAGCCAGGGTTCCGGGTCCGGCTCCCAGGCGCCGAGGAAGAGGCAAAGCACCAACGAGTGGGCTGCGGCGGTTGAAGATTTGAAAACGCGTCACGCAGCCGCGGCGCCGATGCGCGCGCCCCGCCCCTTGCGCCCCGCCTCGCGCTCGCCCACACGCACCCTCCGCTCCGCGCGGCGCCTCCAGCGCCCCTCGGGCCCGCCTCCTCGCGCAGGACGGCCCTCCTCTCACGCCCCACCCCCTCACGCCCGCGCCCCGCCCCCGGGGCCGCGGTTCCGCCCCCTTCCCCGCCCCCGCGCTCGTCCCTCCTTGGGTTCCCTGCCCTCTGGGCCTCGGCTCGGTTCTCCGCCTGCAGCTCGGCGTCCCTTCGCTGTCCTGGTCATTCGGTGTGGCGCTTTGTTGATCAAACGTAGTGAATGCAGTTTGCGTCAGAGGCCGGGCCAGCCCAGCACCAGAGTCATTCCCCCTTTCCAGGGTTGCCCGGACGGCCTGTCCATCAGCCGCCTCCTACTCCAGGTACCCTTATTTCCCACCCGTGGACTGTCCGGGAGGCTGAGGCTAGGCGGCTGCAGCAGAGGTTGGACTCAGTTTCCGGCCTCTCAGGAGATAAGCCTGCAAGCTCAGGGCTCGGCGCGCGGCCAGTCAGCGAAGCGTGGTTTTTCCGCTGTCATCGCCGACCCTGCACCGGGCGACAGACTGCGAGGGAAATCCCGAACAGAGAGTTGTGGGTGGGGTGTCGGATCCAGGGTCCCGAGGAGCAGCCCGGGCCTAACGAGCATTCAGGTCGCCTGGTGCCCTTTGGTACTTGACTGTGTGCGCAGTTCTGATGACCTCTTGTGCACAGAGCTGTTTTTGTTTCATTATGTTCCCATTTATTTCAGCAATAGTAAAGAGCGAAATTTGGACTAGGGTCTTGAAGCTGGTTAAATTCCCTAATAATCGATGTTTCAGGGTTTCTTTTCCCCAGCTGTGAAATGGGAACATTAGTGGGATGATAATGAGGGTTATTTTTAAGTGTCTTCTGAGTTAATTTTATAAATAACAAATGGTTAGCATTTTTTTTGTATTTTTCTACTATAAACTTAGAGGAGTATGATTAAGATGTATACTTGCGTTTCTTTGCGTCTGTCCTTAATAGTCATTCCTTTAATGGTTGATTTTTGACCTAGTAGTTCTGGGAAGTTAATGCCAGTACCACCTGTTTGCAAATAGACAAGGTTCATTGTGATACCATTAGCCAAAATGGAGAACACCAAGAGGTAGTTCAAGTTTGCTAAGGAAAATGAGTCTTGTTGTGAAGGATTTGAGTTGAAAAACAATCATGGACAGTTGGCATATTTGTAACTAAGGAGATGTCTGGAAGAAAGGGAGCCAGTGAAGGGAGGGAAGATTGATTTGAGGACACTGTTCAGATCCATTACTGATTTCTTAGTCATGGAGCGATGCAAAACTGGTTATAAGATTTTTAGAGGCAGTAGGAGGTACAGTATAGACAGTCAACAAAATTTCTTCCATTTGGGAAAAACATCCTATTTTCAAAATATAAACTACAAAAAGCACAATTATTTTGTTTTTATATAAAGTTTTAATAGGCTGAGAATCACTAATATAGAATGTAGCTAAAGAGTAAATGAAATTGCCCAGGATAGCATGTGAAATAGGACAAGTAGTGATCAGCAGAAGGTGGTGAAATCTTGAAAGAGATGAAGAAAATGCCATAGAGTAGGAAGAGTACCTAGAACAAAACTGAATGGTCACAGAATTGCAGGCATTGGAATCGTGTGGGCCTCACAAATAGATAACTTCGGGTTATTTTGTGTTTCAACTTTAGTCTGGAGAAGTGACAAATATTTCTTAGCTATTACAAGTGTTGAAACTTTTTTGAAAGTTTAATTCATGCAATTTCTGGAACAGAGAGAGCTCAGTTGAGTATTATTTTGGTGAATACTCCACCAAACCTCCATCCTCAAGTGTTCAGAAAGATTAAGACTTGGAAAACAGGTACATGAATCTGGTGTTTAAGATGCCATTGGTTTCCTTAGTGAAAACTTAAGTAGATGTGCAAAGTAAGTACTACCTAACGAGGAAATGGAATAGGCTGAGTGTGTTCTTGCCGAACATTTGCCAGTGTCGAGTATGAAATGATAGGAAGGGATGAGTGAGTCTCTGAAAGATTTCGGGAATATGGAAAGCAATTTAAACATGTTTCTACTGAGGGAAAAAAAGTAAAGCCCCTTTTATGTTCTAGTGAACAGTGAGTCAACTTTCTTATAATAATGAATAAAGATCAGTGACAAAGATCAGTGACATATTTGCAAACTATCCTGGTTAAACACACTGTTGGCTGCACTGTGGATAATAATGCCAAGTTACAGAAAAGGAGAAAGTCAGTTTTGATAGTGTTAGTAATCAGGATTATTGGTAAGAGAATAGATTTTATATTAAAGAATATCTTAAAGCCCCTTTGGTGAAAGATATGTATTTAAGAAGTAATTAATGAAGTCATGGTTGTTTGTGGTGAGAATTTTGGTCAAAAAGTTCTGTTTAGCAAAGTTATAGAACATTGAGTAGAATCATTGTCTAAATAATGAATATTTGGCTGAGGTTCAGGAGAAAAGAATTTCATTTGGTACTGGCTCTAATCCTAAGTGGTTTTATGACCTTGGGCAAATGTTAACCTTCATATGCTACAATTTCCTTATCTGTAAATGAAGATCATCAGTCCACCCCACAACTTTTTGTAATTATCAAGTGAGACCTGACAGATATTTCAGACTACCTCACTCATAATACAACTGTTTAGAGCTGTGCATGTTGCTTTTTCCTGATCCATCCCGACCTAAATTAGTTTCAGCCTATAGCTCCTGCTTAACTAGAACCTTAAATAGTACTCCTGTTTAATTCAAAGTGTATTATATTGCCGTTTCTGTTACTTATCACATTTTGGAGTCTCACTTTGCAGTTCAAATTTGTTGGAGGGCCTAAGGTTTTAATTAGGTCAAGTTCTTAGTTTTGCAGAATAAGCATATGAAAGAATAGTAGCTCATGGGCCTGACCCTGAGATTTATTATCTCAGGTGAGGTTGGGTGGGCAACTAGGGAGAATTCAGCATATCTAGTTCTTAAATAGCCTTAGAGAAGGGTTGAAAATGGAGATTAAATAAAGCAGTAGGATTCAAAATTTGAAGGTGGATTCCTCTGAGACAATAGGGCTGAGGCTGTGGTGGCAACTCTAGGAGCTATTAAGGATATGAACTAGTTTAAAATTATATTTTATATTCTGAACTAGATTATAAATTACTTTAGGGTTGTTCTGAACACATTTTGGACACAACTATAAAACAGTCTTCCTACCAAGCTCACTTTTTCCTTCTGTTTTGATTGAACTTAAAATGTTCAATGACCGTTGACTGGTTTCCTCTAAAACTTTACACAAATCTCATTGTGTGTATTTTTAAAGTTTTCAATACTCTTAGTAATCCACATACAATTAAGTATACTCATTTTAAACATTCCAGATTGGTGAGTTTTATATAACAAATGTAACCATGTAATTACTATCCCCAAAAATGTAGAACATTTGTCATCTCAGGTCATTTCATTCCTCTCTCCACCAAAAGAGTGAATTCTCCCTTTCCCACCAGAAGAAACCACTCTTTCTGATTTCTATTATGAATAATTTTGCCTATATTATGGCTTCATATAAGTGGAACTATATGTAATTATGTGTTTTATATCTTGGGGGTTTTTTGCATAACAATATTTTTGATTCATCCATGTTCTACATGTATCAGAAAATTCATTTTTACTGCAAAATAATACCTATTATGTGAATATACCATAGTTTGTCCTGTTTACCTATTGATGGATATTTGGATTTCTTGATTTTGGTTGTTATGAATAAGTAGTACTAAGTCTTTTTGTGCAGATAAATTTGGAGTTGCTGGATCATGTTACTGATTGTTTACCTTTATGAAAAACTATTGAAGTTTTTATTTTTTAACCCCCCATCCCCACCCCATGCCTTGTTTCCCAGAGTGCAAAGGAAACCCTCAATAATTTGAAAAGATACTCTGTGGTATAGGAGAGAGTATTTAGAAACCTTTTATCTAGTAAAGAATTAATATCCAAATATGTAAAGAACTACAACTCAATAGCAAAAAAGCAAAAAAAAAAAAAAAAATTTAAAAACAGGTAAAAGTCTTTAAATAGACAATTTTTTCCAAAGAAAATATGCAAATAGCCAACAGGAATATGAAAAGATGCTGAGCATCACTAATCATCAAACAATTGAAATCAAAATCATGAACTTTATCATCTCACACCTGTCATAATGGCCAAAATTAAAAATAAAATGAAATTAATTTGTTAGTGACTATGTGGAGTAATTAGAACATTGTGGTGAAAATGTAAAATGGTGCAACTGCCATGGTAAACAGTATAGAAATTCCTTTAAAAATTTGTAAATAGAACTACCATGTTCTCTAACAATCCCTCTTCCATATATTTGCTCAAAAGAATTGAAATAAGGATGTTGAAGAGATATATATGCACTCCTGTATTCATTGCAGCATTATGCACAATTCACAAGGTGGAAACAGTCTTAATATTCATTAATATTTATAAACAGATAAATGGGTAATAGAAATGTGTTATGTACGTATCATGAATCTTATGAGAGAAGGAAATACTGTGATATGCTTGACATGGATGACCTTTGAAAACCTTATACTGGATGAAATAGGCCACTTTTAGGAGGAGAAATATACTACATGCTTCCATTTATATAAAGTATCTAAAATAATCATTCTTAAAAGGCAAAAGTATAATTGTGGTTTCCAGTGACTGGGAGAGGGAACTATGAAGTTGCTATTTAATGGGTGAGAGTTCAGTTACATAATATGAAAAAGTTCTCAAAATCTTCTGTAAAACCTCTTACATATACTTAACAGTGTTGTTCCATACACTTACACATTTTAAGTAAATATATATGTAGTTTTTTTTTTAACCACAAAGCATTTTTGAGAACTTTGATTTATCAAAAGATACTCTTAAGAATATAGGACAAATTATAGATTGGGAGAAGATACAATTTATATAACTTACCAATAATTTGTATTATTTAAAAGTTTCCTCAAACAAATAATAGAAATGCCTCAGCAGAAAATTAGGAAAAGGTATAAATGGCAAAAGAAGAACTACTGCTAATAAAAATGTGAAGAGATGTTAATACTGCTAATGAAAACATAAAAAGTTGTTTACAGTTTTCACCAAGGTGGTGTAAATTACGACTAAGAGAGCGTTTGATACATATTTACTTGGAAAAATTAGAAATTCTGATCATTCTAGGAACATATTGATCTACCATCTACTGGCTTAGGTATTACTATAGTCATTTCACTAAACGTCTCTATTCAAACACTTAGTTCAGAACATGTCATTAAGTAACTTGACTTCCCGCAGGAAGGACTCATCAGTTGTTCATGTCTGAGAATGTTTTCCATATATGCTCCATAACTACCTTGATGCAATATAGCCAGTCATTAAGTAAAATCAGAATAAAGGAAAGGTATATATACACAATGGAATATTGCTCACCAATTAAAAATGACAAATTTGACTATTTTATGGTAACATGGATGTATCTAGAAGAAATCATATTGGCAGAAACAAGTCAGAAGGAAAAAGACAGAAACCAAACTGTTTCACTAATATATGGACAACCAAACGAAAGTACACAGTCTGGGGGCGGGGAGGGGGGAACCCCCGGCGATTACAATGATATGAAATATATATTTTAAAAAAAGATCATCAGGATGATGAAGTACAAGAGAAAATAAAACTCCCCAGGTGATTTTTCAGCCCAGAGTTGAGGAGGACTAGTTAAGTTACTGCAAGCAGCCATGGGATGAGAGTTGGTGATGCAGCAAGACCTTCTGTTAACAAAGGGCTTGGAAAAGAGGGTGGTCTGGTGTGAGGCCCAGATTTTGGTCAGGAAGTTTTGATGATGGCCCTGGAAGAAGTGCAGACAGTTTAAAGAGATACTTCAACACTCATAGCAGTCTGGCAGACCAAATAACTGCTGAGTTGCAGGCAGGCTAAGCTGAGGGAGGCCCCTAGTTTAAGATAAAAAAAAAAAAAAAAAGTTATGTGCTCCCAGGAAGAGGGACAGTATCTTCTACATAAAATAGTGGAAAAGGGACAGAGAGGGCCGGGCATGGTGGCACATCCTTTTCAGCAGCAGTCTAGGATCACGGTTTCAGTCCCGCCTGGGGCAAGACCTAATCCCAAAAAAATAGCTGGGTGTGGTGGCATGTGCATGTAATCCCAGCAACCTGGGAAGCTGAGGCAATGTGAACCTGCGGTTCCACAGGCAAAAATAACGAGACCTAATCTCAAAAAAAAAAAAGGGGGGGACAGAGAGAGAATATCAGTAATCAGTAGTTAGGAGTGTACCTGTATTTTGTGGTGTGTATGTGTGCATGTACGTTTGTGTTTTTATGTTTGTCTTTTCACTTGAACTGTGTTCATATAAATGAATGTTAGAAGTATATTCTTAGAGTTGAAGATTCTATATAAATTTCAGGTACTTGAAGTTTTCTACTGAGGATAGTTTCCCATATATAGAAAAAACAGAACATTTGCGTTTTCTCTCTTTGGTAAGTGTATGTGTACTTCCATGTACTTACCATGGTATATTTATCACATAGATTTAAAAAATTTTAAACATTTCAGTATATTTACTTTTTTCCTGAACTTTTGTAACTACAGTTATGGACATTTTAACCTGTAATACTTCAATATGAATCTCTCAAAAAAAAGAAAGACACTCCTACATATTTACATACCAAACAAAATGAATACTATAAAATATTTTCTTATCTAGCATATGTTCACATTTCTTTAATTACCCTCAAACTTTGTTTTTCACTTACTTGAAGTAAGATGCATTTGGTTTTTCACTCTTATAAAATTCCTTTATTCCTGAACATTTCTCCCTTCTTTGCCTCCTTTCCTTTACTGTGACATGTTGAAACCAATAATCTTGTTTGAACAAGGATGTTACACTTTCTCCTTTTTTTGTGGAATCCTTTATCATGTTACTTTAGTCTCTGAAATTTCTATAAATTAAAAGTTAGGTCTCTAAAGTATTGTTTAGATTCAGATTAAATATTTTTTCCCAAA
Source organism: Uropsilus gracilis (assembly GCA_004024945.1). NCBI lineage: Eukaryota > Metazoa > Chordata > Mammalia > Eulipotyphla > Talpidae > Uropsilus > Uropsilus gracilis. The sequence continues at coordinate 162,296 of PVHY01000140.1, read as the reverse complement.
AAAATACTTAAAGGTATTACTAGATACTTAATTTTATGTCACAAAATCTAGTCATTTAATTCTCAATGATTAATCAGCATGTTCAGGTTTTAACCTTGTTAGTTTTCAAAGCAATATATATTTAGTTTAATAATATGAAGTCCGTGAAAAATGCTCATATCCAGTGACAAGGGAGTGCTTGTTATATTTCTCAAAGCACTTAATGGAAGATATTCAATAATTGTTTTTTTGTGGTTAAAGTTTTTTTATACTTCTTGTAAGCTTATTATCCCTTGTGAGAAAAAATAAGACAATTACTTTCCTTTTTTTACTATAGATTTTCAGCTACTGATGTTACAAACAACAAAATACTGGAAAATAGAGTTGAGGAAAAGACTTAAGCCAGGTAGGTAAGTAGTAAAAGTCCAAAGAAAAGGTAGAACTACCATTCTCTTTAAATTGAGATTGTTATTGGAGTAAATTGACAAGTTGGAATATGAATTGAAATTGTTTCCTCAACTTCATGATTGTCCTGTTGTTACAGGACAAAGACTGAAAAATTCTCCTTGAGCCAGAACCCGATTCACTGGTTGTGCATCCATGAATTTGTTGCAACAGCTGTGAACAAAAAAAGCTTTGGTGCGGTAAAGCAGAGATTTATTTTAACAGAATTGAGGAACAACTTGAAGGACAAAGGGTGACGAGATGAAGCTACAGCAGGCTTTGTCTGAAACTGTGGCCTGGGACAAAGTGATACCAGGTCCCCCCACTGCAGAGACTCGTGGGGTGCAACAGAAACAGACAACTCTGAGTAAAAGTGACCCAGGTGGAGGGGAGTCAGGGAGCTCATGTGCCTTCCTTTTATAAAGGCTCCCCCAAATGCCTGCTCCTCCCCCTCCCTAGTAGTCTTTTAGCTCCCAAGTTCACGTGGACATCAGGGATAGAGTTCAGTTCATGGTGTTTCAAAACCTAAGGTCTGAACTTCGATCCTGAAATGGGGTTGTACCTTCCCACATACTGTGGGAAAAGGGGCATTGGTACCTGGGCAGCGAAAGTCACATGGGCCTGAGCCTGGGGCTTTAGGACAGCTACAACACTGTGATGATTAAGTAAGAGATTATTCTGAGGTTTTCAGATGAAGGGGTACAGGCTATACAACCTACTTTGAAGTGGTTTAGAAAATTAAATATGCAAAGTGAGAAAGTGTTCGGTGAAATTGTGGATTAGTGGGAACGCATATATTGTCAATTAGTTCTGCCTTTCCGAAAAACATTTGACTGTATCAAGTTTTTGGTGTAACCCAGCAATCTTTATCTCCTAAAGTAAATATAGGATATCTATGAAAGATGTATGTAAGGATATTTACATGAGACCAGTGAAATGAATAAATGAAAAATTGGAAATGACCTAAACATCTAACAGTATGAAACTGCTTAAGGATAATCAAGCCGGGTACGGTGGCTCGTGCCTGTAAACTTCAGCCTATGAAGTGTCCGGAGCTAGGGATCGCGGTTCGAGTCCCGCCTGGGGCCCATAGCGAGACCTAGTTCCAAAAAAATAGCTGGGTGTGGTGGCGTGTGTCTGTCATCCCAGCTACCTGGTAAGCTGAGGCTGGGGATTGCTTGAGTCTGTGGTACCCCGGGAAAGACGAGTCCTGTATATTGCTAATAGTTATTTCTCAATACTAAGTTTATACCTAATTTATTTATTTATTTTTTTTTTTGGAGACTAGGTCTCGCTATTTTTGCCGTGGAACCGCAGGCTCTCGTTGCCCGGGGTACCACAGACTCAAGCAATCCCCAGCCTCAGCTTCCCAGGTAGCTGGGATGACAGGCGCGCGCCACCACGCCCAGCTATTTTTTGGAACTAGGTCTCGCTACGGGCCCCAGGCGGGACTTGAACCGCGATCCCCAGCCCCGGCCGCTTCATAGGCTGAAGCTTACAGGCACAAGCCACCGTGCCCAGCCCTATACCTGATTTTTATACCATTTTTAGTAATTGACTTTGGGAAAAGTATATATTGCATTCTTTAAATTTTTCTAAGCTAATGCTTCTTGTGACAAATGTATTTTGATTCTATTTTATATGTTTGCATTTTTGTTTTGCAATTATAGTAGTGCTCTATTAGCTGATAACTCTATACTATCTTCGAGAAAGTATCTGAGTAGTTCTTAGAGAAAGTATCTGAGTAGTTCTTAGAACATGAGCCTTGTTGGTCATCTATTTTCATTCTCTTATATGGCCAGTCTGTCTTATCAACACTATATTAACTGTCTTACAAACATGATATTGCTCACTTAGCGTAGTTGAAGTATATCACCATTTTTGGAAAATTAGAGAACATGTTTAATTGCTGACAATTGTAGTGCTTTTGTGTATAGAACTTAAAATATTTACTTTTTAGACTGTCAACATATGCTTTAATATTAATACTTATCGGTTTGTAGTTTATTTGATTTTTAGTAACCAATTTTGAGGGTATTTTCCATTAAACTTTTGCTATGTTTTGTTTTCTGTTAACAGATTTTTCTTCTTTTAGTTAAAATATGGATCCAGAAACAGAAGTACCACATATTATCAAGGTGACCCCTCTCCAACAAATGCTGGCCTCTTGTACTGGAGCTATATTGACATCACTAATAGGTAAAAAAAGTACTAATTTAGATTATGTTACTGAATAAATCTGTTACAAATTCCATTTTTTATTATGAATGATGATAATATCATTCATCCTTTCCATTAACATGATAACACAAAAAGAACCTTGAACAGATAATCAAGAGTCCTGAATTTCAATTCTTGCCTTGCCAGTCTCAGGCAAATGCACTTTGGGATAGTTGCTACTTCTCTCTGAATTTCATTTTTCATCTGTAAAAAATTTAGGTCAGGAATTCTTTGAATGCCTCTTAATAGTAAACTTTTATGATGTTGGGAGACAAATACTATTTGATTATTGATTACTTGTCGTACACAGTTCTCAAATACTTAAAAAGATTCTGGAGTAGTATATTTTAATTTTCATGCTAGTGGATTATATTTGTTGAAATAACGTTTAGTATTTGTGAGAAAGATAGGTTTTCTCATTTGTTCTCTTTTAGTAAAATTCAATGGCAAAAAAAGAAATATTACATTCAAAATCATTTCATGTTTTTTAATTTTACCCATTATTTACCCATTGTTCATAACAGTGAGATGAACAGGCATTTTTCAGATGAATGCAAGCATAGCTGAATTGTAGGACGAGACTAAGAAGTAATCGTGAAAAAAGATGTGATTCAGTGTAATTTGTGTTGTTTGGGCAAATGTGTATGTTATAAACAGGTATTACTCGTTAATTGAAATTGATGTTTCTTCATAGTGACACCCCTGGATGTTGTTAAAATTCGACTCCAAGCTCAAAACAATCCATTCCCCAAAGGTATGTTTACTGGTTATCCTAAAAAATTGTATTAAAATTTTACATTCACTGCATTTACTTTGTTTGAATAATCCTCTTTGTTGATTAAAAATATTAAACTTCTTTACTCTCATGCAGAAACATTTTTCATCACATGATGAGGTCTAGGCAGAAAACAAGTGTTTGTGTGTGTGTGTATAAAATTTTTACAAACCTTATATCAGAATACTATTTTGTTTGGACATATATCTTATATGTAAGTACAGTATTACTTGTTGTAAGTGATTTTAGAATCTAGCTTTATCCTTAGTGTAAGAGCTGTGCCCATCCTAGAATATTCATCCAACAACCCTTCAGTTCTTGCTTGAATACAGTAATGGGATTTGTTATTTGCTCATGCAGCTTAGTTCCTTGTAACATAGCATGGAACAATCGTTTGTGTGGAATTTGAGTATAGCAGTTTTATATGTTTATTAGATAGATAAAAATAGCAATGCCATGATCAATCTTATATAAAGGCAATGGCATTTCAAAACATGTTTAAGTAGCAGAAAACCAGTTGTTCGAATTGTGAAGATGTTGATTCAGACATAAAAGCCAATATTGAAGGATAACAATGTGACTAAATGAACAACAAATGATTTTCTGATGAATTCAAGAACAGATGAATTATAGGTAGAGACTAAGAAGTAAGATAGTAACAATTTTTGTTCCTTGTGATGAGAAATTTTGAGACTTGGGAACTTTCAGAAGTACATTAAATTTCCTAATATATTTTGCCACAATTTCCCTTGCATACCAGTCTTCTTCTTCTGATCAAATAAAGTGCATATGTTCATGTTCCCTCTTCAAAACAGTTTCCTACTTCATTATCTTCCCCTTCCATTCATTCAGATAACTTAAAAGAATTAATTCTTTAGGTATTTTCTTACTACATTTCTGAAAATATAAATTCCACTAATTTACTCAGTTACTTTTCACCACCAAAGATTAGATGGGGTCCAGCATTATGTCATTAAGCAAATCAAATTGTTCTTTAGAAAAAATAAACAGTATTGTGAAGCAATTGTTAACTGTTGATACCTTCTTTGTTAGGAAAATGTTTTGTATATAGTAATGGACTAATGGATCATCTATGTGTCTGTGAAGAAGGTGGCACCAAAGCATGGTATAAGAAGCCAGGACGTTTTCAGGGAACATTTGTAAGGAGATTTTATTATCTATAATCATATTTATAATCATAGTGTATTTTCTGTTTTTGTATGAATGGTTTTTCAGCTGTAGGAAAATAAAGAGCTGGCATACTTAACCACAGTCAAAAGGTAGATGTTATGCCATGAAAAGGGAAATATATCTTTTTCCTTTTAACTGACTTTTTTTGGTTTTCATCTGTTCTTTTTTTTTTATGTAAAAGAAAAAACTTTTTTAATCGCAAACTTTTTTAGTTAATTGTGTATCATATTCAATTTTAAGAAAATTTACTTAGAGATCCCAGGTTCCTCTTTTCCAGTTTTTTTCAGAGGTAACAGCTCACCAAATGAGTACAGTATTACAACTAGAATATCATCTTGATAAGTTAAAATATGAAACTGTTCTATAATCACTGGGACCCATCCTGAAAAGGCAACCATTTCTTTTATATTCTCACCCTTTCTTTAATTCCTGGAAACTATTAATCTGTTCTTCATTTGTATAATTTTTTCATATCAAGAATGTCATATAAATGGAATCTTAACCTATATAACATTTTAGGATTGGCTTTTTTCACTTAGCATATTTAGTTGGAGATTCATCCAAGTTGCTGCATGTATTAATTGGTTTGTTATCTTTTATTACTCAGTAATACTTCTGTGATGTGAATGTACTACATCTTGTTTTTTCAGTCCTGTCCAGTTATTGGCTATTCTGAATAAAATTTCTGTGTACATTTAGTGTGTGTGTGTGTGTGTGTATGTGTGTGTGTGAGTGAGTGAAGGTAAGTATTAAAATAACCTACTTACTGTTTTCCTGTCAACACTACTTCTACTTCTGAACCAGATATGTGGGTTCACATCCTCCACATCCAACTGTTGTTTAGTTCTCAGTGGACAGCAACTGGATATCCTATTATATAAATTCTCACATCTCTACCTGAAGTTAGCAACAGATCCCACAGGTTAAGAGCTTAAATCCCACAAAACATTTTCCACTTTAGACACCAATCATAAATTCAGGTTGATACCACCTGTGTTTTTGATACCATTGCCTATAAATCAGTTTTCCATTACCCCCCTCTTGGATACAGTAATTTAATTTGCTAGAATGGGTCACAGAACTCAGAAAAAAATTACTTCTTGATTACCAATACATTGGGAGTTTTGAGAGTTCTTTATATAATCTCAATACTAGTCCTGTGTTGGATATATAGTTCATAATTATTTCTCCCATTCTCTAGCTTTTCATCTTCTTAAATAGGGTCTTTCATGGAGTAAAACTTTTTAATTTTGATGAATGTCAATCTATTTTCTGGATAGATCATGCTTTTAGTGTCAAATCTAAGAACTCTTTATATGCCTTCATCTCTGATGTTTTTCTCCTATTTTTTTTCTAAAGATTTAATACCTTTATGTTGGAATGATGAAGTCATTGGTCCATTTTGAGTTACTTTTATTTAAGGCATGAGTCTGAGGTGAAATTTATTTTGATGTTGTTGTTTTTGCCCTAGGAGTCTTTGTTGAAAAGGTTATCTTTCCTTCATTAAGCTGCCTTTCCTCCTCTATCACAAATCATGTGGGCATATTGTGTGAATTTCTGTTTTTTTTTATTCTCTCCCATTTTCTGTTTATCTATTCCTATATAAACATCACAAAATTACACTAAATAAAAATAACTGAAGTTAGGTATATTTATTCCTTTGTGTTCTTATTTTATTTCAAAGTTGTACTGGATATTTCTAAAGGTTTTTCTTACTATATGAATTTTTAGAATAGTCTTCTAGGTTTTTATAGCAAGTGTGTTAATCTGTATATTTATTTAGTGGAGAAATGGCGTCTTTGATATGTTGAGTCTTCCAATCCATTTTCAACCTGCCTATGTCATAATAATTGAAATTTTCTGGAGGCAGCACATAATTGAGTCATGTTTGTTTTCATCTTTTAATTAATGAATTTAGAATATTTACATTTAATGAAGTTACAGATATGTTGACATTTAGGCCTGCCATTTTTTTTTTGTTTACTCTTCGTTATTTTCTGTAACTTTAAAAATTTTTTCCTGCCTTGTGTTTTACTTGAACAATTCAGTTTTTTTTTTCTATAGGGTTTTTGTGGTTTTGTTTCTTAGCTGAGACTTTCTACTTTTTCATTTTCTTTGTACATGGTTGCAAATGATCATTTGTTGATTTTCATATAGACTATTTTAAATCTTTCTGATTATTTTAACATCTCTCTTTATCGCCGAGTTCATCTCTCTTCAAAGTTTTTCATTGTTCAGATCAAAGTTTGATTTTTTTCTTGGTTCTTGTAATGACAATGATTTTTTTAATTGAAATAAGAGAAAAAAATTGAGTGTTAAGAGGCTCTGAATACTGGTTAGACATTACTGTTTTTTTGACACTCATAACTCTGAGGAAGGAACAGGAACTTTGTTATTGCTGGTAGAGTCTCCAGATTCTCCACTTAGTCTCCTTTGACACATATCCTGAGGTTGGTGCTCTTGACTGTTAACAGGTGTTGTGGTCTGAATGTGTCCTCTTCTGATCCTTTTGCTGGAATTTTAATGCCTAATTGTGATGGTATAAGGAGGTGGGGCCTTTGGAAGATAAGTGATAAAAGCGCAGATCTCAAGAAAGAGATTAGGGCCCTTGTCAGAAGTCCTCAGGAGCTCTCCTTCCCCTTCAATCAAGTCAGGATACTGTGTGAAATCTGCAACAGAGACAAAGGCCCTCATCTGACCTTGCTAGCACCCTGACCTTGGACATCCAGCTTCCTGAATTGTGAGAGAGAAATTTCTGTTGTTTACAAGTTACCCAGTCTGTGGTATTTTGTTACAGCAGCCTGACCAGAGTAAGATAGTAGGAATGGGAGTAGGCACCTTTTGTTAATTCACTGACACTGGCAGGATGGTCTCATTACTATTGAGTGGTAGTGAAAATCCTGGCTCTCAGCTACCATGCCTCTGAAAGGACCAGCAGAAGTCTTAGCATATCCATCATAGTAATTTTAATATCTCTGCTAATATCTAATATCTCTGATAATTCCAAGTTCCCTACCATATCTGAGGCTGGTCCTGATATTGGTTTGACTCTTCAGACTATGTTTTCTACCTGATGTTTGGTTTGACTCTTCAGACTTTGTTTTCTTTAGCATGATGAATGTTTTTGTTTAAATCCAAACATGACAGATGGAGTAGAAGAAACTGAGATACATATATCTTTAATGTGAGGTTTTCTATTTATTTGGCTAGAAGTTAGACTTTTTACTGTTTGTTGTAGTTGTCTTACCAGAGAATAAAATTGTCTCAAGCTTTGTCTTGCCTGATTTGCTGTCTTTGGATTTTCCTGGACTCCTCAAATAGAGTCTGAAGCTTACTATTCTTTTATCTGTAATCCTCTGTTGTCTTACTGGTTCTCTGCTGATCTTGTGGTTAGGTGTGTAGGAAGAGAAATGATCTATAATCCTTTCTTAGACTTTTAACATTTCCCTTGCCTCAAGTTGGTTAGATTTTGATAAAAATTCCAATCATTGAGGCTCTGGTAAAAATAGTTTTCCTTGAGTAAGTATATATTCTCTTTTGTTAAAGAGAATAAAATTTGGGGGTATTTTTTAAAGAGAAAAAGTTATTTTTTTCCTTTCTTCTGCTTTTGTAGCAAGGAGGGATTTTTCTTTGACCTTCACGGTAAGAATTTTTGTAGGGCTCATGGCATTAAAAATCATGTAATTATGGCCCCTTCTATTACTAGTCCCTAAAGCGTTTTTGATTGTCAAAGTGCTTCTAACAGTTTGTCAATTACAGTTAAATGTATTCCTAGTAATGCATTAGGAATATATTGGGTTTTAATTGTGGACTTATATGCCCTAGTAAGCTCTAAGTATCTGTATCCTACTGTCTCCCCAAATTCAAGGCAACAATTTGACCTGAATCTCAATTGTCTGATGAATCTAAGAGGAGTTGATTTTTTCAGTGCATTCAGCTATTTTCTTGTGAGGGTGGGAATGACAACTTTCAGTCTCTTGTAGGATAAGAAACCAGAATTCTTGAGCCAAGCTCAGTGGCTCGTGCCTGTAAGCTTCAGCCTATGAAGCAGCTGGGGCTAGGGATCGCAGTACGAGTCCTGCTTGGTGAACACAGCGAGACCTAGTCCCAAAAAATAGCTGGGTGTGGTGGCGTGCACCTGTAATCCCAGCTACCTGGGAAGCTGAGGCTGGGGATTGCTTGAGTCTGTGGTACCCCGGGCAACATGAGCCTGCGGTTGACGTTGGACAAAAATAGCGAGACCCAGTCTTAAAAAAAAAAAAAAAAGAAAGAAATCAGAATTCTTTTTGTAGACGTCCACTTCTGATAGGGGTGTTGTGGTGAAATTGGGGGGCCATGGCCCTCAGCGAGGTGGTGCTGCATTAGAATGGCAGTTATTGTGCCCTTGTGGGTAGATTCTTGGAGAAGGAAATTCCTGTTAAGCCTTCTCTCTCAGAGGAGGAGAGGGGATTTAGGAGGGAGAAAGGAAGCTGAGAGAGGAGAGAGAGCAGAGGAGCAACAAGAAGACTGGAGACCTCGGATCTGCTGCTGACATGTGCAACAGCAGGGCACGGAAGTAAGCCACACTGAGGGCTTCCATCCCCAGCCTGAGTTGGTGAGGAGCCCGGGAAAAACATGTTGGAGAAACTTGTGACCATTGTAAGCTGAACTGGAAATGTGTTATTTGAAAACCTGCTTTAACTTTGAAACTGTGAAGTTTGGGAATTGTGTGAAAACCTGAAAAGAACTTGCTTTGTTGCTATTTTCATCATGAGACCTCTGAAGTGGTTGCTGCTGTTGTATCGAGAGAATCTCGCTGGTTTGTGACCACTTTAGAGTTGAAACTGAAAGAATGTTGGAGCTGTGTCTTTTGGAGGATGATCAATGATGCTATCCTGGTTTCTTCATTGGATTTGAATCTCCTGCTTTTGAAGGAAGATTGACGATGCCATTTTTTTTTTTTTTGGGTGGGGGGGGTTGAAGTGAACAGCTGTGCCTTCAGAATACGATACCATCTTGAAGGTGGGACAGCTGCTGTTTTGTGGACACATGTGGGTAAGGATTCATGTGTAGTTTTTTGGACTAGGCTGAACTGGTTGGTAATATAATCAAAGGGGGTACTTTGTGTACACTCAGTGACTCTTGTCTATTTTGTCTTTTAATGAGTAAATCTGTTCTTGCTCCTTTTTTAAGATAGTGTGGTCTTGTTACTTCTCATACAGGCTGGGATGAACCTAAGTTGTAGCTTGATTTAAAGGGCCAGCTGCTCCTGTTTGTAAGTTTAGTTAAGTACCCTGTTTTGTTGGTTTTCTTACCTGATTTCACTTCTTTCTTAGGTGGGAACATGAAATGAAACCTTTCTTCTTTTCTCAACTAACTATTGAAAGCTGTAACTTGCCTTCTTGCACTCAATTAGCTGCTTTCCACAAATTTTGACATTGTAGTTTCATTATCAAGCAGTTGAGGCTAGGCACAGTGGCGCATCCCTATAAGCGGCAGCCTATGAAGCCACGGTGGGGACCAGGGATTGGGGTTCGAGTCCTGCTCAGGGCAACATAGCGAGACCTAGTTCCAAAAAAATAGTGGTGGCGTGCGCCTGTAATCCCAGCTACCTGGGAAGCTAAGGCTAGGAATTGCTTGAGTCCGTGGTATCCCAGGCAACGTGAACCTGCAGTTCCATTGTCAAAAATAGCAAGACCTAGTCTCAAAAAAAAAAAAAAAAAAAGCAGTTGAAATATTTTCTAAAATGATTTTCTGAGAAAGATTTTTTTTTTTGCTTGGGATTATTTAGATGTATAATATTTAATTTCCCAATAATTCGGGTTTTTTTCTAGTTATTTTACTGTTCTTGATTTCGAATTTTATTCCAATGTGGTCTGAGAACATATTCTGTAAGTTTTCAGATTTTTGACATTTATGGACTTTTTTTAATGACCCTATATAACTGGAATGGTGAATATTTTACATGTACTTTAACACCAATATTTGGGCAGTTGTTGGGTATAAAGACTTACAAACTATTAAGTCAGGGTGACTGATGTTTCTTGTATAATTACTTGTCTATTAATCACTGGTAGAGAAGGTAAAAATTCAATTTTTGAGCATTTATCTCTTTTCCCTTTTAGTTCTGTAAGATTTACTTCATGAGTTTTGAATCCCTATATTAGAGACACTCATTCATACTTGATGTGTTTTTCTGTTATATCTTTATCATTTTATTACCGATAATATTCATTATCTTGAATTCTTTTATCTCATACTATGCTATTCATTCTAGCTTTCTTGTATTAATGTTTGTATCTTTTAACATCTTTTACTCAAAGAAAACTTGTAATTAGGTCTTACTCTTTAGGTCTGACAGTCTCTGGCTTTTAATTGAAAAATTTAGTTCTTAATTTTAATGTAATTCTTAATATATTTGGGTATTAGTCTGTAATCTTTGTTTTTTGGTTTTTTTTCTCTATTCTTATTTCTAGAGATACAGGTCTCTTAAGGTTGATACACAGTCTTGTAAGCAAAGTATTCACTGTCCTTTGTTTCTGACCACATTTTCAAGAATGTATGTGTCATGAATAACCTTGAGAGATAATAGTGCTCCCTCTAAAGCAAGAGGAAGGTGTCCTAGCTATTATAAAGGATTTGGTCCTAAGCCCAGAATTCCTCCCCTGTAAGAAGTCCACTGTGTGGTCAGATGGCATAATGCCTTCTTCATATAGCCTTGTGGAAATTAAGGCTCAGGGGGCTGACAGAAAGTGTGATACTCTAGCCCACAATTGTTTGTTAAGTAAAGTGTTCTTCATTTATTACTCCAGAGATATGTGTCTTCTACCAGCAGAATACTATGGCAGGCCAATTTCTTTGAGTTTGTAGGGTAACATCAGATTCCTCTCAGGTCTTAAACATTCATTCTCTTTTCTTCCTTTTTTCTGTTACTTCATGTATAGTATAGTACATCTTTGTACATGGTAAATCCTAATTTGATGTTAGATTTTTTATTTAAATAGTCTTACAAGGGCCGGGTGTGGTGGCACATGCCTTTAATCCCAGCCTAGGAAGGGAGGCTGAGACTAGGAATCACTTGAATCTGCGGGTTTGAGACCCACAGGGGCAACATAGCTAGACCTAGTCTCAAAAAAATAGCTGGACGTGGTGGCACATGCCTGTAATCCCCAGCTACCTGGGAGGCTGAGGCTGGGGATCACTTCGCTTGAGTCTGTGCTATCCCAGGCAACATGAGTCTGCAGTTCCCCGGATAACATAATGAGACCTAGTCTCAAAAAAAAAATTTTTTTTTTAATAAATAAGTAGTTAAAAGGGGAAAGGAAGAAAGTGTATGTTTTATGTGTAGCATTTTTCTATACTTTCCATTTTGAAGATATTAGTTAACATTTAACTTGATGATCCTTCATCCTGAAGAACTTTTTTAAGACATTAATATAGGTATTTTGAAAATATATTCTCTGTTTTTGTTCCTCTGGAATATCTTTATTGGACATTTTTGGTGGGTATTTTGGTGGCATATATAAATCTGGCTATTTTTTTCCCAGTATCTACAATATGTCTTTCGAGCTGTCCTTCTATGTGACAACTTAGCATTCCTTTGTATCATTTTCTTTTTTTTTTTTTTTTGAGACTAGGTCTTGCTATTTTTGCCCGTGGAACCGCAGGCTCTCATTGCCTGGGGTACCACAGACTCAAGCGATCCCCAGCCTCAGCTTCCCAGGTAGCTGGGATGACAGGCGTGCGCCACCACGCCCAGCTGTTTTTTTTGGGAACTAGGTCTCGCTACAGGCCCCAGGTGGGACTCGAACCGTGATCCCTAGCCCCGGCCGCTTCATAGGCTGAAGCTTACAAGCACGAGCCACCGTGCCCGGCCTTGTATCATTTTCTTTTATTTCATTTTTGTTTTTAATTTTGCCTATAATTTTTTTTTTGCGACTTTGGTTTTTGTCTTCATAAATTAATACCTTGTGCTAATTTGGGGGTGTTTTTGACCATTTCATTAGATCAATTACTTTTTTGCCATTCTCCTTTTTTATTTATTTTTTTTTGAACTCCAAATAAACTTAATATTATACCACTTGATATTTCTCTTCAGGTCTCTGAGCCTCTTCACTTTTCTTCATTCCTTCTTTAGATTAAATAAAGTCTTTCTTCAAGTTCAGTGATTCTTCTATCTCCATTCTTTTAAATTCACTTACTGAGTTAACTCACTTCAGGCACAGAATTTTCATTTGGCTGTTTTTTATAGTAACTATTTACTTGCTAATTTCCAAGTCTGTTCATTATGCATGTTCATTAAACATCTTTATCATAGTTGCTTTTGTGTCTTATCTACTAATTACATCATTTGATTATCTCAGTTTTGGTATAAGCATTTTTTTTTTTGTATAAGCATTTTTTTTGTAGTAAAGTTTGATTGGATAGTAAACTTTACAAAGGATGCAAGATAAAGACTGCATTTTTTTATATTTTAAAGATTTAAGTGTTGTTTTTTATTTTTTATTTTCCCTACAAGGAAGTTAATTGACTTAATTAAAACTTCAAATTTAAGCTCTCCCTGGTGTGCTGTAACTCAGAGTTCCAATAAGCCATCAGCTGCTGTTTGTTTGTTTTGTGAGGATCCTGTTATAAGTCTTTATTTGCCATTTCAAGCAAGTAAATGTGATATTCTTTGCTATTTCCACAAGCAAAAATACCTACCAGCCTGCAAATTTCACTCCTTTTACTTTGTCTCTTTTCAGTAGGGTTCCATCTAATATTTGCCTGCTTTTGGTATCTCCAGAGAATACAAATAGTGGGCTTACATAATATTTTCTCAGATTTCATAGTTAATGAAGTGAATTAATCTAACCAGTTTCTGGTGATTATAGTCAAAATATAATAATCTTTGAAAACTTGGTTTCTTATCTTAAGTAGAACAATCCAAAACTAAGTTATATAGATTTTATTCTATAAGCTGAAAGTATCACAAGGAGATGCTTTACTTATGTTTGGAAATTGAGGAAAATCACTTTTTTTTTTTAAGAATTAACATAGATACTCATTTCACAAATAAGCACTTGACAAAATTTAATAATTATCACCATGACCTTTTTTTTTAAATCTCAGTTTGATGGACATTATTTTGACTAATCTTTTGTATTATAATTTTAGGATGCCTTCTTGAAAATCATTCGAAATGAGGGCATTAAATCCCTATGGAGTGGCCTTCCTCCTACCTTGTAAGATGATATTTAATATTTTTTCTTACTAAGTTAATGTTTATTAACTTATTTTGGTATATTTATTTTAGATTTGTGGTTTATTACAACAAAAAAAAGATAATGTAGGATTAAGAGGGTTTGAAAAAGACACAACAGCAGTTGACCAGGCCTAGATTTCAGCAGAGCCCTTCCTCATTACATCACACTTACTGTTCCAGCACTGAATTATGGTATCACATTCAAAGTTTTGCCTTACAACTCACTTGCATTTCAGAGTGTAGGGCTGTTCTTGGTGTTGATTATGTTGGCACAGTCTGTCTGCATGAGAACAAACATTACTAAACCACCAGATCCCCAAAAGGAAAGCAGATGTTATTAAAAAAAATTACATCATTCACGCACATCACCCTAGACAGGTTGGTTGAGTGTTCCATGCAATCTAAAACATCCCATAATAAGGAAACATTTCAAGGATTAAATTCCTTGAAGTTGGCAAAAAGTCAAGCATAAACTTCCTGAAGAATTAAAAACTTGAGCAACTAGGCCTATGTTAAGTCTTTGGTGCACAAGTGTACTTACTTTTCCTGATTAGAAATTAATAATTTGGTGTCCATTTGTCTTTTTGTTTACTTTACAAAAGTATACTATGTATCCTTCACTTTTTCAGATAATTTAAATATTCTGCTAACTAGTATTATTATTGAATTAGTCTGATCAACTAGAAAGCCTTAATGTAATACTCCCAACTAATAATTTTGTCTTTCTCTTCATCCGTTCTCATTTATCTGTTTATGAAGCAAATTAGACAACTTTGAGGCAATATTTTGAACAGTGACCTAAGATTATAATATAAGTGGCAAATCCAAGAGCATCAGTCAGTCCTATTCCTAAATTCTCATGATCAGAATTCACTAGGAACAGTAGACATTCCAAAGTATGATCTATGAATATCCTTTAGTTAGATCATAAACATAGACAGGATCTTGTTGCAGTAACATTTACGACATGACAGTATCTGCAACTTTGTGATTAATTAATCCCTTTTGATATTTTCACTTGAAAGACTATGTCATTGTAATTTTCTCAAACTAGTATTTATTATTCTGTCACCATTAACTGTAATATTTTCACTTTTAAGTAGAAATGATAGATGGTCCTTAGTTCAAAAAATATTTTTATGCTCTTGTAAAAATACTTTTTACATGATTGATTTTCATGTTATAACAAATAGAATTGGGAAGGAAAACCTGGAAAACAAGAAACAGTCAAGGAGCTAGAGATGTGCCCTCATTGGTCTTTCCTACTTATAACCTGAGCCAGGTGTACTGCCACATGCTTTACAACTGGATTGTAAACTTCCAAAAGTCAGAAAACTATTTTATACCTTTTAAAATTAAAAAAAAAAAAATCTGATCTCATAGATTGGTTGCAGTTTTCAGCTTCAATGTAAAATTTTTAATTTATATTTAATAATTTAAAAATATGATGCCTTTTATGCAAATCTTTTTGTTGTGTGCTTCTAACAGAGTGATGGCAGTTCCTGCCACCGTTATTTATTTTACCTGCTATGACCAGTTAACTGATCTTCTGAGATCTAAATTAGGAGAAAATGAAAACAGCATACCAGTTGTTGCTGGAATTGTGGCCAGATGTAAGTAATAAATTTATTTTTATTTGATTTCTGTTGAATGCTTCTTTTAAATTTTTAAAGTAAAGAACTTGGGTAAAATACAGAATATTGGTAAGATATATATTTGCATTATTATTTGTAATTATTAATTTGTAATTATTATTAATAATTATTATTATTAATTTGTAACTATCTACACTTCAAAAATAACCTGGTAAGGTGATTAGCCCATCTTGGAGATTATAAATTTTAGACTTTAGATCCTAAACTTTCGAATATCAGATTGATGCTAAAGTCCAGAGCTATTTTTCCATGAAGGCTTTGACATTCAGAGTTTAAATGGAAGGAAATGTACCTTTATCCAAAGGGACATCTATTATGTGTAGTTAGAAGGAGGTTTATTGGCGTATTAACTGAAATGAGGGTTTTTCAGTAGTTCTAACTGATGTATAACATTTCTAGAACTACCCTTGATAGAGTCAGTCAGAAAGCATTGAACTACAAAGAAATACCTTAGGAAAAACCTGCATCATTATGTTAGCATTGTTAGTTTATTTTTGGATTTGTAGACATAACGAAATGAAAGTTTAAAATATAAAATGCATATAATACTAATTTTTGTATATGTGTGTATAATATATGGATTTTGTTTTCATTTTCTTTAATTTACTTGTTTGTGTTAGTTGGTGCAGTAACTGTGATAAGTCCATTAGAATTGATTAGAACCAAGATGCAATCTAAGAAGTTTTCTTATAAAGAACTGCATCAATTTGTCAGCAAGAAGGTGTCTGAAGATGGTTGGATTTCCCTTTGGAGGGGCTGGGCTCCTACTATTCTTAGAGATGTACCTTTCTCAGGTAGGATTTATCTTAGTATCTATTAAAGTTTAGGTAACTTTGTGTTATGTATGTGTTACTTTGAAATTACTAAATTTTAAATGCTTTAAGAGGAAACGTAAGTAAGTTATCTTTGTTTAGTGACTTCAGTATTGGGCTCTCAGATCTTTATAGCTTCATTGAATAGAAGTTTAAGGTTTCTTTTCTCTTTATGTTTCTTTGTAAACATTGGTGTGTTTTCATATTTAGATAATGTAAAATACTTTTAATATTCAAGTAAATCATAATTAGTAAGGTAATTATTATACATTAAAATATTATAAATATCATTTAAGACTACTTATGAGTTATATTGATGTCTACTCTGCAGTTATTAAAGATAAAAATTTTCCCATTAACTTTTCCCATTAGTGTCCTATAAGAGATCATTGTAAATCAAAAAGAAGATCATACTAATCCCTAAATGAGAATGATGTATTCCTTTATTCTCCACTGTTCTTATCTGGTTTTGGTATTGAAATTTTCTGATGCATAAGGTATTTTTTGTTTCTAAGATTGCTAGACTATTTTTCATAATTTGGGTTAATTTATTTTTTCAATCTCACCTAGTTTGTATTTAAGCAAGGCATGTCAGAGTAGAATTTTTCTTTTCCTTTTTTTTTTTGAAGTTTACATTTCATTTCTAATTGTATATTCTTTTTACTCTGTTTTTATAGCAATGTATTGGTATAACTATGAAGTTTTAAAGAAGTGGTTATGTGTGAAATCTGGCTTATACGAACCAACATTTATGATCAACTTTACTTCAGGTGCACTGTCTGGTTCTGTAAGTTTATTCTTTTGTTGTTAAAATTGTAGAATAATGATTAAATTTTGTATTAAAACAGAAAAAATATTATATACTATTTCATGTTTACTGAGATAATACTTTTAGACTGTACTTGCTATAAATTTTTCCTGTGTACTTATCCTATTTTGAGAAAATTATTATTGGCCACTAAATATTTTAAAATGCATTTGGTATATTTTTTATATATTACAAATACATTATTTTTCTAAAGGCTTTGTTATGTCACTACATGATAACATGTTCATGATAAGTTTAAATAATACTTTAACTTTTTCTTTATCTTCAAAGTATTTAGCCATCTTTAGTCATTAAAGTGCTAATAGAGCTTATTAGGGATGGATCTTATTTCATGAAGTGCAATTACATATGCCTAATCAGATTGATCTGAAGTAATTTCAAACTCCATGCTAATTCTTTCTCTGGAGACATTTTCTTTTTATTTTTTTTTGAGACTATGTCTTGCTATTTTTGCCGTGGAACCTCAGGCTCACCACGACTCAAGCAATCCCCAGTGTCAGCTTCCCAGGTAGCTAGGATAACTGGTGTGCACCACCACGCCCAACTATTTTTTGGGACGAGGTCTTACTGTGTTGCCCCGGGTGGGACTCTAACCGCCATCCCCAGACCCCATGTGACTCCATAAACTGTCGCTTACAAGCATGCGCCACCATGCTTGACCCTCTGTAGACATTTTCAAGAAACAAAATACTTTTTAAAATAATTTTAACAAAAATTACTATCAGAAGGGAGGAACTCAATGACCATTTTTGGATAGTAGAGGGTTCACATTTTCCCACCCCTCCACATAATGAAAAGTCATGTAGTGGACTTCCTTTATGTAGATTCATATCACCATGATCTTTTCCTGAATAATTGTCTTATACCAACACACTTTCAAAATGAATTCAATGACTTACAATGAGGTGCTGACATATTAAAACAAAAGGGATGGCTTAGTGGTGGAGACCTGTAGAAAAAAACAGTAGGAATAATTATATCAGAAAATTTGGGCTAAGAAAGCCCTGTGACTAAATGTAAATGCTAGGAATATTCCTAGTTCTGAGATCTGTCAAATTAAGGCTAGTAGGTTAAAAACCTGTTGATCCACAAAAGCAATTACTGTTGTTGAATAATGACATCAGGAGGTTTTACCAGCTCTCTAGTAATATAAAGCAAAGTTATCTGTTTTACTTTCTGCTTACCATAGAATAATGACTAAAATAAATTTTAGTGATCTAGAAATTGTCACTGCCTTCTGAGAGTTTTCAAATAAAAATGTGTCTCTGCAACAGAAAAACAATGTTTTACTTTGACTATTATTCAAATATGTGAGAAATTTAAGGAAATTTTTGTTTTGCTTTTTTAAATTTTTTGGGACATTATGAAAATAACTGTTGATTTAATTTTTGAAAATATATTTGTGAATTGTAACTAAATTTTTTAAGTATCTTGACATTAAAAACCATGAAAGTTCAAAGTTCATTTTTATTTTTTATTCTATTTTTAAAACTTTTTTTTTAGACTAGGTCTTGCTATTTTTGCCTGTGGAACCGCAGGCTCTCGTTGCCCGGGATACCACAGACTCAAGCACTCCCCAGCCTCAGCTTCCCAGGTAACTGGGATTACAGGCGCGCGCCACCATGCCCAGCTATTTTTTTGGAACTAGGTCTCGCTACGGCCCCAGGCGGGACTCGAACCGCGATCCCTAGCCCCGGCCGCTTCATAGGCCGAAGCTTACAGGCACGAGCCACCGTGCCCGGCCTCTATTTTTAAAACATTTTTGAAATTTTTTTCCTAGATTATTTTTGCTTGTACTATGTTTATGTGTAGCAAAGCATCAGAAAATGTAAATACTAGTTTTGGGGTCAGAGGTCTGTTTGGAATTCTGACTGTCACTAGTAGCTGCATGACCTTGAGAAAATAGGCTAACTTTTCTAATACCATTCACTTACTTATAACTGGTATCTTTATTTAATAAAAGCTTTTCTTTAAGTATATCTAGTATGTTTTAAATTTTTATTTAGCTCTGATTTTCATTAGCAACCTTATTAGATAATGTGCTAATTAGAAGAATGTAAATATTTTAGGAAGACTTTTACAAGGTAGATTTAAATTAATCAATTTTACTTTTTGATAGTTTGCAGCTATTGTGACTTTGCCATTTGATGTGGTAAAAACACAAAAGCAGACACAGCTTTGGATATATGAAAATCCTAAAAGTAAGTTCAATTAATTTGATAAAATGTATATAATTATAAAATGTATATAATGCCATAAAAATATTTTTATTTTCAGATTGTTAGTATCTAAAATAAGAAAAAAGAGATCCTTTCCCCCACCCTGCTGCTTCATTCTTTAACAAAATGAAAAAACTATTCGAGTGGAATGCCAGAAAAAAAATATCCTGAACCCAGACAGAAAATTTAGGAGCTCTTATGATCTTGGTATTTGGTCTGACAAAAGAGCTACAGAAGATTATCCTTTCAAATAAATCTAGGCAAGTCTGGGTGAAGGATAGGTAATTAGGAAATCTTTTTTATGTTGGTGTGTTTTGTCTCAGTAGTATGCATTTACAATTCATTTTGCCCCCCCTTGTTTACTTTTTAGCTGGCCTTTTATTGATATGCTGTTTCCTACCTATTATCCCATTTATACCCTATAGAACTTGTAATTTCATATAAAACAAGTGACTGTTAATTGCTTCCACTGGATCCTCTCTGGCATTATTTGTTGTCTACAGAAAATGCTTCACACCCATTTGAAATTATGTATTACAAAATTGTGTCATATAAGCCTTGCACTAAGCCCGTATAATATTATCCTAAACCATCTGAATAATAGTTTGCATATCAAGTGAAATACATATCATTATGGTGATGGAAACATTGATTATAGACCTCTGAAAATAAAACTGACGATTATAACTACAACTTTGTCCTAGATTTATTAAAGTTCTACTGCCCTCTAATATTTGAAGCTAATTGAAACCTGGGAGGTAATCAAAGTTCATTATACTTCTTCTACTCCTAGATATATGCCCTAGGGAAGTGTACAAGGATATTCACTATAATCCCAAAAGTTACAAACCATCTAAATGTCTCTTGGCAGGGAAATGGGTGAAGTATGATAATCCATATAATACAGTATTTGCAGCAATTAAAGTGAATAAAATATAGCAATATAAGTACATATGAAACATGAGTTTGCTCTGGGGTATGTTTATAATACATGTTCAGATATAGTAAAAGTTGAAATATATACATGAGACAGAAAGAGGAAGTTGGTTACCTCTGAGATACAGAAAAACATTGGGTAGGAATGTAAAAGGGGTTTCAGCTGTATCTGAAGTTTACACCTAAGATTTGATAAATTTGAATGGTCGGTAAATGAGTGTTATTTTCTGTGCTTGGAGTATTTAATTTTCAATAAATATTCTGTTTTCTTACAATGTTAAGAAGTTGCTTATTAGGGCCGGGCTCAGTGGCTCGTGCCTATAAGCTTCAGCCTATGAAGCGGCCGGTGCTAGGGATTGCGGTTCGAGTCCCACCTGGGGCCTGTACAGAGACCTAGTTCCAAAAAAATAGCTGGGTGTGATGGCACACGTCTGTAATCCCAGCTACCTGGGAAACTGAGGCTGGGGATTGCTTGAGTCTGTGGTACCCTGGGCAATGAGAGCCCGCGGTCCCATGGGCAAAAATAGCAAGACCTAGTCTCAAAAAAAAAACAAAAAACAAAAAACAAAAAGAAGTTGCTTATTATTGGTAGGAATAGCCTTGTGAGACGTTAGGCAAGAGATACTTTTCAGGTTCATTAACTCTGCCATGGCTTATTTCAGTTGAGAACTGTCCATTCTTCTTTTCTTTTACAGTATTTTTTTTTGAGGTAACATGTTTACAATACTGAATGTGATTCATATATAAGAATACACCTGTTTAGATATAAAACCATACCATACCTATCAACAAGGTACTCATAGTCTTCCACCAAAGTCCTTTGGGTCCTTTCTCCTCTTCATTCTTCCCCCCCCACTCACATGGATAGCTTTAGTTTTATAGTTATTTCTGGGGCCTGTTTTGGGTTTTGTCTTTTTGTTTCCCTGTATTGAAATCATCCAATATGTGCCTGTCTTCTGGTTTATTTCTCTTAGTATATAATACCCTTCAGTTCAATCCACGTTGTCACAAATGGCAAGATTTCATCTCTTTTTTATAGTGAGAATTCCATTATGTATATTTACCACATCTTCTTAATTCACTCATCTGCCCTTGGGCACTTAGGTTGCTTCCATAACTTACAGTGATAAATAGTGCTTCAGTGAATATAGGTCTGGATCCATCCCTTTAAGTTAGTGTTTATGTTCTTTGGGTAGATATCTTGGAGTAGAATTGATGATCTCAAACCAAAACTTTGAAATCTTCAGCCTGTCAGCTATCCCATTGTTCATACCATAGTAACCTGCTTCTTAGTGGGGAAAAAAATGTATTGCATTTAGTCTGTGAGCTAAACCAGCTGCTTATAATCTATGTAAAATGAAGGTAAGTGAACTTTGTGTATGAACATCTGACTCATTCACAGACATGTTTGAACTTCAGTGACATCTATTTGTGATTTTTTTAAAACTTTTACTTTTTTACCATGTTCCCAGTATTTGAGTGGTTCTATGCAAGTGAGATGTTACTGTTAAAGGATAAATCTGCTTTTGGGGGGAGACAGGACTGATCTAATTTATTTCTAGACAGGCACACCTGTTCAAAAAGGTAGTAATAAAGCAAGACCTCACTCAGAAGAAACATGTTTTTCTCAGAACTTGATCTAGAAAAAAAATTATTTGTTAATGTAACAATAAATTAATGAAAACTAGGCCGGGCACGGTGGTTCGTGCATGTAAGCTTCAGCCTATGAAGCGGCCAGGGCTAGGGATCGCGGTTCGAGTCCCACCTGGGGCCTGTAGCGAGACCTAATTCCAAAAAAAATAGCTGGGCGTGGTGGTGCGCGCCTGTCATCCCAGCTACCTGGGAAGCTGAGGCTGGGGATTGCTTGAGTCTGTGTACCCCGGGCAACGAGAGCCTGCGGTTCCACAGGCAAAAATAGCAAGACCTAGTCTCAAAAAAAATCAATCAATTAATTAATTAATTAATGAAAACTAATTGGCTTTGGCAACCTAATAAAGACTTCTATATACGTCTTAAAAGACTTAAAAATTGAGGAAGAGTTTTAAAATGTAGGGAAAAAATATAAAGGATACCTACCATAAACTTAAAAAGCAAACAATTCAGAAGAAGCTTTCTGTACTGTATATTACTCCTTAATTGTATCCAATGCTATAAACCTTTAAACTTGAAGTGTTTTTTTTTTTTCTGATTTTTCTTATATCCAATTAGTTGGAGACTTAAAGCTCTTTAGGCAAACAAATCTGTTATTATAATGAAGCAAAATACCCCCCAAAGACCAGAAAAACTTTTTTGTGTGTATTACATACATAAGAAATTAAGTGCAATTTATAAGTTCTTTTATTTTGGTTTTTTTTTTTTAACATTTAGTTTCTATACCTTTGCATACGTCAACCTGGGCTATAATAAAGAACATTATTGCTAAGGATGGATTTCCTGGATTGTTTACAGGTAAAATATTTGCTTTACCAAGTCATTGAATATTTTTAAAATCCATACCTTCCTGATTTAGATGTCAGCAGGAAATTATTGAAAATAGTCTACATTTATGATTTCCTCCTACACATCTTTGCTATAAGTTAAAAAATGTTAAATAACAATAGATTTTCTATTGATAAGATAAAATTTCTATATAAAGTAACAGAATTGCACTAAAATTGGAAGTGAGCTATTTGGCCTTTCTTTGTACCATTTATGCACAATACCTGAAATATCATTTCATTTTATATAATAATCAGAATGAAGCTACATATATTACATTTTTTAAGAAGGATAATAGTATGCTTGTTTTCTGTTCTTTTTCAGGCTTAACTCCTCGTTTAATTAAAATTGCTCCTGCTTGTGCAATCATGATCAGTACATATGAATTTGGAAAGTCTTTTTTCCAGAAACAGAATGCTCAAAGACAGCAGTACTAGCGCTGCTATTTCAACTTGAAATAACCACCATAGCCAAATAATAAGGTTCAGAGTCTGAAGTAAGAACTGTTTTCACAGTTATCGTCCATGATGTTGTATTTCTTTCCTTTAAGCAAATATTAATTTCTCCTTTGCGTTTGATTTTAAAATAAATTTTGTTCTAATTTTTGAGATCAAAGATTTCTAGATATCATAACCATTGATCATTCTTATAAAGAAATAAATACTTATTCCTTTGCACTGAAAGCAACCTGAGAATTTGATGTTATACGTTTTGTTTTCACATAATATTATAGGGAGCTTGTCACATACATCAGAACATTTGAATTTTGTGCTGAGTGATACATAATCCAGAAGAAAAATGCCCAAATCTTGTGTACCTTAAAATCAGGTAGATATTTTTTTCAGCAGTAGATAAAAGGTCTTTAAATACCATTTAAAGTCTTTAAATGGTATTTAAAGTCTTTAAATACCATTATTAAAATTTACTAAATATGGGCCGGGCATGGCGCATGCCTGTAGACGGCAGCCTAGGAAGCCATGGCTGGGGAAGGGATCTCAGTTCGAGTCCCGCTGGGGGTACTTAGTGAGACATAGTCCAAAAAAAATAGCTGGGCGTGGTGGTGTGCGCCTGTAATCCCAGCTATCTGGGAAGTTGAGGCTGGGGATTGTTTGAGTCTGTAGTACCCCAGGCAACGTGAGCCTGCAGTTCCACAGACAAAATAAATAGCGAGACCTACTGAATGAATGAATGAATGAATGAATGAATGAATGAATGAATGAATGAATGAATGAATGAATGAATGAATGAATGAATGAAAAATATACTAAATATTACCTATTTTCTTCAGTTCAAATATATAAGGTGTTTGGTTTTATTTTACCCTGCATTTATTTTAAGGTTTTGTGTATTGGGATTTCTCTGATCAAAGGGATGGCTAGTTTACTTTTCTGAACAAAAATATAGTAATTTATTTAATATAAATGCTATTTTTTAATGACTAAAGACTGTGTATTAACTACTGCCATTTGCAACAGAAAGGAATTTTTTTTTAACTGATTGCATTAAATACTTACTACAGTCAAACTTGGGTGGAATCAGAAAGCATATTAGACCAGTAGAGATAATGTTTTCAAATAGGAAGTGTCTCTGGTTTTAGTTATCATGTAATTCAAGTATCATTATGGAGTTCTCTATCACTTCTAACAAAATTAAGATTAAAATACAAAAGCAGTCACAAAGTATTTTCAAAATGTGCCTTGATTTTATGCATCTCACATTAGTATGCTAGATCAACGCACTAGCAGTTTTCTTTCAGATTAGTTTTCTGTCACTGTAGGCTAGTAGCAACTTAGCTTATGACTTAAGAAAGAAGTAAAAAGGATATATATGATAGCAGGACAAGAAATGACAGCTTGTTTTATAAATTGTTTTTCTCAGGATCTATAACCTCTAAAAAAAAGAACACTTTATTGTAGTCTATTTTATGAAAATATGCATTTTTTTTACCCCCCTAAAAGAGAAAGCTGTAGTTAGTGTTGGTCACGGAATTCATCTATTTTTGTATTGAAATAGAATAAAAAAGTGTTTATATACCAGAAATAAACTACAGAGGGTAGTATATGATTTTTTGGTTCATTTTATCCTGTTAAATAACCTCAAATTTGCAACATGTGTCTATAAACTATAAATATTTGAATTTAACCTGTATTTTAAATAAAATTATTTTATGTTTTCAGTTAAATTACTATACTTCTAGCCAGTTTCATGTAAAATAAAATGTTAATACTTTGTATGTATACATACACAAAATCTTGAACATTACTATTTAACAGTATTAAATTGACCTTGATTTTTCTAAGCTTCTAATTTTTCTGATTAGGAAAGATAGAAAAAAATTAGAATTATGCTCTGAGAAAAGTCTTTTATCTTAACTTAGTACCACTACTTAATACCAGTAGGGAAATTTACAGTCCCCCCACTCTAACTGTATGTACTTATGGAAGAAAATATTTTTATAACTAAAAGAATATGATTCCAAGTTTCTAATAGTTTTCTCTAATTGTATACGTAGGTATCTGGATAAAAAGGCTTAATTTAAGCTTTCTCTACATAAGCGGTAAAGAAGCATTAATACTTTGGTTAAACAATAAATAGTAGCAACCAAAATGGGTTTTACTAGAAACTGTTCGTGATTTTTTAAAAGAAAGCAGTTTTATTTTATTAATGTTAACTTTTCTTATGTTTTTTTTATATGTAAACTTTATTTTTATATGTAACTATTTAAACTGTCTTATTCAAGTATCACTATTCTGCTACATTTCATTTAATACTCATTTGACTTCTTAGCAATGGAATTAAATGATTCTTCTATCATGGAAAACTGTTCACTATGCTTAGTTAGCTACGTGATATCTTTAAATTCTTCCCTTTTTCTTCCACATAAATTCAAGGGATGTGAAGAAAGTTTAATGTATCAGTCGAACCTTGTTTCCAAAATGAACTTTTAAAGATAAATTACTATTTTATATTTTAATCTACCATTCAGTACTGAGATCTTTCAAGGGGTGGGCTGTATAAAAAGCACTGGAGATGGCAAAAGAACTACAGACATTCTCATTGGCCTCAAGGGGATTTCTAAGCCTTTTTGTTTATTTTTGCTAGTGGTAAGGAAAGTGATGGTAAAGCGGAGAAACTCAGTCTGGGGCAATCAGAAAGTAATCATGAAATGAAGTATATCTGCACCTGCAATTCTTTTTTTTTTTTTTTTTTTTTTTTTTTTGAGACTAGGTCTTGCTATTTTTGCCTGTGGAATCACAGGCTCTCATTGCCCGGGGTACCACAGACTCAAGCAATCCCCAGCCTCAGCTTCCCAGGTAGCTGGGATGACAGGCATGTGCCACCACACCCAGCTGTTTTTTGTTTGTTTGTTTGTTTTTTGGAACTAGGTCTCGCTGTGGGCCCCAGGTGGAATTCGAACCACGATCCCTAGCCCTGGCCGCTTCATAGGCTGAAGCTTACAAGCACAAGCCACGGTGCCCGGCCTTGCACCTGCAATTCTTAATCAGGAAATGGAAAGGAGTCTCAGTGGCTTTGAACAAAAGGGTACTTATGGCATTGTGGTTAGAGCAGACTGGAAATGTCAAAGGTATCTGTGCTAAAGAACCAGAAGGCAACAGAAATCCAGGAAAGGACTTTTGGCACAGCTCTGATTCATCAAAGATTGGTTCTACTCTCGACCCAAGATCAGCCTTTTTACTGAAACAAATTGTATAGTTGTTTAGTATACAACAGAAAGCACCAGTATCTGTCACATGTATTAAGGTCTAGTATTTTATACTAAAACTTTGATTTTAGTTGTATATTAGAACAAAAAGTAATATGGAAATTGCAACTTACAGTAAGGTCACCTACTTATGAACAATCTGAAAGTCTTGGTTTAGACAAAAATACATTTTTAAGAGGCACCATAATGACACAGGTATTGTTTTATCTACTTCCTATCAGTTGAAAAGAAGGTTGACAAGGAAGAGAAGCTTACAGAAGTGACGAGCAAAAAGTACACACCTGGCAATGAAATGTTAAAAAAAATTAAGAACTCTGAAGTTCAGAGAAGTCATGTGACACTTCAGAGGGAACTCAAATGTAGTATTCTATCAGAAGTAGAGATTTTATCTTTTGATAGGGACTTTAACAAAATTTCATGGATGTTAAGTTTGAACCACATTTTTAGCCAATTGAAAACTTACGTGTAAAACTAATAAAGATGATTTAAATAAAATTGCTTACTTACATTTTAGCCATAATTAGTAATATTTTTATGTTTGTCATTTACCTCCTAAGAGCTTATGTATGTAACTTCAATTAATGTTGACATCACACTTTTATAGGTGAGAAAACAAACATGATGATTCTATCAACAACACTGTCAACACCACTGCTAGTACAGAATTGATACAGAAATACCAATTCAATATCTATTGTGTATGATAAAGCATAATATTATTTAAAAACTAGTAATTTTATGAGTTGAAGTAAGGAGTTCTCTGAAACCATTTTTTTATTAGTTCAGGTGTCAATGGACATTTATCACATCTGTTGAAATAAAAGTTCAGTGAATAACTTAAGTAACTTGTCAAGAGGAAAATAAGACTACTAATGCATGGTACAAAATGTTTAATATACATGCAACAAGTATAGTACATCAAGGCAACAAAATGCACATGGAAATATTAGCATATAGTTCAGCATTCTATTTTGAAGAGGGTGTACAAACAATAAACACACTTCAACCAAAATTAAAGACTAAAGAGGACATTATTTCTTCATGCATACATTAACAAACTACCTTTATAACTAGTGTGGAATGAATTGTGTAGAAACTTGAATTCAAATTAGCAGATGAATTTTATATCAAGAGCTCCAAGAAAGGAGGAAAAATCATGATCCTCAGATGTCATGTTAAATCTGCATTTAGCAGCATGTTAAGATGCACATGTTACTGTATACATTAAACAGATCTGAAATTTTTTCAGTTATGGAATCTTGAATTTTCCTTTTTATATTATAAAAATGTATGAAAAAAATTTATCAATGATTTTTTTAATTACTGTAGGACAATAAATGTCATTTGAGAGTGGACCATGAATAATAAGCCTAATTTTCTGATTAAGAAAATAACAGAAGTGCTTTAAGACCCAGCTAAAGTTTTTGTAATCCTATTCCTTTTAGCTTTCTTACTTCCTTCTCCCAAGATTTCCTTTATTTTCATTTTATACCTTTCTTCCATCTCCCATGCTGATCATACTTGATTCACAAAATACGCAATAAAGAGAGCTGACTGAAAGTACCATTTCTCAAGAATAGTTGTGTTTCTACAAGTAGCCTTAGCTAAAGAAATAAAGCTCTAAGTATGTTCTGATATATTTAAGATAACTTATTTTAAGGGCTTCTAGGCTTCCTTTGTTCCTGAAATGATGTCTTCAAACTCTCTGGCGTTTAAGCTAGTCTTGTTACTATTATCTTAATTTTCAAATTATAAGACTAAAACTCTAAACATTGCATAAAACCACCATACTCCTACATTTCTAATACAAAGAATGTGACAAATTCGGTGTTACTTACATTCTCAATAAATTAGACTGGTTTAAGAGGAACATTTTTCCCATATGTGAGAGCTACTAAGTTTGAATGTAATGTTTTAACAAACAAAAATAACATGTGAAGCCCACAATAAGTATTGTAGCTTCTTCATGTAAATAGTAAATAGTGTATAAAACTTCTTTGGCACAACTGATCATGTTTTCCTCATATTACTTACTATAGAAAATATACTTCATACTGAGATTTCTCTTTCAATGTAATGGAATTTTTAGGGGAAAAATGTATAGTGGTTCCAAATAGTGCAAAAAGATTTAAAATACAGCTCATAATTGTGTTTTGTTTTTAAGAAAATCTTTTACCTGCAGAAGTGCAGGATTTTTAATGTTAGCATGTTTCTAAATGAGATTACAGCATGATTAGTGCTAAAACCTGCAAAATATACCTGACACAATTCATTACTGCATACAAGGGAGGATAAAACAGCAGTGAAAGGCAGACCTTAAGTTTGGTGATGACAGATCCTTAAAAAGTTCTCATCCTTAATTTAAATTGAAATCTTTTCTGGTAAAGTACTATTTAAACTTCTGTTCTACATTTTTAAATGTTTCCAACTTTTGACGCATATTTGATCATATTTTTAAATTGAGAGCTTTTGAATATCCTGGAAAAAAAATTAGGAATGTATTCGGTTCACCTAGACATCTAAAATACTGAAAAATATTTGCCTAGAGCCCTAATTTAGTTACTGCCTAAAGGCAGATTCCTACAAAATATATAAAATGTTAAGTGGAATGTTAAGTTGATACTGAATGATAACTGTTAAAGAAAAACTGAATAGACCATTGTGAAACTGCAGCCAAGAACCATTGCATGTTAAAAACAAGGCATCTATAAATGTTTGAACCTAAAAAGAAATTTAATGAAAAATGAAACTCATTTTAGAAAATTTAATGAATAAGAACAAAATAAAATGCATAACTTTAGTCTGGAATAAAACTTTAAACTCAGTCTCTTGGAATTAAGATATTTAAATATATGAAATTCAACTGAATAATAAATATGCAACATACAGTGTGCAATGAACTAATAATTTAGAGAATCTGAAAGTTTTTTAAGCCTATTCATTTTTAAACAAACTTAGTGACAAATAATTAAAAAGAAAATGGCAGGATCATTTTTTTTACTCTTAAGTTTACATGGAGTAATCTGAATTCTCTAATATAAGCAACAGAACTCCAGACATGTGCCAGAACAATATAAAATCCCAAGGGTTTTCCCAGCAGTCAAATGTATGTAAAGAGAACCTATGCAACATAAAAATTTTTTCCTTTCACGTAAGAATTTTCAAGATGGAGTAAGACCCGGACTTGTCATCTCTGTTGTAGGACTTGCAAGGTAGTCATTAGATTTTAGACTTGTTAGAGATTTGTAACTTGCCACTGAAGTTAGAGACCCACAGAGACCAAGTAACGAGGGAGTATCTTCTTTACCTGAAAATTAGGATAAAATGCTATTAAATTGCTCTTGGGAGAATACCATTAAAAGCATCCAAACTATATACCTAACTATAAAATCAAAGATCTATGTATCAACATGTATGATCTTTTAATAGTTTCAATGTCACTCTTAAAAAATACAGTGAATTATTTGCGCTTCTCAAAAAAAGTTCTAGATACAGAAGTTTGAGTTATGTTCTGTTTAGATACAAAAAAAATTGTGTTACCTTTTATGAGAATGTGGTCATATTCAAGTAGTAAAATAAGTTACAACACCCAGGCACAGAAACACCAGGAAATTCATATGAAAGTAAACAATGCCATGGGAGCAGAACTGTTTTGCTTCAACAGAACAGCTTGACTTAAAGGAGTCGAATCACTTATTCAGTAAACAGCTATTCAACATCTACTAAACATCAGGAACTTTGTTATGTGATAGACTTTAATAGTCCCATGAAGGAGTTGTACATGGTACATTCTTCTCCACAGCTGGGGAAAACAAGTCCTTTCCAAAATAAATTTCAATACACTTGGAAATATTATAAATGGCTATTATGAGACTGAAAGGTATCTTTGAAAGTGAGCAGGTTTCTAAACAACATGGGAAGGTTGGTTTTTACAGAATTAAAGAAGTATATGCTGAACCAGAAATCAGATTTTTGTGAATATTATTTACTTTTCAAATGTTCTCTCTAAAGTGCTATGCAATTTGTACATTCGCTAACCTTGTCTGAGTGTGTGATAAAGTGGGGCACCTTCCTTTTTTAAACTATGAAATCTGAGAGGTGATCTGGAATTTATTGTTTTCATTATACCCAATAGTTAGCACATGGTGGACACTCATTAAATAAACATAGCGTTAGCAAATGATTCTGTAAAAATTGCACTGAGAAACGAAAGTTGTTGTTTTTTTTTTTAAGCTGTGTGAACTTAGGGAAAGCTTCTTCTCTAAGCCTGTTCTTTGTAATATAAGATAGGATGTAACTAAAGATAGGATGTTTGTAGTATCTTTTAATGCTTACGCCCAGAGGCCCACTTCAAGCTAAAATCAGCTTCTACACATACAATGCAAGTGCACCCAAATATATAAAACTATTTAAAAAAACTAAGCACACTAACAGCAACATAGCTTATAGTAGAAAATGTTCAGATAATTGATGTTAATGGATAGATGAGACAGAAAAGTAAAGAGAAAAACCTTTGATGACATTATGGATCAAACAGACGTAATAGATACCTGTGGGAACTTCCATCTCAAAAGAGTTGAATGTCCATACTTATCAAGTACACATGGAATGTTTTTAAGGACAAGTCATTGCTGAGACAAAACACATTTCTCAAAAAATATATGAAAATTTATATCAAGCCTATTTTCTGATCACAATAGTTTAAAGCTAGAAATCAACCATAATTAAAAGAAACCTTGAAACAAAAAGACACAAATATGGAGACTAAGCAAAATGCTTTTGAGTAACTGCTGGATTAATGAAGAAATCAAAGGGAGAATGAAAGTCTATCTGAAGTCTGTTGAAAATGACATGACAATTACCGGTACCTATGCAATGATAAAAAGTGGTACTCAGAGAGAAATACATAACAATATAGGGACACACCAATAACAAGAAAAGTCTGAACAATCTACCCTTATATCTGAAGAAACTAGAGAAAAGAACAAGTGAAACCAAAATAATTAGTAGAAGGGAAATAATAAAAATTATAGCAGTAGAAGCTAAAATTGTATAAAATATCAATGAAAGCAAGCACTAATTCATGATTTAAAAAAAAGTAAAGTTGATAACCCCCTAGGTAGACTCATAAAGATAGAAAAAAATGGACAAATTCTTAGTATCATACATCCTTTCACAATTGAACAAGGATGCCACAAACAAATTGAATATTCAAGACCAAACAAGAATCAAAAAAGTCATCAAAAATTCCCCCAAGACAAAATCCCATGTTCATAGGTTGGGAGAATAAATATTGTTAAAGTGGCCATATTACCCAAAGTCATGTACATATTCAACAGAATACCCATCAAAATCCCTATGACATTCTTCAAGGAAATAGAGCAATCCTACAATTTATAGAACCACAAAAGACCATGAGTAGCCAAAGCAATCCTGAGAGAAAAGAAAAGGGAAGTGAACATACTCCCTGACTTCAAACAATAGTACATAACAATATTAATCAAGATAATATTATGATATTAGGACAAAAAGAGAATAAGAATAGAGACCACAGAAATAAACCCACACAAATATGGTCAGTATCTTTGACAATGAAGTCATGGTCCTACAATGGAAAAAGGAAAGCCTCTTTAACAAATGGTCCAGGAAACTTCTATATTCACATGCCAAAATTAAAGAAAGAAAGAACTATATCATTACTTAGTTCCACACACAAAAATTAATTCAAAGTGGATTAAAAACTGATATAAAAAATCTGACATCATAAAATAAATAAAACACAGATACACTCTTCGACATCAAACTGTGAAATGTATTTGGGAACACAACGGTAATGGCAAACAAAAACAAAAATTAAAAAATGGGACTATATCAGGATTAAAGAGTGAAATGAGAACAGAAAAACATAAAGGCAACTTACAGACTGTAAGGAGAAATTTATGCATCACCTGTCTAAAAAGGGATTAGTTTCCAAAATATATAAAGAATTCAGATAATCAACACAATGAAAAAAACTTTTTTAAATGGGCAAAAAGCCTAAGTAGACATTTCCCCAAAGAGGAACTACAGACAACATACAGGCACATCAAAATAATGCTCAAAATGACTTATTTTAAGGGAAATGCAATTCTAAATCACAAAGATATCACTGCATAACTATCACAATAGCTAAAATAAGAATGAGAATATAAAAATATTTTTATTCAAATCTACTTTTCTCTAGATACCTAATACTTTTCTCTAGATACCTAATTACTTCTGATATAATGTTGGCTTTTTCTTCCATTTCTGAGTTTTGCTTTTGTTTTTGTTTTTGTTGTTGAGACTAGTCTCACTATTTTTGTCCATGTTGCCCAGGGTACCACGGACTCAAGCAATCCGCAGCCTCTGCTTCCCAGGTAGCTGGGATTACAGGCACACACCACCACATCTAGCTATTTTTTGGGACTAGGTCTCGCTGTTTTTGTCCCAAGCAGGACTCAAAAGGACTTGAACCGCAATCCCTAGCCCCTATCGCTTCATAGGCTGTAGCTTACAGGCACGAGCCACTGTGCCCAGCCCCATTTCTGAGTTTGTCAGTTCACTTCTTCCTGCTTCTTGAACGCCTCAAGTTTGCTTTTGATTTCTGATTTAAAGGGTTTTTTTATTTTATCTCTAAGTGCTTATTCAAAAAATCTATAGTTCGGTTGTATTATGGTTTCTTTTTTCATGCTTCATTATTATTTTGGGGAAGGAGTTTCATCAACTGGATTTTTTTCTCAATTATATAATTTTTTGAAATTGTAATTCTGTGTTGACTGATTATCTGTGAGACAAATAGTTGATTAGGATGTGCTTTGAAATTTTTAATTCAGGAAATTTTTAATTCAAGAGAACCTATATAGCAGTATATGAAAATATGGTTTGATTATTATTCTGACTTATTGGGAGGAAGAGTATTATGAGTGGAAAGAACATGTGTCTCTTTCATTTTTAAAACATTTTCTATTTTACACAATCCTAAGTATATTATAGTCCTTTTTGTTCTTGAGTCCAAGTTGGTCATTTTTTTCTTGACTATCATTTATTCCCTTTTTTTGTTGTCATTTAATTCGTTATCTCAAGCCAGGCACCGTGGCTCATGCCTGTAAGCTTCAGCCTATGAAGCAGCTGGGGCTAGGGGTCGCAGTTTGAGTCCTGCTTGGGTCAAAAACAGTGAAACCTAGTCCCAAAAAATAGCTGGGCATGGTGGTGCGCGCCTGTAATCCCAGCTACCTGGGAAGCTGAGGCTGCGGATTGCTTGAGTCCGTGGTACCCTGGGCAACATGAGCCTGGGCAAAAATAGTGACACCTAGTCTCAAAAATAAATAAATAAATAAATAAATAAATTAGCTATCTCAGTATGGAAATTCTGTAAGTCTATTACTTAACCTGGCATTCTTAAAGCCAATACTTTTTCTTTTTTACATATTTAGAGACTGTATGAGGACATGTATGAGGACTGTATGAGGAACATGCATTGATAAATCATTATTACCTAGTGTCCCCAGTTACATTAAAGCTCACTCATGATGTTACACATATATTGATTGGACAAAATTATAGACAGCTTAGTGTCATACAGAGATGATTTACTGACCTGAAATTTCTCTATGCTTTATCTAGTCATCTATTTCATTTAGGTGTTAGTTTTCATAATAGAAAATTATTATTCATCCTGTCTAATAATATTAAAAATGTGCAGTTAAAAGCTATATTAAAATATTTTTAAAATGTCTTTTACATTGAAATTGTGATTTTGTGTTGACTTGTTGTCTGTGAGATAAATAGTTGATTAGGATGTACTTTGAAATTTTTAATTCAAGAGAACCTATGTAGCAGTATATCAAAATATGCATCATCAATAAGTCCATTCATAGCATGGATTAGCTTTTAAAATATACATATTTGAAATTATGACAGTGAATCTAGTTTACCTCTTCTAGTTACATTAGCAATTCTAGACATTTTAGTATCCTAGATTTATTACATTATCAAAAAGATTTGTTTGTAGTCAATATTTACTAACCTATTAAATAGAGTAGGGCCCTTTTAGCAACCATCTTAAAGGGAAGAATATTCAGCATAAGACAGTTTTTTCATTGTTTGACACTTCCATTACATTCCATGACATTTGTTTATTGAAAAACATATAAGAATCATTATATATGTCTATGAGAAAATGCCTGGGGTGAATTTGATATGGAGATAGAAGGAGTTAGTTTTGACAGCCAATAAAAACTTCTTTAAACAGATCATCTCTGAATAGAGACATGATAAGGAGTGTGCTCACAAAGGCCTTCAAAAAGAAGTTTTAGGCCAGTGGGAAAAGCAACTGCATAGACAGTTGAAAGGGAATACAGCCTCAAAGAACGTATCACTTTGCTGAAGTAAAGAGAACAAGCAAAAAGAATGGCAGAGAAGAAAAAATGAATGGCCTAAAACAAGGCAGAATCTGGCAAAATTAGAGCATGCAGGAGGTCATAATAAGTAGTCTGGGTTTCATTCCAATTGTCATTGAGAACCACTGGAGAATTTTATAAAGGTATATGATATT
Organism: Uropsilus gracilis; assembly: GCA_004024945.1. NCBI lineage: Eukaryota > Metazoa > Chordata > Mammalia > Eulipotyphla > Talpidae > Uropsilus > Uropsilus gracilis. The sequence goes on along the minus strand of PVHY01000140.1, from coordinate 127,236 downwards.
TTCTGTTCATGGTTTCAAAAGATCACTGATAACTGAATGGAGAATGAACAACTGACTATAAGGGAGCAAGAAAGAGATGAAAGGCCAATTAAAAAACTGTTGCAAGGCCGGGCATGGTGGTACATGCCTGTAAGCGGCAGCCTACAAAGCCACAGCCAGGGTCAGGAATCATGGTCGAGTCCCGCCGGGGGCACATAGCAAGACCTAGTTCCAAGAAAACTATAGCTGAACATGGTGGCGCGTGCCTCAGCTACCTGGGAAGCTGAGACTGGGGACTGCATGAGTCTGTGGTACCCCAGGCAATGTGAGCCTGCAGTTCCACAGGCAAAAATAACGAGACCTAGTCTCATAAAAAACAAAAACAAAACTGTTGTAGTATTCCATTCAAGAGGCTTTTTCCAGGTGGTTTAGTTTAGGGTTGTAGTGATAGGGGAAATTATGTCACTGCATATAACATGTTTTGTACTGGGAAATGACAGATTTTGCTAATAAACTGATTTACTTAAGGGGAAAGAGCAGAATCTGCAGAATACCTATGATAGTACCATTTGTTGCAGTGGATAACACAGAGAAATTGGAGGCATAAAGGAATGAAGGTTCTACTTGATATAAAGAATTATCCCTATCTCTCACACACACTAGGATATGGAGAAATGAGGATAAAGAATGTGAGCATCAGATCGTATCAGAACCACATGTCCAATCTGAAGTGTTAAAGAGTTACAGCTATAATCAATACTGTGGGTAGGAAAGAAGAAAACTTGGAACCAACTAAGCTACTGAAGTTTAAAGGTGAATAGGCTGAACATAAGTAATTTAATTGTCATCATTTAATTGAAAGTGGCCTGGAAAAAAACTGGAGCAACATGGTCAGGAAGGTGCAAACCAGTGGAAAAACAGATTGTAGAACATAGCTGAAATGGCAACACAGATAAATGAAAGTCTGTAATATTTATTCCCCAAGTTTTTCACATTATTCATAAACCAGGTAAAATGTGGTTCAAGAATAAGGAAATGGTCAGTTGTATCAAAAATTCCTGAAAAGTTTTATGAAGAAGACAAGAGAACTTTCTTCAGAATTACAGTGGTGATTGATAAAAGTGATTTTAGGAAATGGAAGAGACACAAATGCAAAATCAAGTATTTAAAAAAAAACATACCAGAAATGAGGAAATGAAGGGAATAATTATGGGTCATCTTTTCAGAAGCTTAGCCATAAGCATATGAGAAAATTACAAGAACAGACCATTCTTAATCATAATCATAACTTTAATGCTGCCGTATACTTCACAGATATGTCACTATTAGTCTTGAGCAACTCTCTATAATTAAATATAACTTAATGTGTTAAGTTTTCAAATAGATTTTTTCTTACCTTCACTGATTAAATTTAATGTGTCCTGTTTTCCATCTCCTTCTTGTGATTGACCTGGATCAAGTGAAGTCTGAGAAAGGCTAACTTCCGCTGATAACTGGTCAAGACTTTGATAACTTTTTCTGCAAGACAAAGATGAAGTATTACTGTAATCTGGTCTCACAAAAAAAGAATTTCTAAAGATAATCCTTATATGGTCTTCTTCAATTTACTGAATTTTTTTATTGATGTCTCTCCTAATCATGGTGGCAATACAATTTCCATTGGACTTTTCCCTCCATCTTCTTTGGAAGTCTATCTGTTTAGTCTACTAAAATAGGAAAAGAAAAAAATTAAAGTACACCAATTTTGATTATCCATCGGGTTAAGAAATGTGAACTTTTGGATATTATCAACTGTCAAATGTGCCAAAAAAATCTACAGATTACTTTTAATGAAGGAAAAAACTGACATAAAAGTGACCTGCTGTTTCCTAAATACTTCAAAGTTCTTCAGTGTCCACTTTCTCTTATCTGTTTGCTATTATGAGCACATTTATTATTACTAAATAAATTAACTAGTAATTAAGTACAATAGAGAAAAAAATCAGTCATAAATGGAAAGAAGTGAATGAAGATTATTAAACTTTCCTCATATTGTTTTTCCAGGATAAAACCAACTCAATAGTTTTTTTTCAACTTTGTTGTTATTGATATTTCAAGTAAGAACATAGTTCATTATTATTTTCAAATATAAATGATCTAGAAAACAAATGTGTTTTTCAGGTTCAAACCTATTTTTCAGAGGAGACAAACTCATCTTATTTTCTAAAAATGTCATATTCTATAATATTATGAGAAAACATAATTTTGGTGCCATGGCTACTCTCTATTCATACACACAGAAAACTTACAAATATATCAAAGGTATGTATGTTAAATAAGGATGGTTATAACAAACAGTTCTCCATTTGCTATTTCCTCTAGGAAATGAAGAATGAGGTGATGGAATAACTTTACTGGTTTACAAGTTTTATTCCTTTATAATAGGATGAGTTCAATTTTTGAGACTCTAACAGTTCTGAATTATAATTTAAGAAATTATATTACAGAAAAATTCTGATAATTATAATAGAAAATATATTTGAACCGTACTATATGTCATTTAAAAAGTATCAAATATCGATACAGTGCTTAACAAATGTTAGGTACTGCTTATGTACAGCAACTTAAATTTAAATCTTCACAATTATCCTAAGAGGTTTGAATTATTACTACCCTACTTTTATAGCAAAAGGTATGGGCATGAAAAGTCTAGATGGTAGCTTGGTTCTAATTCCACCCTCTTAACTATCATGCTATCTCTTCTATGATATAAGAAAAGATTTTCAGTTTCCTATTTTATTAGAAAAGCTTCTAAAAGAATAACCTTCTTTTCTTTTTCTTCCTCCCTCACCATAGCCTTATTTCCAGAGATATATCTTGTAAACTATATGTAATCATATCACTGGTAATTTCACTTGATTTCCAAAATTCTATTTCTTTAGTTATAGAGAAAAGCAGGAACACAGAAATTAAACAAAGTCATAAATGTTTCTTTTCCCAATTATTTTTTGTGCCTTTAGTTGTAAAAAGTAATTTTCTTTTCAAACTGAATGACTTCAAATGATTTTCTGACTTAATTTTTCCTTGCAGGAAACTTAGTTAATATATTAAAATATTCAGAATTATATTTAGAAATGTTTACATATAGTCAAAAGCTAAGAAACAAAAACGAATTCACTTGAATATTTTAAGTGAGGACTGGATTTCACAACACATGTTTACAGTCATCTCAAGAACTATCACCCACTTGAGAAAAGAAAGCCTATAAAAACAGCAAAACAAAATGGAACTTTCTACAGGATTTATTTAAGTCCTTTTTAGAGTATCATATTTCAAAAGTGATATTAGAACTTTGGCACCCTTTAAATTTATCACAGTAAATTACTGTTGAGTTCATAGTCTTTGCTTAACCAAATGCCAATGAACATAAAAAATAATTTGGTAGACAATAATGTTCTAAAGCAATAACAAAAGTCCCAAGTCAAAGTTAAGCACCTAATTCATAGGAAACTAAGACTAGCACAGTGCCTCTCTTGCATGAAAATGACTAAGGACTCACCAACAGGGAAGAATCTAGTTCAATTGCTTTCAGTAATGACAAAAATGTGTTTAGTTTCACATTCTGACTTTATTTCCAAAGTGACTGGCAGCTCCTACTCTGACAAATCTGTTGCTGTCTATGAAAACTGTCTTGAAAATATCACTATTAATTTCTTTTTCTTTTCTTTTTTTTTTTTTTTTTTTTTTGAGACTAGGTCTCACTATTTTTGCCTGCGGTACCACAGACTCAAGCAATCCCTAACACTTCAGCTTCCCAGGTAGCTGGGATTACAGGCATGTGCTACCATGCTCAGCTATAGTTTTTTGGAACTAGGTCTTGCTACGTGCCCTGGCGGGACTCAAACCGCGATCCCTGGCCTGGGCTGCAGCTTCCTAGACTGTCGCTTACAGACATGCGCCACCATGCCTGGCAGATCACTATTAATTTCTATCTCATAACTCTAGACTCGTAAACATCATACTACTAAGACTTATACATAACCCACCACAAATATCAGCATAGACCCTTGAATAAAAGGGAGTGGGGGTTGGGGACACTAACCTCCTTCAGTCCAGAATCTGTAACATTTGACTTCCCAAAATTTAATTCTAGTTGGCGGTGGTATTTTCATTAGTTTCTATTGCTAGTTTCCATTAGTAATGTCTATCGGGTTGTTTCGAACCCACGGACTCAAGTGATTCCTAGCCTCAGTCTCCCAGGTAGCTGGGATTACAGGCATGTACCACTGTGCCTGGCTAGAATAGAATTTTTAAAACTGCATTTTATTTAATCAAAATACCTAACATAGGTAGGCAAGCATCATGCCTATCTAAAAGTTTATTCTTTATATCATTATTTAATATAACTTAAAGTTGTAGGAACTATGTCATCTGCTATAAACATTTGAGACATAATAGGCATAATAGAACAAATATATTCAACATCTAATAACTTAAACATTTCTAGGTCACTCAAATGTGAATTTTATACAAAAAATTAGATGCTAAATGAAGGCAAGGTAAAAAGAAATTGAGCAACAGGCCTCAACTCATGTTATCTGTTAAGTTTTCCTATAATATTATACTTTATATCAATGATCAAAAGTAATGATGTGGATAATCTACAGTTTTCATTTCTCCAATAGATGTTTTGAGGTCAATAATAATTTAAGTTATCTGGTAGTCACTGGACAACCGAGAGTGTTGGTGTACAGGAGATATTTACACATAGAAAATAAAAACAAATATATATGCATGCTTGTACGCAGAGGCATATAAATGTGCATGAGAGCATATATACTTTTCTTTTTATTCTGGTTTGTTTTTATAGCAATATGGTTAAGGAATGAAATAAGCATTTGTCATAGCAAGATATATGTCATAGCAGGATATAACCTGAAAAGGAAGGGTATCTATTAAAGTTAGGTCAATGCAAAACCTCCAAGATATAAAAGGTTTCAGCAGGCTCAATTGAGTAGGGATTCCTATTCCAAAAATATTGGAAAGACGTGTATGGAAAGGAAAAACTCTACTGCATCTGAAGATTATACATCTCATCAGAAATTAAGAAAAATTAGTCTAAATAGATCATGAAAGATACATGAAAGTTCATAATTGTCGATAACTTTGTGAATGATAATCAAATTGGGAGACAGAAATAAATTAGGAAGATTGAAAAAGCTTTAGTGGAAAATAAAAACATGATGACAATAAATTTGAACTTTGGGGACAAGAATGAATAGATTAGGCAATAATGTAATAAAATCCCATAAAAATAATCTAGTGTGATTATATAACTGTTATCTAATAACATAGCTTAGACTTTACATATAAATAAACATTGGACTAGAACTTGGAAATAAAAAAATTATCAACTGCTTTATATGCGTGTTAAAGTAATGTGCTTTATATACTTATCTGTTGTTGAGTTCTTACAGTGAGTCTATAATGGTTTAAGAATTTTTAACATGATCCTATGTTTGAAATGAAACTACAGCATCCCACATAACTAATATGCCGGTTGAAAACAATCACAAGTAAACTGAAACTATATTATTAAAGCTTTATACATATACAGCAAATAGAGAGAAAATTAAGAGCCCTTTTATTGTGAAAGGAATCTTTCTATAAACAAGTAACAATATAGCTAAGTTACCTAATTCTAATGTCTCATTTTAAGAAACATCAATCAGACCAAGAAATTCATTAAGTAATAAATTCCCCCTTCTCAACACTAACTGGATGAATGAGGTTACAGAGTTCCTAGAGAAAAAAAGATAGATATATATATCTTTTTATTCTTAGCAGGAAATTATAATATAATGACTATAATTTTGGTTTCTTTCTACAAATTATCAAGAGAGGTAATGGAGTAACTGAATCAAATTTAACTGACTGTTAAATTTGAATCCATGCTAAAAAAACAAACAGGCAATTTCACTGTTCTCTTTACTGCTCTTATAATATTTTGTTTGAAAGCCATGTTATGATATGTAATGGTAAGTAGGAAATAAAATTTCTATTTTTATTGGTTCCTCAACTGGTAGGCAGGGGTATGCATAAGTCTTCTGTCTTAAATATATTCTGTCTTAAATATTTTACTCCCACTATTTAAACTGACAATGTAGATACTGTCATAAAAGGCAGAGTATTAGTCTTTCAATGTGTCAGGATTTAATGTATTTTTTGGAGTTAAAAGAGTAGGAATATCGCATGTTATATAACATGATAAGTATACTAAATATTGCTACAAACTCAATTTTTAATCATAAATTATAAATACAAATAAAACAACACTCTTCTATTAAATATGCCACAGAAAGATAAAACTTTATATCAGCATAATAAGTTGCACTCCATTATTCATAATTTTCTTAAGTAGAGAGGAGCTATCTTACAGTCCATGAAAGATTCAGTCAATACCTAGAATTACAGTAAGCACATGGTTTAGATATTGAACAGAGTTCTAGTAACAATCTGTTCACTTTTCCCCACTTATCTCTGTCAGTGAAACAAAGTCATTAAAGCCTCTAGTAATTTTTTTTACTGATAAAAAGTCAGATTTGAGTTGTACTTTTGATTTAAAAAATACAAAATAAAACATTTGGAAATTTTATCTGTGTTTAAGCATTTCTTGTATAAATATCTGGCCATTAGTTACCTAGAGAAAGATACCTTAAAAAGTACAGATGAATTGTGTAGTTCTACCAGTGAAATTCAAAAGAAGACACTAGGCTAAAAAGATGAGGGTAAGAAGGAGTAAGCAAAAAGAGAAGAGGAAGGAGGGAAAAGGAGTAAAGGAAGAGAGCAAAAGGAGAGAGCAAACAAGGGAATGGAGAGACAGCAGGGAAAACGACAAAATTAGCTGAAGATATATAAAAAAAACACTGAATATTAAAAATATGTATCAAATGGAAAAAGTCACTAAAAGCAAAAAGAAGGTATTATAATTTATAAGGTCTAAAATGAAGATTAAGGAAGACAGCTTAAGATTTTGTGGCTCTTTTAACATTAGGATACTAAATGAAACAGCTCTGAACAGTGGGACAAAGAAGTTGGAAAAGTATCTTGGCCTGTATGTAATGTGATTATATTTTTATAGCTTCCAAAAATTAATTATTGATAATTAACAAAATTCGTTCAGACCCACCAAGAACAAGTAAAAAATACTTTCCACTCTGTATGTATCTGAATGTATACATGTTTATGTAACTTTCATAAGATGGAATTTTATGCTTAACTAGCAGGAAATTTAATATTAAGGTATATAAAAAATAAAACAAAGAATTCTATCACAGATGGCTTACTAAAGCCACACTAAATACACACTGATAGGTTTAACTGAAGGACTGGCTGGAGATTAAAGAATTAGGTAGCTGGTACAAACTGCCTGATAATTTCTTAGATATTTTACTTCCCCAGGATGCTTTGGCTTCAAAACATAAACACATTCAATGCCTTTATCTAATTTAACAAAATCAATGTAGTTTTAAATCCTATTTTGTCTTAAGCTAATAATTACTTAAAAAATAAAAGAATAACTCAGAAAACAAAGTGGATATGTTTTGGTACAACTAAATTTGTAATTAGTTGGAAAAAAAAGTGTTACACTTACTCATACCACTGTTTATTGTGTTTTCGGTAAAGCAACGTATCCAAGGCAACGGCATTGACATCCAGAGCTCCTGGGGAAGGCCACTGGTTGGTGAGGTGGGCAGTTAACTCTTGTCTTGATCTTAAATCATTATTCTTTAGCACAGTCCTGTGAACATTAAGATGGTGAGTGCTTTTGTCTTCACTGTTCTGCAATGGCAGAGGAACCTAATTGTATCGATTTAGGTTCCCAAAATTCATCTTTTTAAAGTGGTATGTTAACAGATTTTGAACAGAAGTACAAGAAGTTTGGTTGGAGCTATAACTGTTTTGTTTTCCTACAGTATGTGTTTTTCATTCTTTCTCTGTTGGGTACAAGAATTACTACTTGTGAATCAGACTTGTATCTTTTCGATGGAGATACTACTAAAGGTGTAAGGGATTCAAGTCATATTTTACATTATTAACTAGAAAATGGTAAAAATTACTTAAAGTTACAGGTTATTCAATCTAGTTGAAATATGAAAGTAAAATGATCTTCTAGCTTCAAAATTCACAATTAAATTTAACTCAATAAAAATCAAGATAAATGAGAAAAATTATTAAGTTTCATTAATTGTTTTTGATGGAAGTAACTACTAGTAATCTTAAAATAAATCAATGACAACTGCATCAAATAGCATACTCCGCTGGAAATATTTCACACCTCAGATGAAATTATTAGAACAACTTAAGGTTTACTGTCATTTCTGTAGAAGTTACTCATTATTAGGTTTTTGCAAAATTTCAACTTCATGAATCAACACTTAAACACAAGTGTTTAAAGAAAATTTAAATTTAATAATTCTGTTTGCAAAGGTCTTACTCTACATCTATAAGGTTTTAAGTATCACCTAAACAGTCTGTATTCTTAAGAGGTAGTTAGCAAACCAAGGTTGTGAGTCATCAGTTAAAAAGCAGAGAAGTAAGATGGGCTTGCCATTAACTTTTAGGGATGATAATTTGGTTGTGGTAGCAGTCAGTGGTGTACTTCTTGGCTAGAAAATCAGCTCTACACAATACCCATGGCTGTTAATCCTAATTCTAATGGGAGAAGTCCATTTATCTGCAACAGACAACATATTGTTACTTCTGATTTTACAGGATATCTGCATATATTTAAAAAGACTTGCTCCACTGTGTCCACAAAGAAAGATAATTGATATAAACACTAAAATTCCTCTCACAATCAATATTAAAAATGAAATGGTAGTGAGAATGTAGCCCATTCATCAAAGAAAACTAACAACAATTTCATTTCACCAAAGAATGAAAAAAAATTTAAAGGAGTTAAGATTTTTTTAATGAAAACAGTAAAGAGTGACATGTTAATATTAACATGTTAAGATTGAAAAAAAGAATTAGTGTAGAGAAGAAACGGATTACATGGATTATTTGTTAGTGAACCTATCATAATAAACTCCCATTATTTTGGGTTCTGTTGAAAGATTTTTCCTTTCACACAGTTTCTCTCTCTATGGTGTCTAGTGAATATCACTAGAAAACTCAACCTCAGTGTCGTAATTTGCTAATGGGAAAAATCTAGAGCAGAATGAAGAAAGGTAAATGTGTACCTGTGAGTGAGTGAAGGTAAATGTGAAGTCAGATAAGAACAAGTAATAGAACAGCCTCTGGTTTAGAGGATAGTCTAAATGAAAACCAAAAAGTTTTATACTCTGTAACATGGAAAAAGATACTGAAGTTTGCACACAATTTGTGTCCATGAAGAATATTCACCTAATGATAAGTCATTGTCTTTTCAAATTTTACTTAGAATTCTTAGTAAAACTGCTTTCTAGGAGAAGTTTCCTGCTCCTCTGGAAGAGGAGATAGAGAGTTCAGTGTATTGACAGGCATATTTTTCATCAATGCTGCATTTGAATAGAGTAACGTGGAACGTGGATGAAGTATGATGGCCTGATTGTCTGCTTTCATGGATGCTGCTTTTGTGAGGAATGTGGAGATAGTATATCTAGGCACTGTCTTCCCACTCTGACTAGGAAAGGCTCCATATATATACACACCAAGTGCACAGCCCTTCTTTCACTGCCCTAGAGAAGTGAAGTAAGCTGGTCTGAAAACCCCATCCCTGAATTCTGAATATTGATTAGAGTCTATTTCGAGTTATAAATAAAGCAATTCATTCACTCTAGCAGTGGGGATGTCAAAATGTACAAGCAAAGACATTACTGAAGTTCCTATTGTCTTCTGGAGTAATTAATTCTACTGTTTTCGGGCTATTTTTCATTTTTTCCAATCACTTCCATGAGTTCATGATATGGATCAACTAAATACTGTTCATGTTTTAAAAGCTGATTGTGATTGTTTACAAAGGTTAATGGTTTGTTTTTTGTATTTATGAAATAACTTCATATTAGAAGATGCTATTTGGGACTTCTGTAGTTAGAGAGAAGTCAATGTCTGCCTTCAAAAGTTCAAAAGACAGACTAACAACCTTATAAGGAACTAATGATAAGAAAACTAACAAACTATGAGGGGAGCAATCCCAATTTGAGGGCTGAGGTTTGAGTAGCTACACATGTTTTCTTGCTTGGGAAATAATGGAACTTAAAGTCTCTGACTGTGCAGTTTCATATGGAGAAATAAGCAATCAATTCTGGGAGGGTGACTGAAAAGAGTCAGAGTAAGACCTCAAAATGAGATCCACTAATGACTTTGTTGCAGCCCCAGTCTAACAGTCAAAAGCAAAAGTCAGCTACAATAATCAAGGTTTCATGGGATGATAAATGGCTAGCAGAGTCCACATGAGGGTGAGTGGGAAGGTCAGGTAGAAAAAAATCCCTCTTTTCAAGACACCCCCTATAACAAAGAACTGCAATTCCTTCAAAGAGCAGATTTAGTTTCGAGTAAATTCAGAATTGTAGTCCCCTGGTAGAGCAAAACAAAGAAGCAGGGGTTGAGAGTTTTAAAAACAGGAAGGCAACAGCCACAGGAGGGCTTTGCATTCTTGGTATCTTGAACTCCACTCAGCACTCCATCCTCCCCACTCCAACTCATCTCCAGCTCTCAGACTGCCTGCCCCAGTCAAGAACAGGATCATTTAGAAAGAAATGGTAAAGTTGAAAAGATAAGATTTAGTCCAAACATGAGAAGTGGAAAAAGCTGGGCCTGATTTCCTACATCAGCCAAGGATGTGGTGGGAGATAGGAACATCTTTTGTTAATTTCTGTTCCAGCATTTTTGGTTTCCCAGCTGGAAAATTTTTCTGAAATAATCTATTTAGCCAATGCCAGAAGCAGAAATCTATAACTATAAAACTATAAATTTGTTAAGAATAGGTTTTTCAAGGATCTGGCAAAGTAAGCATTATCACACATTAGTGAATTAGAGTGTAATTTAGTACATTTTTCTAATGTAATGTCTCATTAGTCCATTACCTTAAACTAATTATAACCTTTCATTCAGCAATTCCAATACTGCAAACAAAGCAAAAAGAAATAATCAAAGATGCAGAAAATAAATTTATGAGATAATTTACTACAACTTTTAATACAGAAAACTGGTTATGAACTACTCAATGATAAGAAAATGAAATCATGATATAAGACAGTAGGAGGTGGTGATTCAAAATTGTGTTTTGAGAAGTATTTACTAATGCAAGAAAATTAAAGATAAATAAAGGAGAAAACAGAATATTGTAGTTTTTATATAGCATGATTTCAATTTTTTTTAAAGCTCTATCTTCAGAAATAAAGTGCTAAAAAATTTAAATATATTAAACTTTGAATGATATCATTAAAGATTTCTTCCCTTCTCCCCTCCCTCATCAGAATCACAGATTTTATGACTTTGCTGCACTTCCATTTTCTGAATCAGAATATCTGGGGGGGGGGGGGGAATGAAACATTTGCTTTTCTAACTCTGTTCCAAGTGTTAGTGCACTGCTCGGAAGATTACACTGATCCAGGCTATTAATGAAGAATGCAAAGACCAGGGGTAGAGGATATCTTTTGTTTGCCCCACTTCAAACAGCACATATTTAGGATGACCAGCTGTTCCAGGGATGCACAGGAAGAGAGGAAAATCAGCCTCAGGACCTAGGACTCTGGTCAGAAACAACTACCATGGGAGAGGCCATTTCATCTGGTTGTGGCAGATCCTACACAAAAAAGCAATGGGAGAAAGTTCTAAGTAGATACAGAGAGGACTTCCTCTTCTTCGTAGTTTATTCAACTTTCCATCTAGAACACTAAGAAAAAATGATAAAAGTTCTAAAAAATTTCCAAACCCTATTTAAAATATTCGTTAAATTCATATTAAGAAACTTTACATTAAATTTATAACACTACAACAAAGTGAAAACTATTTGATCAAGAGGGTGCTGATGTTAAGGCTTCCCATGAAGACAAAGGTAAAATGCAAAAAACTGTAACTCAAAACAAGCACCTCCAACACAAACTTAAAATGAACCAAAGAAACAACTGGTAACGGTATTTTGTACAGCGAGAGACTGCCATCTATTGGTGGTTTGTATTATTTGTCTCTATTAGGGTCTTGCATTCTGGAGTTACTGTTGAGAAACGTTGATCTACAGAGAAAATCAAGTACGAATTAAGGTGATTTCTTTGCCATCCTGACATTATCCCCTTACTTGTGAATTACACAAAAGATTATAGTCAACAAGTTCATAATAATCTGAGAAATTAAAGAGATAAAGCAAAATGAAAACCAAACACCAAACCAAAACCAACCATAGGCAAAACCTATCTAATCAGTAACTATGTAGGGTATCAAATTCTCAGTCTGAAAATTAAGACTATCTGCAAGAACTGTAAGGGTAACCAACAAATAACCTTGATGAGAAAACGTTCTTTATTAGAGATGATTGACCAATTAGTGTGGAAGGAGTAACAACTGGAAATCACCATTTTACAAAGCACTCTGAAGTAATTGCTCCAGGGAATGCTCACGCACACTGCACAGTAAAAAGCTGACTGGAACTTTTACAAAGGGGAAATAAGGCTGTCATGACCTGAATATACTTAGTTTAATCTTAAGATTGCTAGGTGGGACAATCAGTGTACTTTCCAGTATCAAGTACACAAAACCACTTTTTAGGGTAAATGAGTTGGTCAGGCACTTGTGGTATTGTGTGTGCCCCTCCCCATGATTATATATACCTGTGTTAAGTGTACACACCTGGACCTAGGAAAGAGGCGATAAAGGAGCACAGAGAGCACAAGCAAGAGTCCAGATAAGGAATGTGAAGATTCTTTTCTTGAAGTTTTTTTTTGATTGCACACATATAAATACATATATATTACATTATTGTCTACCCCATGGTTCTCCCATCACCTTATCACCTGTGAATCATCTTAATCTCTTGTGCCCTCCCCCTCATCCTATTTTTCTCCTCCTCTCCTTCTCTTGCTCTATGCTTCAGTTCTGTTGGTAGTTTTAAATTTTCCTTGTCTGTTTGTTTTCCCTATATCCCTCATATAAGTGACCCACTCTGTATTTCTTTTTCTTTCTTTTTTCTTTTTCTTTTTGTGAGGCTAGGTCTCGCTGTTTTTGCCTATGGTACCACAGACTCAAACAATTCCCAGCCTCAGCTTCCCAGGTAGCTGAAATTACAGGTGCACACCACCATGCACAGCTGTTTTTTTGGAACTAGGTCTCACTACATGCCCCCGGCGGAACTCGAACCACAATCCTTGGCCTGGCTGTGGCTTCTTAGGTTGCCTATTACAGACATGTGCCATCATCCCCGGTTTTCTCTTTTTCTGACTTATTTCCACTAACATGATTCCTCCTTCTAGCTCCATCCATGTTGCTGTGAATGACAAAAGTTTATCTTCTTTGATGAAAAATATTCCATTGTTTAAATACAGCACATCTTTTTTCAGCCATTTGTCAGTTTTGGGGGATTTGGGTTGTTTTCCTTATCCTAGCTATTGTAAACAGTGCTGCAATAAACATCCGAGTACAAGTGTTCATTTGAATTAGTGTTTTTGTACCCTTTGGGTAGATTCCAAGGAGTGGGATTGCTGTATCGAATAGTAGTTCCATTTTCAGCTGTTTGAGGATTCTCCAAACAGCTTTTCATAGTGGCTTGAATCAGTTTGCATTTCCACCAGTCGTGTTCCTTTCTCCCCACATCCACGCCAGCACTTTGTTGCCCGTTTTTTTTGATATGGGCCATTCTTACTGGTATAAGGTGGTATCTCAGTGTGGTTTTGATTTTGCATTTCCCTGATTATTAGTGATGTGGAACATTTTTTCATATGCCTATTGACCATTTGCATTTCCTCGTTTGAGAAGAGTCTTTTCAGTTCTCCCATTTTTCGACTGGGCTTTCTGCTTTGTTTTTGCAAAGCTGTGTGAGGTCTTTGTGGATCTTTGTTATCAGATCCTTATCACTTGTATGGAGATCAAAATTTTTTCCCCATTCAGTTGGGTTTCTTTCTGTTTTGATTATTGTCTCTTTTGCCATAAGGAAGCTTTTTAATTTGATGTAATCCCAGCTGTTTATGTTTTCCTTAATTTTTTTAGCATCTGTAGATATGTCCTGAAATGGGTTTCTGAAGTATAGGTCTTAAAAACATTTTGCCTGTATTATCTTCTATGTATTTTAGGATTTCAGGTCTTATTTCTAAGACTTTTATCCATTTTGTGTTGGTTTTTGTACATGGTGTGAGTTGGCTTGGTTCATTTTTTTGCGTATAGTGGACCAGTTTTCCCAGCACCATTTATTGAAGAGGCTGTCCTTGTTCCAGTGTATGTTTTTTGCCCCTTTGTCAAAGATTAGTTGACCATATATGTGTGGTTTTATTTCTGGGCACTCAATTCTGTTCCATTGGTCTGATTGTTTTTGTACCAGTACCATGCTGTTTTATTATTATGGCTTTGTAGTATAATTTGAAGTCTGGGATTGTAATACCTCCATTTTCAATTTTTTTTTTTTTTTTTTTGGTCAGGAGGATTTTTCATATTGGAGATGCATTCCAGATGAATTTCAGTAACTTGTTCTATCTCTTTAATAAATGTCATTGGGATTTTTATTGGCATTGCATTGAATCTGTAGATTGCTTTTGGTAGAATAGCCATTTTGATGTCATTCTTCCAATATAAGCAGAGAATGTCTTCCATTTTTTTGTCTTCTGTTTCTTTTAAGAATGTTTTGTAATTTTCCTTGCGTAGATTCTTCATTTCTTTTGTTAGGTTTATTTTCAGGTATTTAATTACAGTGATGTAATGGTAAATGGAGTTTTTTTTTTTTAATTTCTTCTTCTAATTGAGTTTGTGCATATAAGAAGGCCACTGATTTACCTGTGTTGATTTTGTATCCAGCTACCTTACTGAACTGGTTTATTATTTCAATTATTTTTTCTGTTGTGGATTTTTTGGGGTTTTCTACAAAAACATCATGTCATCTGGGAATAATGATAGTTTCATTTCTTCTTCCCCTATATGTATTCCTTTTATGTCTGTCTCTTGCCTTATCACCCTAGCTAGAACTTCTAGCACTATGTTGAAAAGCAATGGTGATAGTGGGCAAACTTGTCTGGCTCCAGCTCTTAATTGAAATGATTTCAGTTTTTTCCATTAGGATGATGCTTGTTGTAGGTTTATCATAAATGGCTTTTATTATGCTGAGATGTTCCTTCTAGAACTCAGGTGAGGGGGAGGGAGCTGTACTCTGCCTCTCTTCTTGGCGCTCCTAGGCACTGCCAGTGGTGGCAGTCTTCTCAGCCAGGTGACACCTACACAGACCACTGTCCCATCCAAGCCAGCACCTCTGAAAAGTGCCCAGCCCTGTGGTGATTGGGAGGGGCCAGCGGGCTAGAGTAACCCCAGGAAGATTATTCTGGAAACCAAGGGCATTCAATGGTACGAGGGTATTAACTCACCCCTGCCAAAAAGTGTTACCAAGTCTTAGACCCATTACCAATCAAAGCTACTCTCAAAGGGGACAAGAAACTGCAGGTTAGACACTGCCTAAGGGAGAGAACTACCAAGAGTATAGAAGGCAGATTGCACCTTCCCAAACAACAGTGGAACAGTTCTCCAGTCTAATAGTCCATCGAAGCAAGAAAATTAACCACCACAGCAGCATAGTCACAAAGACAGAATAAATCACAATAGAGAACTCCAATTAACATGCCAACCAATACCAGAGCCATACTTGCTCAATAAGTAGAGCAAGCCTGAAAGCAAAACACAGGAAGGAGAAAAAATGTGAACACTCAAGAAAGCCCTATAGGAAACAATACATCATCACCAAAGGAAAGACAATGTTCAGAAACTGACAAAGATGACACTGAAGAAATGTGTCAAAGAATTCAAACTCAAAATGATAAAAGCACTCAAAGATAAGGGAAGACTCAGAAAAAAGAAATGTGAAGATTGTTGAAGGGCTGGGGCATGTGCCTGCTTCCCAGCCCCCCTCAATTCCCTGCCCTAGCCCAGATTTGTCCTGTGGTGCCCTGCCTGACTTGTCTGTGTAACTGCTAAAACCAATAAAGAACCTTGGCAGAATGGTAAGCCTGATGCTTACACTACAACTGGCCACAAGGATGGTTACGCTACATACCTACAAAATAGATATTATTTATTTATTTATTTATTTGTTTGTTTGTTTGTTTGTTTGTTTGTTTGTTTGTTTGTTTATTTATTTATTTATTTATTTATTTATTTATTTATTTATTTATTTATTTATTTATTTATTTATTTATTTATTTTGAGACTAGGTCTTGCTATGTTGCCCAGGGTACTGCGTACTCAAGAGATCCCCAGCCTCAGCCTCCCAGGTAGCTGGGATTACGGGCACCTGCCATCGCGTCTGACTTCTTTTTCAAGAGCAGGTCTTGCTATGTTGCCCGGGGTAGTCTCGAACCCTCAAACTCAAGTGATCCCAAGGTTCTTGCCTCCTAGCACTTGGACAACAGGCTTGCACCACCACATCCAACTACAAAATATTCTTGTCAAAAGTTAAACTCAAATTTAATCCAACCCCATAGGCAAGTGCTTCTCAAAGTCCACTGGATATCAGAAACACAGTGGAAGCTTTTTAAACATACATCTACTTGCTTAGCCCCCACCTGGGACCAGTTAAATCAATCTCACCCAGTTAAGACTCAGTTCAAGCATCCTTAATTTTCAAAAATAGATATTTTAAAAAATCTCAAAGCTAAAGTATGTAAGAATGAAATTTTGATTTACTCCAAAACTGCTTATAAATTTAAGGGAAAAAAAGGAAAAGGAAATGGCACCTCTTAGTTACTGTTGAATTAGATAAAGAGGTGTTCTGTTAGCTTCATGGCCTTCTATCTTCAACTACCTTCTCCAGGTCTGAGAAATTTTCAGCTGTTATTTCTTTGTGTAAGAACTAAGTTCCCTTGTCCCTCTCTTCAACTTCTGCTATAACCATTTCCTTTTTATGCTGCCTTTTATAATGAGGTTGGATAGCTTTTGTAGAATTTCTTCATTTTATTTTTAATATCTTATTTATTAATAAGATAATGGTTCAATATGGATAATGGGTAGTCAGGAAGATTTTTAATTTTTATTCAGGTAACATTAGCTTAAACATCTGTATGTCTCAATAGCTATATATACATCACGATCACTACTTTCATCTATAACCACATGCTTATCAGTACAATGAATTCACTTTTGAATTCTCTTGAAAATTCCTATATGAAAATTAAAAATATAATATATTCAGAACATATATTTTAAATTTTCAAGTTAATTAAAAACTAGAGAATGGAAATTAAAGTATTTGCATATTAATTTGTGTATTATTTAAAAACTTGTTTAAGGAGACTTCCTTTTTCCATACACTCGACGTAAAACATTTACTAAATAAGAAAACCAAAAGCAATTCTTTTTCTATTCTAATGAACTACTTTTGTGTGAAATATTGCATTGGACTCCAAGTATTGCTACTCTCCTGGTCCAAATAAAAGGATGTGTCCTCTACAGAAAAATCTGCCAGCATTTTAATGAAACAAATGATCATAAGCAACAAAATGCCACATCACATTAATACCTTTCATTTTGTAATATCTAATTTCCCATTAATACACCAGAAAATAAAATAGAACACAGTTTAACCAAAGTTTCTGGTAGTTGACCTTTTATCCTCCTGAATTATTTTCTTCATTTTTTTGTTTTTATATGGATAATGGGGTATACAAAATATATTAATGTGATTTAATTTTTTATTGGATTAACACTGTTGCCTGCCAAAAATATACATGACCAGGAACTGTCATAATCTGTCTACTATTAAGTCCGTCATGATTACATCTTTGTACTCTCATTAGGACCTATATTAATCATCCTAAAACTTTTGAACCAGGATGCCATCACATCTGTGACTTAGCTTATTGGTAAATCAATCACACCATCACTACTCACCAGGAACTATACCATACTGGTTACTGAGTGGTAACAATGGCTTGCTTTGAACAATGCATGATTCTATTATTTAGACACTTCAGTTACCTTCAATAGAGAGTCTTACAGGACACATTATTATACCTGTAATCTTTCAAACAATGAGAGAAAAACTTAATCAGTTAAGCGGAAAAATATTCTTATATATTTTATTGGTTTTAATTATGACAAAGATGTTCAGATTTTGCACACTGTTCTAAAGTTGTCTACTCCTGAATTTGCAAAGGATGCTTCACAAAGAATCATTTCAGTAGTAGATCATCTATTTGAAGGTCTAAACTTAACAATGCTTCCTGCCCTTATATGGTACTCTTCAAATACCAAAGTGATTTATGATATAAACTTTCAACACTCCAGGAGTCTAGATGAGTTCCTTATAAAAATATACTTAGTCTTGTTCTTCTCAATAGTCTGCTTTTTCAAGCACAAAGTATACATTTAAAAGTAGTGTTTACTAAATAAAACTGAATTAAAAAATGAAGTTTTCCATCAGCTACATAGTATGATAATTTGTTTGAAAAGGTCATATATAAACACAACCTATTTCATAATCTCATGAGCTTTTCCTATATTGATTCAAAGTATAATCGATGTATTATTTATATTTATTTGCTTGAATTAAGTTCAATATACAAATTACAGGGATATAAATTATTGAAAGAAAATAAATTGGGCTGTACTGCAGAGTTTTTTTGTTTGTTTTGTTTTTGTTTTTTGTTTTTTTTTTAGAGATTAGGTCTCGCTATGTTGCCTGGGATAGTCTGGAACCCATGAAATCAAGTGATTCCTAGCCTCAGCCTTCCAATTAGTTGGACTTAGAGGCACACACCACCACACCCAGCGTGTACCACAGGTTTTGTTGTTGTTTTGAGACAAGGTCTCGCTATTTTTGCCCATGGGACCACAGTGATTCACGTTGCCCGGGATACCACAGACTCAATCCCCAGCTTCAGCTTCCCAGGTAGCTGGGATTACAGGCACATGCCTCCATGCCCAGCAGTCTTTTTGGAACTAGGTGTCACTACGTTGCCCCAAGCGGAACTTGAAATGTGATTCCTGGTCCCCGCAGCGGCTTCCTAGGCTGCCGCTTACAGGCATGCACCATCATGCCCAGTCTTGCACCATAGGTTTTAACACAAGTATGAGGATAACAATCTAAATAATTCTCTGTCTTATAATGAAATGACATTATTCCAAATCACAATATTTTGAGATTTAAACTGCTTATTTTAAAACTCTGAAAACCATAAACTTAATCATTCAAAACTACATTTGCAAATATCATGCAAAATATTCCAAATTAGTATTGCATCAAAATTATTAAAGAGGAAAAGAATTAAAAGTACAGTTATAAGTAGTGACCATGTATGTCTTCCTCCTACAGAATATATGAAAATCTATACTGTGCTTATAAATTTTAATTTATGATTTAGAAACTACACCTCAAAATGAATTTCTTAAAACTCAGAATATAACTGAAGTTCAAATTTGTTGTTCATCTGTAACATATTGACATAAGGTAAAACATTTCAAATTTGCTAAAAATTTTTCTGAGTGAATTTATTAAGAACATTTTAGCATTTATATAAACCAGAACAGAAGGACTAATCTTTGCATGCCTTTTTATTGCTAGTGATATTAGAAAGCCCATTTAATATTTATGTAATACTTAATCATGATTGATCAGTGAATAGCATTTGCATTTTACAGATATTGAAGCAGAGCTTATATGACATTAACTAACTTAAATTAGGGCTTATTATAGAGTTAATATTTGAACATGGTCCTGATGTGCAGGACAGCTTTATGTACTATATCACATTAACTTGTACTCTGTTGCCCAAACTACAAAGTGTTCAGATTTTGAGCATTAAAAAAAATAATTAAAGCATACCTTAGCAACAATTAAATTTTTTTATCTAACCATTGAGAAATATTTAAAAACTAAAGTGACAAAGAATTTAAAACACTAGGGAAAATATCGTCAACACAATGTAAAAGCAAATATTACATGCTTCACATTCCATTTGGTACTCTTCTTCTGTCTTTTTAAATTATACTTCATAAATTTTAATATTCCCAGGACTCTTTTATCTTCTTAGTATTAACAAAAGGGAATTTGAGTTTTCCAGCTTTCTTTTTTACTGAAAAATCTTTAAAAAGATAGAAAAAAAATACCCACTCTCTTCCCAGAGTTGCAAGAAAGCCCAGAATATTCTGTGCCTTAAAGATGATTGTGCTAATTTAGATATAAATAAATTATTTAATAAAAAAAAGATCGTGCTAAAGTGGTGAATTGTGAATATTCTTAAAGGGATGTATATTATTTTTATGTTCAATATCTTTGAAAGTAGTTTTTATACAAAGGAATCTTGTAAGCCCCCTGTTTACACCCATCTGTATCCATGCTATATAAAAAGTAAATCTTTTACCTCAAAAATTCAAGAAAATAATCTAATTCTGTTCAGAGCCCTAATTTTTCACTTATATTTTACAAAGCAATTGTAAATTTCTATTGCAAAATCAAGATGATTAGTTGCACTCTTCTAGTACAGAGGTATAATAAAACCATAAAACTGAAGATTATTTAATGAAAGTAAAAATTTTGAGTCTTTCTTTAAAATTAACATTTTTTGTGACAAATATTTGTCACAAATATTTCTTTAGATAAAATAGGAATAAATCTCATAATTATCATGTTAAAAGACTTTAGACAAACCACCATGTAATCTGTATTATCAAATGAAATTATCTTTCTAAACTTTGAATTGTAAAGAAATAAACAGAAATCTCTACTGTTTGGTTCTTCCTGCTTATGGAAGCAAAGGACAATGAAAGGTGTTAATCTACCTCTCAATGAGTGACATCATAGGATAGACTCTCTTTTACATATCAGAGAAAATGTAAGAGATGATATGGGAACATAATTCCTTAAATCAATATGCAAAGTTCTAGAAAACACTAAATTCTTATATTCCTTAAAACTTTCTATTTAAAAAATCTTTTATATTTTGTTTCAAAGCATTTCAATACAAACTACAAATCAATCACAATGGAACAACAATAACTCAAAGAAGAGAAAAATACCTTAACCAAAGATTAACATTAGCATCATTAATACAGGACCAATAGGCTTCATAAATCTCTAGATGTAATAATCTGAAGAAACACAACTTTTTGTGGATTTTTTTAATGTTTATTTAAAATTTTTTTCATTTACTCTCTTTTGTCTTATTAGGGCACAACACTTAAATATTGCAATAAAAAATGGATAAGTTCATTCTAATCATAAAAAAACTAAACAAATGAAAATAATTTTACAATGTTTTTATAAAAGTGATTTTGTAGTAATTATAAAATCACTGGCTTTTATTCTTTAGAAAACTCCTGTAAGAAATAAGAAAGACTGAGAAACTATTCTTTTTTTTGGGGGGGAGGGGTCTCGCTATTTTTGCCCATGGAATCGCAGGCTCTCCGTTGCCTGGGGTACCACAGACTCAAGCAATCCCCAGTCTCAGCCTCCCAGATAGCTTGGATTATAGGCACGTGCCACCAAGACCAGCTATTTTTTTGGAACTAGGCTGACATCAAAAAGATGTTGACATCAAAAAGATGGTGACATCAAATGGAAAGTGCAATATGGACTGGATCCTGTATCACAAAAACAAGTTTTTTTAAATAAAGATATTTGAACAACTGATGAAATTAAATGTTACAGATTAGATAAAACTATTATGTCAACTAGAGCTTTTTAAACTCATATCTGACATATGGTTATATACAAGGCCATCTTTGTTCTTGGGAAAGATACAACTAAAGTTAAGGGCAAAAATGTTTTCAAGATAGAGTATCACAGGTCAAATGTGGTAGAATATTGAAAATTGGTGATACTGGGAAAGGGCATATTGGAATTCTTTGTACTATCCTCACAACTTTTCTGAAAGTTTGAAATTTCAAAAAGAAAAATTTTAGTTCATCCTTAATAATTAAATAAGTATTAATGTAAACAAGATTTTCATGATAAAATTGATAAAATCAAGTTTGACAAAATGGTATGATCAATAGAAATTTTTTACCAGTGACAATAAGTTTGTACTGGAATGTACATCAACAAATAACTTTCTTAATCAAACATTCTTGCTATGGGAAAAAGTCAGCTATAGCAATATAATGAATCCAATGTTAAAACAAGACATTTTCTTTTCTTTTTTTTTGAGACTAGGTCTTGCTATTTTTGCCCATGGAACTGTAGGCTCTCGTTGCCCAGGGTACCACAGACTCAAGCAATCCCCAGCCTCAGCTTCCCAGGTAGCTGGGATTACAAGCGTGTGCCACCACGCCCAGCTAATTTTTGGGACTAGCTCTCACTCCAGCTTCGCAGGTAGTTGGGAATACAGGCACGTGCCACCATGCCCAGCTAATTTTTGGGACTAGGTCTCACTACAGGCCCCAGGCGGGACTCGAACTGTGATCTCTAGCCCCGGCGCTTCATAGGCTGAAGCTTACAGGCACGAGTCACTGTGCCCAGCCATAAAAAACAAGACATTTTCTTATGCTTACATACCACCAAAATTTTTCCAAAAGGATTTCACTTACAGCTGATCTTGAAGTTCCATGATTATATATTCTAATTGCTCTTTTTCCAATTTATGGGCCAAATCAGAGTCTTCAATCCTTTGAAGTAGTATTTTATTCTGGGAGACCGATTCAGACAGCTGGTTCTCTCGAAGTCTTAACAGTTCTTCAAGATAAACCTAGAAATACGGTATCACCAAAAAACAGTAACTAAACATTTCAAAATATATATATCTCAAAGATAAGTACTAAGTAACTTAAATGTTCTTTTTATCTGTAGATTTACTTTACATTTTAAAAAGGCAGATTTATTAAGAAAGGAGAGTGAAAAAGAGGCAGGCAGGAGAGCTGACGCTTATCTACAGAGTATGAAACATTATCAAAGTATCTGACAAAATAGTAAGAAAAAAATTCAACTGAACACAAAAATTTAACATATGTTCTCCATCACTTAAAGGCCTAACATTTAATAAAGTATAATTTAAAATAAAACCTAATTAAAACATTTTGACTAAACACATCAGCAATAAATACCCTTACATGCCTTCTAGCATCAATATTCAATCTAATTATGGAATGACCAATCTAAAAGATATCTCTATGTGATTACTATTCAGAAACAAAGATTAACATTTTAGTGTTAACAAATAAGTGGGAAACAGTATAATGTTTCATTAGACCTGCAGGTTTTTTCCAGGAATTTCCTAGAGTCATACCAGTTCTAGTTTCAGCTACGTGTCCGTGGGTAAGTTACTTAATCACTTTGTGGTATAGTTTCATCATTTAAAAAAGTGGAAATACGCATACCTGGTTAGGAGGGTTAAATGAATGAATACAGCTAAACTGCTTAGAACAATGACTGGTACATTTATGCAATATATCCTTACTATTAACAGCAAAACCAAATAGATATGGAACAGCTACTGATCCTCTGAATCGTGTCTTTTTACTCGTTTATTGTTTCTTCGTCTTTCAGCTCTATTTTCTGGGGTACTTAAAGATTTTATCCTCCAAACACTTCTAATGAATTTTTAAATTTAGGAAATCATATTTCAGATTTTCAACAGATCTTTCATGCTTTGTGATTCTTCCCCATCTCATGGAATCCTATTCTTTTTAATGACAATGTGCTTTCAGATCACTCTCACATTGTTAATTAGCATTTTTCCATTCACTCTATCCCATTCATGTGTCATTAACAAACTTTAGTTTTAAAACATATTAATAGTTGCTACTACTCCTGTCCCCAATAGGATGCATAATATAATAAATAATATATGACAAAATTATATTGCCATATATTTATATAATTATATAGTAATAGATTAATAGATTATATATTCTATATAGTAAATAGCAAAATATATGTATTTTGAATAATACATTCTTTAGCTTTGGTGGCTTTTGTTTATATTTTTTCGAAACTTAACTTTTTCAATTCACTGCCTAGATCCACAATGATATTGTTCATTAATTCTCAAAACTGAATGTTGCAGCTTATTTACTCTACTATAAATAGCTCATCAGCTTTCTTTAGCTTTTTCTTAAAATAAATAATATTTCTGTGAACACTCAGTTATATGTCCCTAGTTACACTATCTAAGAAATTTTAGGCTATATCATTAGGAGTGGAATTACTGGGATACAAACAATCTCTGTCTTGATACTTACCAGATAATGTCAAATGGTTCACAATAACAATTTTGTGTTTTTTATCCCATTTCCATCTAGTATTACATTTACATGACCTTATATTAACATTAAAGTTATACTAAATTCATAAAATACATTGGAAGATATCCTTATTTTTCTATTTTCAGAAGTCAGTTTAAAATAATGATCACTGTCCTTTGACTATTTGATAATGCTTAATTCTTCCAAAGCTAATCAATTTTGGTGTGGCTGAAGAGATAAATTTTAACCTTCTTATGTAATTTAATAGTTATAGGTCTATCAGTTTTGAGAAGTGATATTTATAGAAATTCTTTAACTTTCTAAGATATTGACAAGAAGCTGCTAAAATTATTTTCTATAACTGAGTAGAATCTCTGTTACAAATAGTTTATGCTGCCTGCTCTCTTAATTCTTGAAATGATCTATCTCTGACTTAATTTTTTTATAAATTAAATTATTCTTGAAAAGATTTTCCTATTTCATTAGATTTTAAGATAATCAGTTTTTGGTTTTATTATTTCTGTTTCTGTTTTTAATGCAATAAACACCCACTCTTAATTTATTATTTTCCTCCCTGTTTTCATTTTTCAACTTTTTAAAAATACCTCTTTAATTTTAATCTTTCTTTTCTAAGTACTGCACACGTTGCAACTAACTATTGTCAGTATTAACTGTTTTCATTATTATTTGTTTCTTACTTCTTCATGTCTTTGACCCAGAATTTAGAAGTCTTTTTTTAAAATACCCATGAGTGGCAGCAAACTTTCTGTATTGCATTTAACTTTATTGTATTGTGACCACTTATATAATTTCCTTTGCATTTGTAGGCATTTTCTTTGTGACCTAATATGCTCCATAAAAATTAAATAGTTGTATTTATGCATGCTTGAACGTATATTCAAATTGTTAGCATTTAACATATTTTGGATCAATGTTATTGTGTTATTCATTTACTACATCTTTACTAATTTTTATCATTCAATCAATACATTATTTTGAAAAGTAACATTTTCTATAAATTCTAAATATGAATTTATTGAATTTGTCCTAGATAGTCTATAAATATCTTTTTCATATTTTTCACTTGTATATAGTCAGGTGGATATAAGTTCAGTATTGTTAAATACCTGTGGTGAATTCTTTTACTAAAGAAAATATTAACTGACAACATTTATATTTATGATGCTGACTCTAAGTTATATTGAGATTTATTTCTACTATTTTGTTTTGTGTTTACTATTTAACCACCCTCCTTTGCTCCTTTCTAACGCATTAATCATATTTTCCTTATTTCTTCTTTCTCACTATTAGCTTGGATGTTAAATATCCTATCTCTGTTAATGGTAACTTTAGAAACAGGTATGCACATTTAAAAGTGAGTGTACACTCTCTCATTATAATACAAAAATTTCAAAAAGCTTTATTTTCAAGCATCCTCTCCCACCCTGCTGATTAGTGACTTAATTCCACTTTGCTTCTAAGTGGTGGGCTATTCTTCCAAGACTTACAGCTTGTAAAACTCTTGAGAGCTAATATTAAAATTTTAGAAATTTAGTAATTCATTTGTTAAATATTACTATTAAATGATAGTTTTAACTGTTTAAAGAAGGAAATAACTACTCTGCCTCATCACTTCCTAAGAATTGTACTAGCTGTCATTTGAGGTCATTTACATCTACTGTCTCTAGCTGGTAGAAATACTACAGAATGGTGTGCTATCATGTATCTCTTTCCAATTGTGCATTCAGTGATGCCACACAGTGACATAACAGTAATGTCAGTAGCTACAATGGCAGTATTTAGCCATTTGCTGTAAATCAGCAGCAAGTAAAAATTAGGACTCCTCTACTTTCTCTGTGAGATTCAGTTATTAAATATCGAGCACACTGTTACCATCCCATAAATAGTAATGTTGTAGCTGTTTCATATAGTCAAGGTTTATTTACCAAATTCTGCATTTACTCTGCTATTTTGCATTTCACTCCTGTCTTCTAATTTCAGCACAACCTCAATATAGTGAGTCCACTTCTCTGGTTTTCTAACTGGTGTTAAAATACTTGGGAATGGTCAGCCCCTCGGTCCCAGCCTAGTCAATGAAAGAGCTAGCTGCTCTGCATAAAACTTTAAAAATTTGTATTACAGTGAAGGACTTCAGATTTTTGTTATGTGAAGGCTTTTAATTATGTTTTTCTGACTTCTTGGTACCAGAAGTCTTCTTTAAGAGGACATTAAAATTTTGTTCAAGGTCGGGCATGGTGGAGCATGCCTCTAACAAGCTGCCACCTAGGAAGCCGCCGCCTAGGAAGCTGCAACCAGGGCCAGGGATTGTGGTTCGAGACCTGCCCGGGGTACGTAGTGAGACCTAGTTCCAAAAAAATATAGCTGGGTGTGGTGGCATGTGCCTGTAATCGCAGCTACCTAGGAAGCTGAGGCTGGGGATTGTTTGACTCTGTGGTACCCTGGGCAATGTGAGCCTGTGGTTTCACAGGCAAAATAACAAGACCTGGTCAAAATAAATAAATAAATAAATAAATGAATGAATGAATGAATGAATGAATGAATGAATGAATGAATGAATGAATGAATAAACAAACAAACAAACAAACAAACAAACAAATAAACAAATAAATACATAAATACATAAATACATAAATAAATAAATAAATAAACAATCAAACAAATAAATAAATAAACAAATAAACAAATAAATAAATAAATAAATAAATAAATAAATAAACAAATAAATAAATAAATAAATAAATAAAAATTTTTGTTCAAATAGATTAGGTATATTTTTAGAGTATTATAAATATCTTTATATTTCCTAATTAGCAAATGTTTGTATATAGGAATTCTATGTATATTTGAAAATTTACAGTTACGTTCCTGATAGAATATATTTTAATATTCTAATATCTTTATCATTAATCCTACTGTGTATTCCATATGAATAATAAATAACAAACTTTCAATAATACAGTTTATTGAAGAAATGGTTATAACTCTTCAAGATAATGGAGTTTACTTCTGTTCTGTACTTAACTTTGCCTAGTGCAGTGCTTAATACAAAAGCTGCTGAAAATTCTAGTAAAAAAACAAAACAGACATATGTAATTTGTTTAGGCAACCACATATTTTCAAACATCAAATTGCATGCAGAAGAGTGCCTCATTTTTACATTAAAACATACAATTTGAAAAAGTTAACAAGCAAAAGGCTATCCAAAAACATTAACTGGGTTTTAATTAAGAGGAGGACAATTTAAAGACAGAAAGGAGTAGTACGGTTTAAATAATTTTATTTAGTAGAAACTTTTTGGCAGTGATAGTCCAAAGGCAATAACTAGAACCAATGAAATAACTGACCATTGATAAATACCTTCTGTTCCACGGTTAGTTGATACTTTTGTTTAACTCTCTTACACTTGTTGAACCAACTATTCTCATCTGTGATGAAAGGAGGTCCAACATTTTCTGGAGTGCTGCTTTCACTATCACTGCTTCCCAAAGTTCGTAGCTCTTCCTCATCACTGCTGATACTACCAGAACTGGAAAGATTAACGTTTATAAAGGACTTAAAATTAGTAATCTTACACTTTGATTTAAAGAATTACCTCTTCATTTGCAAGTTACTGCAAATATGCAAACTCCAAAATATTTATCCTAAATAACACAATTACTATAATGATATAATAATTTCTTGACAAAATTGACAAGTATGGATGCTTATTCCATCTCATAAAGTCAATCTTAGGGATATCACAGAAGTTCTATTGAGATTTACAAATATAGGACTTGAGATAAAAATGCTAAGAATGTCCTGAGAAGAAAGAAAAGGTTTCCAAAGAAGAGAATTAGAAGCTCCAGATGTGTTGGCAAGAACTTTCTAGCATGCTGGTCTAATAGTCCAAGTAGAATCCTATCTTACAATTCCATAGCAAAGTAGAAAAACAGCACTACCAGCCTAAATTCAGCAGGGTATATCAGGTTCAAAGTCAGTTCAGCTTTGGTAAAGAGAAGGTAATAAGAGGTTCAGAAAAACTAGATTCTACACATTTCCTATTGGGTGAGGAATGAAAGAGGTATAGCAGAAAGAATATCCACTATAATAGATATCTAAAATTAAAAAAAATCATCAAAAACAAATTTCTTGTGACATCAATATGATAAAGGAGCTAGAAAAGAGTGGAGAAAAAAGAAACAGAGAAGCTATATGGAGAGGAAAATGCGCTACAATGGTTGTCTGGCTTAGAAGAAATATATACTTCTTAATGTATGCTAAAAGAAACAGGAACCAATAAAATTTAAATAATAAGAAGTGTTTACCATATAGAAAATAGGAAATAGAAGTCTAAATAACCTTCAAATTATAAAAAGAAACTCTGATCTATCATAGGAGTAAAATAACAGATACAGAAAAAAATTACAAAAAATCTAAATGGTTATATATTTCAAGAACCAAAGGTCAGATGCTCATGTTTGATTAGTCACTAATACTCTGACTACAAGGGATGCATGAATATAGAACAATTAAAATTAAAGACACAGAAAACACATCAAACCACAACTCAGAAAACATGAACCCAAAGAATTTCAGATCAGAAACAATAATTTCATAGTTTAACATAAGTATAGTGATGGAACTATCAAAAGGATAAAGAAAAGATATTAAATGTTTCATCCTCTGTAATCTGAAGGGCACCAGGTTTGGGGATTTATACAATTTACAAATGAATCAAAAAACTTCTGCATTAAAGGAAGGTCTAGCCAAGGTGATGTTCTGAGTCAGTGGCCTAGGAAACAAAGAAGTACACAAACACAAACCAAAGTAAATTTGCCTGCCACAGGCATGCTTGTGGTAAATTGGAGAGAAGAAAGCAGTGACTAAAGTTTCATTTTTGAAAAAAAGACAAACATAACCATTTTTTTTTTTTTTTGAGACTAGGTCTCACTATTTTTGCCTGTGGGACCGCAGACTCACTTAGCCCAGGATACCACAGACTCAAGCAATCCCCAGCCTCAGCTTCCCAGGTAGCTGGGGTTACAGGCACGCGCCACCATGCCCACCTACATTTTTTTGGAACTAGGTCTCGCTATGTGCTCCCAGTGGGACTTGAACTGTGATCCCTGGCCCTGGCTGTGGCTTCCTAGGCTGCTGCTTACAGGCATGCACCACCATGCCTGGCTGACAAACATAACTTTTAAAAATGATATTTGACATTAAAAATGAGTGGATGAGTTAAAGAACAGATATAATTGTAAAAGAAATTAGTCAAATATAAGATAGATGTGAAGAAACTGTATTAAAAACTTTAAAAATGCTAGGAAAAAATAACTGCTATCCTAGGAGAGCAAAGTCAGCAAAATAAACTTCCCAGAAAGAGGGCAATATAAGCATGTTTTCAGAAAATTTAATTTTCATGAAAATAATTTCTAATGATTATATTTGAGTATAAAGAAAAATGATCTAAGATGGAACAGTAAGTTAAACATTTTTAATTGTAATCTATCTCCAATATCATTCTACTTTTCAATGTTATGGTATATATATTTCATTTCTGTAAGAGACATAACAAAGACACTTCTGTATGTTTTGTTCACTGCTTTTTCCTCAGCATCTAAAACAATGCCCAGAACATAATAAGGATTTAATAAATACTGTTTGCATTTCTTTTTCACTCAGTGATCACTTTCTAATTCTCTTTGTTCCACTATAGTTAGATATTTATTCCTGAGTATAATTTTAGTAGCATCATAAGAATTAGAGAAGATATATACCCATTATCTTTAGCAAGACTCACTTTCTATAAACTGTATTATAAACCAACTAATCAACTTATGTTTCCAGGAATAATTCATAAATGAGCAGTTTGTCTTTAATCATATTAACTTTAAAAGTAAGTTTAGTTTAATTTAAAAGACTAAGAGGTAAGTCAAATTCATTTTAATATGGTCCAATTAATAGTTGATTAGAGACAGATTATAAAAGATTAAATTCTAAATGTTTAATTTTTTTGGTTTTCAGTAAATAATTGTCCACAAGGATAGAAATATAGAACTGTAATGGGTAAGTATCCTGTAAGGACAAGAAAGAAAATAAATACTTACCTACATGATTCTGAGAACTTTATAAACACTTCATTTACACTATTTTATTAATCCTCATGATAACCCCATGAAGTACTGCTCTATTATTTAATGGATTCATTCAACAAAAATGATAATGAGAATAAGAAATGATAATTTGCTAAAGTCATCCTAGTAAGTGAATCTGTCATTATTATACTATATATATTAAGCAATTATTACACAGTCTCTCAATATTGTAAAGTGCCACACTACAGATGCCAAAGTAAGCAGAGTCAGTAGTAAATAAATAACACGGCTAATAAGATAAATTTACACCTATATTGGAAGGTATGTAAGTTCTGCTGAGTCTTAGTTATTTTATCCTATGGAAAATGAAAAGTTAATAATACTAAAAGCATCTCTTATTCGAAGAGACAAAACAGAAACCTTGCAAATATATTTCAGTGGAAAATATGATACTTAAGCAGATCTTTAAGGTGTGTTCCCATGATTAGCTGGGAGTCTTGAGGAGAGGAGAGTTGATTCGTTTGGAGGTACATCATTAATTGAGAGAGGATGTATACAAAGGTGCTAGGTTGAGTCAGTTGGGCAGGGTGCTAGGTGGTGAAAGTGGGCAATGGTGCTCCCCTTTTTTCACCCATATTAGGACTTGAATTAATTCTGTGCAGTGCTGCTGAAAATGCATTTCTGCTATAGAAATGCAGCTCTGGAAACCTAGAGAGGAGGGTTATCACTGCTAGTACACACACAAACACACACACACACACACACACACCACTTTTACAATGACAGGATTCCTGCAGACCCATTCCAGCTTCTTAACTGCAGATGCAGATCAGTTCTCCCTGACATACACTACAAAATATACTGAAGCAGCAGTCCAGTAAAAGCTAAAGCAAACAAACCAATAACCCCCATAACACCATCTTATGTAAAGTAGACACTCTGCAACCTTAGGACATGAAAAAATAGTAAAATGGGCAGATGGAAAAATGAAACACATAACAGCTGAAGTCATCAAGAGAATTTTTCACTGTAAAGGGAAAACAAATCTCTAGAATTCAACCACAAAGACATGGAGGATCTTTTCTTCCAATTAGAGAGTTCAAAACTGCCATGATAAAGGAATTCAAAGAAATGGAAGGTAACAGAAAATTTGATCGAAGATATATTAAAAAAAAACTCAGAAATATAAATATCTTGAGAAATAGCACTAATGACACCAGTCAAAAATGGAAACTTTTAATGGGAAAATAAACAGATTAACATGGCAGCAGAAATAAATCAAAAAGAAAAAAAAACAAAAACCAAGTGGTCTCACTTTTTTGTGGGATATTGGGAAAACAAAAGGTCAAGAAAAAATTATAAACTAACAGACACCAGAAGTAAATAAAGCATACAGCTAGAAATGGTGAGGGAGGGAAGGTGAAATCAGGAAAGGGATGAGTATAAAAGATCAAGATGACGACGGTTCATGAGCAATATGGTAGTGGGAGAACCCCAGGGAATATAACAATGTAATATACATATATATGTATGTGTATATATCTATATCTATCTATCTATCTATCTATCTATCTATCTATCTATCTATCTATCTATCTATCTATCTATCTATCTATCTATCTATCTATCTATCTATCTATAAAAAAAGAAAGTAACAGATTCAAAATGTAAAAAGACCAAAAAAGAAGCTACAAATTCCTGGAGAAAGTATGGAAATAGATCAAATGGAAGACAGAAAGAGTGACTCATGGATGAAGAATGCATGAAGAATCCACGTAGAAGAAGAAAAAAATATATTAAGGGAAAAAAATGAAGAAATAGTTGAATAATCACCCAGCTTCATGAGGAAAGATAATAGTACAATACTAGGTATGTTAGAAAGTGATGGTAGAAAGAAGGCAATAGAGAGCTTACTCAAAGACATTACAGAGGAAATCTTTTTCCCAAAACTGGGGAAGAAACTGAATATATAAATCCATAAAACTGAAAGATCAAACTGGTGACCTAAATGTAATGAGACCTACAAAAAGACATATAGCATAAAATTCCCAAGAGTTCAAGACAAAGAAAATCAAAGATGATAAGGGGGATGAAACTGCTAGCAAGAATAACATATTCTGCAAGATTCTCCATCAGATATGAGGGAGAAATAAAGGCCTTCTAAGACAACAGATACTGAAGAAATCTGCAAATTCTAGAATTCCCTACAAACATGATAAAAGGAGCTCTCATATTTGACTCAAAGAGCAAATCCATAGAAACTGAACAAAAAATATACAGAATCAGAAAACAAAGGAGATAATGAAGGCCCCTGATATCAATAGTCACTCTAAATTTAAATGAACTGAACTCACCAATCAGAGAGTGTCTGAGTGGATCAGAAAACAAAAATCCAACCCTCTGCTGTCTCCAGGAAATGCACATGAACTCCAAATATAAAAGTAGGCTCAGAGTAAGGAATTGAAAGTAATCCTACAAGCAAATGAGAGTCAAAGAAAGGCAGAGACAGTCATAAAAGATAAAACAGATTTCTAGCTAAGAAAAAAAAAGATAAAAAGAAATAAGAATGGAACTATATAATGACTAAGGGAACAATAAATCAGGAATATAAAACATAAGTATATATTCAACAAATGAGGAAACATCAGAATCTAAGAGGCAACTATGGTCAAATATGAAAATAAACCTAGACAGCAACATAATAGAGGCTGGGGACTTCAACATTCGATTTTCACTGATAGATGAGCCAGACAAAAACTAACTTAGAAAACAGCAGGCTTATCGACTTAGACTATGTGGGTTTTAACATATTTATAGGCACTGCAGCCCCCAAAAGCTGAATATACATTCTTCTGAAGTACACATGAGACATTTTCCATGATAGACCACATACTGGGTTACAAAACAAGCATCAATAAATTCATGAAGACTGAAATCCTATCAAGTAATCAGCGATCACAATGGTATCAAATTAGAAATCAACCAAAAAAGAAAGCAGAAAAATATCTAATATGTGGAGACTAAATATTAAGTAATGAAATGACTATTAATGAGGAGATCAAAGAAGAAATTAAAATATATCTCGAGATAAATTAAAGTGAGACACAACCTACCAGAACCAATAGCAGTAGCAAAAGCAACACTAAGAGGGAAGTATATAGTGACATAGACCCACATCAAGAAACAGGAAATAATTCAAATAAATAATGGATATCACCTTTAGAAACTAGAAGATGAACAAATGAATAAACAGAAACATAAGCCAGTAGAAAAAAGGAAATATTAAAAATTAGAAAAGTTTAAAAAATGCAAATAAAAAAGCCCAAGCCGGGTGCAGTGGTGCACACCGTTAATGCCAGCACTGGGAGGCCAAGGCCAGGGACTGCTTGATTCTGTGGGTTCGAGACTACCCCGGCAACATAGTGAGACCTAGTCTCTAAAAAATAGCTGGGCATGTGCCTGTAATCCCAGTTACCGGGGAGGCTGAGGCTAAGACACTTGAATCCGTGGTTTTGGGACTACCCCAGGCAACATAACGAGACCTAGTCTCTAAAAAAAAAAAAAAAAAAAAAAAAAAAAAAAAAAAAAAAAAAAAAAAAAAAAAAAAAAAAAAAAAAAAAAAAAAAAAAAAAAAAAAAAAAAAAAAGGCCCCCCAAATTAATTAATGAAAAGTTGATTAACAACCAAAAGTTGGTTCCTTTTGAAAAAGAAACAACATAGATAAGTTTCTAGCTGGATTGCCAAAGGGGGGGGGGGGAACAGAAAAAACTCATATAAATAGAATCAGAAATGAAAGACAAAAAGTCACAACATTTCTGTAGTGCAGGAAAAAAAGTCCGATTACTATGATACTATGAACATTTGTATGTTAGTAAATTGAACAACCTAGAAGATATGGACAAATTCTTCAAAATATATAACCATCTAAGACTGAATTATATACAGTGATCCTCAACAGATCACAACCAAATAAACTGAGTAGTCAAAGTCTCCCCAAACCAGGTTTTTTATTAATAGTTTGACCAAGTTTTCAGAGATGAATTAATATCTATACTCATTAAACTGTACTCCAAAATGAGGGAGAATATACTGACACATTTATAAAGTGAATAGCACCCTGATATTAAAAACACCACAAAAGAGAAAACTACAGGTTTGTCTTGTCAAAACAGAGACACAAAATCTTTCACAAAATCTTAGCAATCCAAACTCAAGAACACATTAAAAGTAACACACCAGTAACTAAGTGGGATTTGGTCCACAGATACAAGGCTGGTGCCATATGCAAAAATCAATCAACATAATTCACCACATCAATGAAAGCAAAGGTAAAAATCATACATTATAACTAAAGATATTGATAAAGTACTTAGCAAAATTTAACATTCATTTGTGATAAAAACCTTCAGGAAAATGGGGGGTAGTTGGAACATATCTCAATATATTAAAGCCCATACATGACAAACTTGTAGCTAATATCATTCTCAACTGGTGAAAAACCAAAATCTTCTCCACTAAGATCTGGTACAAGATAAGGATATTCACCTTCACCACTAATATTTAACATAGTGTTGGAAATCCTAGCTAGAGCAATTAGGCAAGAGAAGGACATAAAAGGAATCAAAATTAGGAGAGGAGTAAAATTTGATTATTTGCAGATGATACTATTTGCAGATGATACAATAATATATAAAGAAAAACATAAAGACTCCATTAAAAAACTAACAATCAGTACAGCAAACTGGCAGATAACAAAAAATCAATTTGTAACTAAAAATCAGTTGCATTCCTATAGGCAAACAGTGAAAGAGAAAAGACAAGAGAAAGAAATCAGAAAACAATTCATTCACAATCACATCAAAATAAAATTAAACACTTAGGAGCAACTTAAGAAAGGAGGTGAAGAACCTATATACAGTGAAAACTATAAGACATTGCTAAAAGAAACAGAACACACACAAATGGTAAAATAGTCCCTGCTCATAGACTGGAAGAACTAACACCGCTAAAATGGTCATCTTGTCTAAAGAAAATACAATCAATGCAATCCCTATTGAATTGGAATTTGTATTTTTGAATGATTTTTGATAGTGGAGTGCTTTTTTAAAAAAGTAATTTCTATCAGATGAATATAATGCAAACAAGACATTCATTTGAAGATTTAGTAACATTTAAAAATATCAAAATACCTTTGGGTAAACTTCAAATATGGTGTATAGTCTATTACAGCGGGAAAGTTGCCATCCAATCCCTCTCCCTTTAAACAGAAGCTAAGACAACAGACATATTAGTTTACATGACATACACTTTGGACATACACTTCTAAATTAGTACATAAAGTTTCAAATCAAAGTTAAATACTGTAAAAATACTTTGTTAGAGACATTTGTTTCCTCAAACTGCAGGTGAACTTTTTGTTTATAATTCAA
The DNA here is from genome assembly GCA_004024945.1 of Uropsilus gracilis. Taxonomy (NCBI): domain Eukaryota; kingdom Metazoa; phylum Chordata; class Mammalia; order Eulipotyphla; family Talpidae; genus Uropsilus; species Uropsilus gracilis. The sequence goes on along the minus strand of PVHY01000140.1, from coordinate 91,409 downwards.
ATGTTACTTGTTACAAATAAACTCCTCAATAAAGATACTCCACCTTCAAATAGAAAGCATGGAAAAATTTAATATGCTGTTTCATATATATATATATATATATATATATATATATATATATATATATCATGTGTAAAGGTAAAATTGAGAAATTTGTTCCAATTTTTTTATATATTTGACACTACCTTGGTTTTCACTGGACTTTCTAGTCTTTCACCCGACTTTTAAGTCTTTCTCACTAGAAAATTTTTAAATAAAGAATTGTTCATACTTAGATAAATTTTTCAGCTACTATAAAATATTTCCTGGAAAGAGCTAACTAGAAATGAGACTCTTCTAAAGTATCTGAATTCTTGAAACTGCTATACCTAAGAGGGATGCTAAAAATCTAATTTCTAGTCAATCCTTATTGTGGCCTGGCAACAAGACTTCCCCAAAGACTGCTATAAAGCAGGTGAAAAAGTTTAGGTCTTTCAGCCACGCAGTTCAGTAATCTTACATTTTATGATTAATAATATTAATATACAGTATATTTTCTAAGACTATAAACACAGAAATATTTATAAAAAAGAGGTTGATCAATCAAAGGAATAAACCCCATCTATGAATTACCACCTTCTCTTTGGAAAGCTTGCCTATTGAAATACTTGTTTTAATTTACTAATATCAAGGATGTGTATGGTATCTTTCAAAACTTGAATAAAGTACAGTCAGGGAGGAACCACTTTATGTGGTTTTTCCTTTATTTACAGAAACATTACCGCTATAATTAGCTGATGTTTTCAAATAATCATACAGTGTTATAATACATGTGTTATAATACACCAACAGTTCTTATTCTTAACCTAGAGTTTCCTCTTTTTTTAAACTGGAAAAAGAATTAGACAAAGTCAGCAGCATGCTATGTAATAAGTAAAACATCATTATAAAGATTAAAAAAACAATCTTCATATTGTATCCATCATCATCCTAAATCTAGCTAAACTCGTCAACCACATATTTTATTAAATTTTAAATAAAAGGAAATTGTACTTATCAAGTGAAAAATACTTTAAAAAGGAAATAGTTTGCTAGAAAAAGGTGACTCCATGAAAATGACAACTTTTTAATTCAGGATTTTTTTAACTCAAGATTGAAAGCAGTTTTTCACTTAAATTTTATTCTTATTTGTTAATATACTTTGATATTAAGTGATATATTTCTATATTTCCTTCCTATATGTTTGAGTTTGTTATAATTAACTTTTATTATGTGAAAGATGGATCAATAAAAGTAAATGCATAAAATTCATTCACAAATTCAAAATGAGCTTATGTTTTTTAATATTTATAATCATAACTGAAATAAATTTATTTCATTGATAAAATCAAATAGTAAAAATTTCTTTTTTATGTTCTAGATATATAAAACAAGAAATATAAGACACCTAGGATATGTGTCAGTATCTTAATTCATGGGATAATGAATTTTTTTCTTGCTTTCAGTCTACTTTTTAGTATTTTTTTTTTTTTTCATTTTAAAGCAGTAACTGAAGAATACTAAGATAGAAGACCTAAAACCTTTCCAGAGCTACCAGAGCCCAGGGCTTTTTCTTGGAGAAATAGAGTGTAAACTCTTTTTTCACTCAAGCTAGAAGAGCAAGCCTGTCAATTAATCCCTTAAAATTGAGACAGTTTCTTTTGTAAAATCATTGAGAAAACATTTAGAAAACTGATGACGTCTGAAAGGGAACAACATGAAGCAAATATCAATACCCAATATGTGTTTTACTTAGACAACTGAAAGAAAAACAGTTGAAGTATAAACTATTATGAAGCGGAATAATTTAAAATACAAATATATTTAGATTACATACCTGAAATCAATAGCATTGAGTCCAAGCAGCATGCCAGCAAGCATATTTGCTTCCTCACCTAAGACAATAGCTCCATCTTCATAAAATCTCCTGAAAAAAATTGAACAGATGAATAATGAATGTATAAATATTAAAAAACAGAAGTTTCATCTAGAGAAATTACTTAAAGTGGAAAGAACAAAATTTTACTTATCAAAACCAAAAACACTTGGATCACCCAAGTGATTTCCCTTGTAGATACTTAGGGAAATTAAAAACTTCCATGCAAGAACAAAAATATCATTCTAGGCATTTCTAACTATCTTAAAAAGAATCTCAAAAGTGAATCTGTACTAGGTCTAGAGTTCCCAGAATTTTCATGTGACAGTAAGGCAAAATAAATGTAATCTGAAAAGGCACAAATTCAAGGACATTTATATTGCTCTGTTTCCCACACTATATAGACTATACTTTTTAACAAAGAAATACAAACATTTTTGTAATTCCAAGAATATTATGTCTAGTAATCAGGAATCATAACTATTTATGTTACATATGGACAGTGCAGATCACTTCATAAGATCACACTAAGGGGAAAACATTTTAGTAAATTTGCCTTGTTCTTTTATGCATTCATGAACTTAGAAAGACTGCAGAAAGATTTTAATGTGCTCATATTCCCCAATCAATATTCAACAGGTCACAGTTTGCAAAATACTTTTACAAGCATGTTGTATATTTGCAAAAACACTCATGAAGTAAATATAGAAATAATTGTCATTAATTTCAACTTTACCATCAAGAAAAGAGGTTTAAACAGTCTAACCAAGCTCACATAGATGAGCTACCCAGGTAGGAAGCCCAATTCTTTTTTTACGCTAAGTTCTACATTTTTTCTATTAACACATTCATTACAGGGACATATTCTGCATATTCCACTGTTGGACACCATACTATTTGTATTTTTCTCTACTGTACAGGGTTGATTTATATTAAATTATTTGAATTAATGAAGTTCACTGGTGTATGCATGTACCAACACTGCCCGTACATGTTGCATGAAGGGACAACCATGGATGGATCACCATGTGAGCATGAACATGTTATCTACACTACAACTTATAAAACAAAGATTAATGAGAACTTACTTTAATCATTTACAAAAAATGGTAAGTGAATAAAAAGTTGATAGATGAAATGAACAGACAACTACCCTTTAACAAATGTAAGGTTCTAAACAAATGTGGTGGGAAGATTAGCTTAGAATAGATGTTCTCTGTTTTCTTAGAAATATGGGATTTGGTTTTGTTGCTTTAGATAAAAGAAGAAAATCTAAAATGTCCACCTGAAATTAGTAAAGTAAGGAAAATTTTAGCTATTCAATTGAGGAGTTTCACAAAAAGTAAAGATATTTAGACTATATATTTGTGTAATTTTATATCTGAGATATTGCCTTTGCCCTTAAGACTGAATTAGCTGCTAACAGAATATTTCACTGACTCCAGGAAAAATAATGATTTCAATTTTATGAAATTCTGTAAGATGTATACAAAAAGAGCTCTGGATTTTTACAATGGGAAAATAATGTATTTGGAATAATACCAAAAAAGAGAATTTATTCTAAAAAATAGAAAAGGATTACTATTAATTCCCTATTTTGAGTCTACCATGCTGAAAAGAACAGGCTAGAAATTCAGAACAAAATTAATCTTGCTTGCATCTTTATGTCAACATTATATTAGGGTCTGTTGAAAAATACTAAAACAAGCACATAATGTAACTAGTTTCAGAGTTTTTAAGAGTCAAATGGTCTTTTATATCTCTCTATTGTTTCAATGAATTTAGGGTGCTATGTTTTAGTAATGATTTTTTTAAAGCAATAAAAGTGAAACATTTGTTGTATGTGAAATCAACAATTCTATTTAAATGAAACTATACTTGAAGTGTAATACTGAAGACTTGATTTAGTATGTCTTTACTGTAACAATGGGAAGGAAGGCATGGAAGAGGAAGGACTAGTTAACAAAAAATTCACTATATACTAATACTTTAATTGTTTTGGCAAAAACAAATCCATAACTACATTTCTTTGCTTGATATACTTAAAAAAATAGCAATGCATCATTTAAGAGTACTGAATTGAAATGGTCTAATAGAGATATTATTAACATTTAATCAATGACTTAAGTAATTCACATGAATTAAATAGCAGAAGCTGATGGGAAAAAATATTTCCTTGGTCAAACCAACTAATCAATAATTTTGACTGAAAACCTGATTATCAATACTTCAAAGGCTTCAAAAGACTGTAAGTTCAGCCTCTTCATTTGATCTCAAAGAAAATTGAAGCATTAATAAGGTTTGCTTATACAACCAAGGTTACTTAATAAAATAGCCATGAGTAAAATCTATGATGACTAATCCAAAATAGTAAGAGATACACTGAAAAAAAACCTTTCTTTTGTTGAAAATATTTTTTGTTCTAAAGAAAATATTTTTATGAGAAGGATCTAATCAAAACAGTGTAATGTGTTGCAAAAAAGTATTATAAATATTGAAAGTATTAAGGTGAAAAGATATAAAAAGCTTCCCTTTAATATTTACATATAGGACTATCTTTTTATAAAGAATTTTAAAAATATGTATTTTTTCAAGTTCTTTTAAATAAAACTTTTGACTTGACTTTTTTCTTTTTTTGCTGAGATAACACTGATTTACAACTGAAGAACTCTTAACAATTGTTAAGTGTGTAGTAGTATTTACTGTGTACTGTTTAAGGCTTTGTTAGGGAAGAGTGTGCAAGTGAGTCACAGATAATTTCTTTACTCAGCATTCAGATCATATGTCAGTCTAGATTAAGTGCTGAATTCAGATGAGACCTTCTTAATGGAAGGTCTAGAATGTAGTCCTCCATTTTTTAAGTGCAAGAAGTTGATGTATGAATGTGGAGCCACCTTGAAACCTGGTGTTGAGAGATTTCTGCCTAGTAATTTCTAGAAGGAAAAAGATTTTTCAGACAAGTTCAGGGTGGTATGGCCATAGACAGGAAAAAGATTTTTCAAAGACATTTTTTTCAAAAGAGCTCTGAAATGTGTTTTGGAAGTGAAAACATCTAATTACTTGGTTTCTAATTTTTTAGGTATCTTGACCAGTCACAAGTATATATTAGATTATATTTGAATAAGTGGCTAGAATAAGACCTTATATGCTCACAAGTTTGATTACACAGGCCATATATTAACAATATATAGTGAATATTTATATAGTGCTTGGCAGAGTTATTAGTGCTTTATGCAAACTATATTAGCTCTTCCTTAATAATTATGTTTAGTCTTCCAAGGTTTCAGTTACCTGTGCCCAACCAAGATATAAACTATAGCACATAATTAAGTACTTTGAGACAAGATTCACATAAATTTTATTATATATATTGCTATAATTGTCCTATCTTATTATCTATTGCTATTAATTCCTTATTGTGTCTAATTTAAAAATTAAACTTTTCATAGGTATAGGGGTTGGGTAGGAGATGCAGGAACAGGTAATCCCCTAAGGTCAGGCTAGGCAGGAAAACAGGAAACCTCAATAAGAAGGAATAATGGAGAAATATGGAAGGAATACCAGAAAAACAAAATTCAAGGAAGATTTTTACTATGACCAGGCATGAAGATGCCTGGGAAAATCACACCTAAGGTCTGAAGGAGATGTGGCATCATCAGGACATTAGCATGACCCAGGCACAAACTTCCCTGGCAAACTCAAAGACTGTTCCTCTTCTCTGTGACTACAGCCAATGACAAATAAAAACGGATGGGGATCTTAGAATATTTCTTGAAAACACACGAATAAGGTTTTGAGGGAAGACATGTTGGTATCTTTTACCATCTCTAGAAAGTTTCCAGGGAGTCCTTCTTTTCTATATCCTTTTATTTCTGATCTGTTTCTTTAACTAAATTTGCCTCTTTCAACTTAATTCATCTGTGTGTTTGAGGTGCTTTCTATGGCTTCCATAGAAAAACATGCCTATCACCTATCAGGAATTTACAGTTTGAGATATCCACTGAGGTCCTGGAATGTATCGCCACTGATACAAGAATAATAATTACTGTAGTTTCTTTATTATACACTATGTCACAGAGGGATATGCCATTTGCCAAGAGTCTACTGTTCGAAAGTGGTGAGTCCAAATTTGAATCCAGGAAATGGTTTTGTTGAGCTGCTGACTAATGTAGCAAAAAACAGAATTTATAGTAAAAGTGAATCCCTTTTAGTTTTTAAGAATAGCTCGAAGTTCAATGGCTATTGAAAGAGAGCAAATTGGAAGCTCAAAACATTTATATAAGAGATAAAAGAAATGTGCATTATATAGCAGTCATGAAGATAAAGGTAAATGAAAAGACTTGAGATAGGTTCTGGAGATAAGAGCAGTAAGATTTGATAATGGAGAATGGAATGATTGAGAAAATAAAGGAGATATAAATCATATATCAGTTTTTATATTCTTACTTGATTAACCATGTAGGTAGTAGAATCTTTTTGCATATAAGGGTGTGAACAGAATTAGAAAGGAAAAAAATTAATCTGACTTAAAGATTTAAATGTGGTGTTATTCTGTACTCAGACGTTTCTTGCAGCACTATTTACAATTGCAAGGACATGGAAACAACCCAAATGTTCCAAGACAGATGAATGGATGAAAAGGATGTGGTATATCTGCACAATGGAATATTACTCATGAATTAAAAATGACAAATTTGATGAATTTATGATAACATGCTGTACCTAGAAGAAATCATATTAGCAGAAACAAGTCAGAAAGAAAAAAGACAGAAACCAAATGATTTCACTAATATATGGGACACAGGAGAAACAAGCAAAAGGCCAGGAGGAAAAGTCCAAACAATCTAACAACCAAACTAAAGTACACTGGGGTGAGGGGGAGAGATGGGAGAGAGTGGTCAGGGAGGGAAGGTGGTGGGTAGTTCCCTAGGAAATACAAAAATGTGAAGTATAAATATTAATTAACTAATTAATTAAAAATATGGTGTGACAAACGAAGTCTTAGTGGGGTGGATGAAATTCTGTAGAAAACTAGAAGGAAAAATGAATAGAAAAAGAAGACCACACAACACAGTCCAGATAATTTTGACATACAGAAGTTGTAAAGAGCAAATTAAGTCAGAAAGGGCACTGAAAAATGAGTAACTGTAGAAGGAAAAGTCAGGAAATATTACATAAATTAAATGCAAAAAAAGACTTCAAAGAAGAGGAAACATTCACCTGTTTCTGCTAAACAAACAATGGCGTACAATGTGGTTAGAGAAATGATTATTTTTATTTTTTTTAAAGACTAGGTCTCTATGTTACCCAGGGTAGTCCCATACCCATGGACTCAAGTGATCCCTAGCCTCAGCCTCCCAGGTAGCTGGGATTACAGGAACAGGCCACCATGCCTGGCTCAAGAAATGAATATTAAATTTAGTAGCTTATAGATTATTGGTGGTTTTTTTAATTGCCCAGGTGAATGGTGACGGGCAGAAGCTAGACAAAATTGAATACAACAGTGATGATAAAGCAAGACAATGATGACAGTGTATCAGTATACAGATATTTTTGAAACATTTAGTGATGAAGCAAAACATGTAAATAAGCAGTAGCCATGGGAAATATAGTTTCAATAGTTTTTCTTTTCAAAGCAGGAGATTCTTGCATATGTTTCCAATGGGTAGACATGATTCAGCAGTGGGAAAGAGACTGCTGAGAAAGACAAGGAAAATCTAATGGGATAGAATTCAGAAGAAAGTGGCTTCTGACAGGAGAGACAGGCGACACTACAAGAATGGCAAAAGAGAAACTGGCAAATGTGTTTAGTGATGGAATTAATACCATTCATTTATGAGAGGTTTAATTTTCTAGTGAAAGGTGGTCTTGTTTTAGTAAGTTAAAAAAATACTTAAATTCTTTCTAAATAGAAATTGTAAGAGAATTAGAAGATTATTGTTTACATACAAATTTAAAAGCAAGGACAAATGTCAGAAGGGAAATATATTAAATGAGCTTGTTATATTTAATATATATAAAATTATTATTGTAGATAACACAAAAAGTCAAGAGTTGAATAATCAGTCATGGTTTAGGCAAACATTATAGATTTAATGTTTGTGCAAGAAACTCACTTCTCTTCTGTTATAAAAACCTACATTATTTCCATTGTGGCGCAAAGTTGCAGGTTCCCACTCTAATAGATCATTTCTGTCTGCCGCTAGTAACATCACTAGTATTTCCAGTCTTCATTTGCAACTGCATGAAGATGTCTGTTGTGTTCACTGACTATCTTTAAATTGGAATCTGATCTGTTTCATGCCAAACCTTGTCACTCACAGTTGATTTTCTCTTAATATCTCACCACGGTATCATCCTGCCCAATCACCTTCAAATTAATGCAACTGTTGGTCTTAGTCTTGATGCTTTCCTTTGAGTGAGTGCACCATAAAATCAAACAAGCAAGCAGCAGGAGGAGAGAAGAAGCACTTCATTCCTTTTATTCAGTTGAGTAACATTCTCCAGTATGTAGATGAACAATTGGATTGTTTGGTGCCTGGAAGGGAAGCCTGTCAGGTAGTGTCCTCTTGTCAGGAGGGTGCAGGGGTGTGTAGGCCAGCTGCACACTGCCAGGGGTAGCCAGGTCAGTCCAGAGGCCTCCATGTGGCCTGGGGCTCCCACCCTTCTACCCCTAGCCAGCAGGGAGCAAAGGCAGAGAAGACCCTGGGGTAAGCCCCCCCAAGTCTGGAGAGACAAGGAGGGGAGATGGGTGGGGTTGTAGCCCCATACACCAGCTGATGGTTGTTGCACAGGGCAACATCTGCAACCCAGATCAGCCAAGGCATTTGCCCCCAGGCCCCAACCCAAGGGGGGATTAGGATGGCACATGCATGTATATCTGGGCCCTGCCCCCAAGCAGGTTAAGTACTGGCACACAGGTGGGCGGGGGGTGTGTGGCGGTAGTGCCCCCTCCATTTCATCACTCTCTGGCTAATTTTCAGGAGGAGCAAGAACATATATAACACAAACCCTATCATAAAACAGGTGAGGGAACAGGTAAAAATTCAGCCCATAAGCCTGAGTTGGATACAGCAGATCAACAATCAAAAAAACCAATCCAGATGAGACAGGAGAAACATCTATAGAAACAAGATATCATGAAGTACACCTATGCGCTTGCTGGGACTGGAAGACCCAAGATCTCATGCCAGAGATGCCTTTGAGAAGAAGGTGCCCCTCTCCACTTTACAGGAGAGAAAAGGAAAGCCAAAGACTGGGGGCATCAGCCCCACAGCAAAGCGGCAAACTAAGGCAGAGGAGATCATCTACAATGGTCAATCACAATTGCCTGTATCCACAGAGAAACTTCTTCACTGGCAATGATAGGGGGTGAGACCCCCTAAATCTGATGCCAGAACCATAAGGTAAAGCAGCAAAACAGAGATGAGTTTGGAGAAGACAGCTTCCAATGAGAAAGCATGGAAAGACCACAAATAAAAATAAACTGGCTGCCAAAAGTAAACTTAAGTTTGAAAACCTATCATCAAGGCTTGCCTGGTTCCAAGAACATAGTCCTTCACCCAATGAAAGAACACTATCATAGGAAAGAGACTAATGGACTTAACACAGACTAGCAAACAACAAAGACTGGGGTGTGAGAGAATGAAGGGGGCACCTGAGGGAGGTAGGTGGGGGGAGATCCGTAAAACCATTTACTGAGGTTGTGATTTAAAGAACAAAAAATAAATAACAACAACAAAACCAATTGGATTGTTTGCACTTGATTTAGAGTCTTTCAAGATTCCTAAATTAGAGATAATTTTCCAATATTCTACAATCACTTATGTCAAGAAAAATTCAGAATCATTAAGACATAATGATTCTTTCCAACAATATATTACTATTTTACAAACCTATTTAGATAAATACTTATCTTTTGCTTTAGGTTTGCATCAAATCTGCTCACAATTAACATGTTTCTAGATTTGATTTTGGGAGAAAAAAGTAAAAACCATATTTAAAGAAACAGATACTTTGTCTTTGCATATGTGTACCTTTTAAATTAGCCTTTGTGATTAGAATTCTGAAATAGATGCCTATTTCTTCCTTGTGAATCATAGAACTAGTATATTGGGAATTACAGAACTACTATATCCACATATAAATATATAAACACTACATATGTGTATACACATTATATGTTAAGCTATGTTTCTGTTTAAATAATGTAAGTTTATGTATTATTATTGATTTTTTTTTTTTTACCAGAATACTTTTCCTTCATGGACATCTTTAGAACAGAATCATTTTCCTTTTTATCAAAAAAGAGATGTCTAACACCTATGAGCAAGGTTAAAAAGCATTTCCTTTTAAATATTAAAACTAAAAATTCTAAAAATAATCTATTCAAGAATTATTTCTACCCCACCCAATTATCTAAATTAAAAACAATTTAATGATTAATGCTTTAATTTCTACTTAGAAAAGGCTATCATAATTGTAATACAATTGTCACTGTATAGATGATTACTGTGTAACCTGGTTTTGATTTCTTTTTTAGGTATTTTAGGTTTGAGCTATGAGATACTGATATTTTTATTCTCAAAGTTTAGCTGCCTCAATTCTTAGTACCTTTCATAATTAAACTTTAATTTCTCATTGATAATAAATGGAAGAAACAAATATTTCATTTCATAAAATTCATTCCAAACTCAAACTGATGTCTAAGAGTCTGTCTTCACACTGTCCATCTACAGAAATATCCCAAAAGTACATGATAGTATCACCTTAAATTAAAATAATTGAATAAATATAAATCATAATTACACAGATACTTAGTTAAGAAATCTTCCATCCTGGCTGAATTTATAAACATGATTATTTTGTACCTACCAAATGAAAACTCATTATTTTAGTACCTACAGAGGAATCTAAGTAAAGATATAATTTGCACCAGCTAATTAGCTAAAAGAAATGCCAAAATTTTCTCAAAATTCCAAATGTCAAACACTGTATCAGGACTTGGAAACAAAGATTCAAGACAAGATCTCTTTATATATAACTATATATATATATATATATATTTTCCTAATAATATAATTCCATCAAAACTGTTGTATAGTTGTCACTGTTTCCTCTTTTTCAGAAATATAGCTGTGGTAGCAACAGACCAATTTAGAATTGTATGGAGAAGTGCTATCTATACGAGGCATCAGAATGTGCTGTAATTAAGAAATGTTTTATACCTGTGCTATACAATTTGGATCCATTAGTCACACATGGTTAATGAACACCTGAAACATGACGCAGTGGCTGAAAACTAAATTAGTGCTTTAATCTTTAATTTTAACTTACATACTGGCATGTCATAACTATGTTAAACACAATACACGTTTACAGTATTGACATTACTGAATAAATTTTAAAATACTTCTAAATGAGAGAAATGTGGTCTAACAAATGCTACACAGATCTGTAGACCAGACTTTAATATAGGCATAACTACTGTCCTAATTCAAGCATGTTTTTACCATCAAAAAATATCAATAAAGTCCTGTTTTTCACACGAGCCAAGGTATCATCTCTTAAGTCTATACAGACCAAGAAAAACAACACTGGTATAGATTGCCATAAAAAGACAATGGAGTAATCATTAATTATAGATATATTAAAATTACACACATCTATACACACATACATATAGTTTTATACAAACAAATTAAAGAAATGAAATATTTATTTATAGTCTTTATAAGCAAAGAAAGAAAGACATGTAATGTGGAAAGAAAAGTAATACTACAGAAATTTCATAGTTATGTTTTTCATCATACTGGCCAAGGAAAATCTGTGCAGAGAATGAAACTTTAAATGCTTAAAGAGAAAGAATCAGAAATAAAACATTCCAAGCAAAATCTCAAGCTTGAAAAAAAATAAAACCAAGATAGAAGCATGTTTAGTTGACAAATTATATTTTCACTAAGAAAAAAGTGGGTTTATCTGAACAGTACAAAAAAAGGAGGAAATAAAGTAGGTGAGGATTTTCTTTGGAAACGAAAATGATGCCTCATTCTATTCTTAATTTTGTCTTTAGGGATTCTTTCACATATATATTTGAAAATAAAGGACTTTTAAACCTGGTTGTTTTGAAGTCTCTCAGAGCTGTAGAGATGTATTCAGATAAATGTTTTTCCATGAGTGCTACTCTGATCCATGCTCTACCCTAAAAGAAGAAAAAAAAAATCAGATATTAAAAAAATTGTAATTTAAAAATATTATGCCAACATTGGCATCAAAGATCATAAGCATTTCAATACATAAAGGGTAGCTCACTTAAAACAGACATTTAATAAAGATTAAGAAAATATGTAGATAAAAATAAGTAAACTTTAATTACACACAATACAAACTTGTTTCTCTGAAGTTATAGGATAAGAATGTCAGATTAAGTTTCTGTCTTCTGAAGGAAAGAACCATTACTACCAAATTACTTGTGTTAGAAAAATCTTTTGAAACACATAATGTAATTTTAAGTTGCAACTCTACTTCAACACTCAAAATCAACACACTAAATAAAACTGTGTTCCCTGATAAAAAATGAGGGACAATTTTATTTTTGTTAATAAAAATAATTATGCTCATATCACTTGTGTAAAAGAACTTCCTATTTTTCCATACAGAATATTATGCAACTAGTAATAAATCCCAAATTGTATTATTTGTCAAGCATCCACGTCATGAGCTACCCCAGAGAATACTAAGACCACTACAGAATAAACCAGAAAATAAAACCCATCAAAATGTCCCAAAGGAATAGCAAATATGAATAATCAATTTTATTTCTGAAAAGGGGGGATATCATTCTACAGTTCAAAAAATTTTTTAATAACTGAAAGTATTTGTTCTGGATTCTTTATTTAGAATAAAGGAATATAAGAATATAAAAAAAGGCTATAATCAGTAGTATTGTTGGGAAATAAATGAGATGGTTGTAATCAGCATACCAGCCAGTTTGCCTACCAAGTTCCACATTCCCTTTCAGCCTGCTCAATGTCTATTAATTTGTAGGTCCTTCTTCATAATTCTATAATTACCTGATTAGAATAGAAAAAGGAAGCACCTGTAAGCCAATCAGCCAAGTCACTGGTCAACAATCTCCAAATTCTCTCAAGATTTCATATGGAAGATTCATACACTAGTAGCAGGGTCTTGAATCAAAAAACTGTAATTTCACCAAAACAGAAGCAGGGAAATTGCTCTCCAGAGAGTTAGATAAAGTAAACTGTACTTTTGCTAGATAAGATATGTGGGGAAAGTTCCATTTCCTGATTTATTAATTTCAATTCATACAAAACTGGGTTGCACCTAGTTTCCTGCCCTTGAGTGTTTGTAGAAATCTTTGTTAGACTATGATAACAAATTGCTCTAATTTTAATAGCTTCTTTTCTCTCAAGAAAAGAACAGAATAAAGAACAAAAGACAAACAGCCTTATAAATACTATTGCATCCAGTAAGTTGGAAAGCAGCAAACTGGGCTTAAAATTGTAGTCTATCAGCTAGATAATGATGAACAACTGAAGACTTTTTGGGGGAAAATAAGTATCAATATTTATAAGGCATGCAATTGATATGTACTTGGCTCTGTTTTAAGAATTTCATAATACATAAAGATATTTAATTGTGGGAGTTAGGTTACACCTAACTTCCCAAGAATTGTGGGAGTTAGGTTACATCACCATCACTACCTAATGTATGAGGGAACAAAATGAAACCACCAGATATCAGGAAACACATCTTCTCACCACCATACACAATACGTTCCCTTATATTCCCAGAGGATGTACTAAAATAATTTAAGAGGGTGAACACACAACACACAAATCACAGAGTAGGCCATTCTATTTTCATTATATTCTATAAACCCATTGGTAAGATAAAAAAGAATTCTTACAAACGCTTCAGACCAGGAAAATCCAATTAAAACATGGACTTATATGAGGAAGATTTTAAACTATAGAAGCAACTTCCACAGCAGATGCCAGAATAGTCAGATGTTTTCCTCCTGCTAGTTTTCTGACACTTTTCAAAGAACTTACCTATTAAATCTAAATTTTCAAATTTACAGATGTCAAGTTATTCTTTTTTTTTTTTGAGAGAGGAAAGGTAAGTAGAACTACTTTATTGAGATGTAATTTATATACAGTAAAATGTTTTGTAGTGTATAGTTCTATAAGTTTTAACAAGTGATAACCACTGCCATCAGGATGTTGAACACTTTCATCACCCCAGAGAGTCCCCACATGTCCCTTTGTGGTCACACTCTAACAACTAGTCCTCCAACATCGTATACAATATGGACATTTACCACTTAGTCAAGATATTCTTTTTTTTAAATAAAAAGCAAATAATTTATATATAAATTTCACATCTCTGTAAGTCCCCAGGATTCACCCCCCCACCATTCCTCTCTGTCCCACCCACCGCCCCAAGTTGTGTCCTTCAATTTGGTTGTTAGCTTTTTTTGACTTTTCTTCATAGCTTTTTGTTTATCTTTCCCAAGTCACACATAAGAGTGAATCCATTTTGTGTCTGTCTTTATCTTTTTGACTTGTTTCTGCTAATATGATTTCTTCTAGATGCATCCATATGATCATAAATTCATCTAATTTGTCATTTTTAATTGATGAGTAATATTCCATTGTGTATATATACCACATCTTTTTCATCCATTCATCTGTTTTGGGACATTTGGGTTGTTTCCATGTCCTTGCAATTATAGTGCTGCAATAAACATCCGGGCACAAGTGTCCCTTTGACCCATACTGAGGTCTTCTTTGGGTAGATTCCCAGAAGAATATGGCTGGGTAAAATGGTAGTTTCATTTTCATTAGTTTCAGGGTCTTCCACACAGTTTTCCATAGTGGCTGGACCAGTTTCCCACCAGCAATGTAAGAGTGTTCCTTTCTCTCCACATTCATGCCAGCATTTGTTGTTGCCTGTTTTTTTTTTTTTTTTTTTTTTTTTTTTTTTGATGTGGGCCATTCTCACTGGTATAAGGTGGTATCTCATTGTGGTTTTGATTTGCATTTCCCTGATTGCTAGTGACATTGAGCAATTTTTCATGTGCCTGCTGGCCATTTGTAGTTCCTCTTTGGGGAAGTGTTTTTTTAGTCCTTCTCCCCACTTTTTGATTGGGCTTCTTGTTTTGCTTTTGTTTAGTTGTGTGAGTTCCTTGCGGATCTGCATTATTAATCCCTTATCACCCTTGTGGAGGGCAAAAATTTTTTCCCATTTGGTTGGGCTTCTTTCAGTTTTCCTGTTGTCTCTTTTGCTGTACAGAAGCTTTTTAGTTTGATGTAATCCCATCTGTTTATGTTTTCCTTCAATTTTTTGCCTTCTGCAGATGATTCCAGAAAGGGATTTCTGAATTGTACTTCATGGAGGGTTTTGTCCAAGTTTTCCTCTATGTATGTTATGGTTTCAGGTCTGCTAAGTCTTTTATCCATTTTGAATTGATTTTTGTACATGGTATGAGGGAGTTGTCTTGGTCCATTTTTTTGCATGTCTTGGTCCAGTTTTCCCAGCACCATTTATTGAAGAGGCTATCTTTGTTCCAATATAAGTTTTTCATGCCTTTGTCAAAGATTAGTTGACTATATATTTGTGGCTTTATTTCCGGACTCTCAATTCTGTTCCATTAGTCTGATTGTCAGTTGTTGTATCAGTACCATGCTGTTTTAAGTATTATGGCTTTGTAGTATAGCTTGAAGTCTGGAATAGTTAGGCCTCCATTCTCTCTTTTTTTGGAGAGGAGGTTTTTTTGATATTCGAGGTCTTATGTTATTCCATATGAATTTTTGTAATTTTTGTTCTATCTCTTTAAAGAATGTCATTGGAATTTTTAAGGGGATTGCATTGAATCTGTAGATTGCTTCTGGTAGGATGGCCATTTTGATGATGCTAATTCTTCCGATCCATGAGCAAGGGATGTCTTTCCATTTCCTTGTGTCTTCTTCTATCTCTTTTAGTAGCGTTTTAAAGTTTTCTTTGTATAGTTCTTTTACGTGTTTTGTTAGGTTTATTCCCAGGTACTTAATTGTTTTTGGTGCGATGGTAAATGGGATGACTTTTTAATTTCTTCTTCTTCTGCTTAGCTTTTTGCATATAGGAAGGCTACTGATTTCTGTGTGTTGATTTTGTAGCTGGCTACCTTAGTCAAGTTATTCTTAATATTTCCTCTAGAATTATAATTCTATAGGGTCTATGGGGTTGACCTCACCTTCATTCCTGATACTGATAACTTAAAATCTCTTTTCTACCTTACTGGGTAGATTTCCTAAAAGTTTAGCAATTACTTGCTTTAATCTTTTAAAAAACACCAACTTTTAGATTTGCTGTCTTTCTTCAAGGGTAAATTTTTCAATTTAATAATTTTTCACAGTTTTAAGTGTTATTTTAATTGTTTTACATTTTATTTTCTTTGGATATATACACCCCATAAATGAATGAAACCATCCAATAACTGTTTTTCACTTTCTGATTTTGTTCACTTATCACATCCATTAATTTCATTTCAAAGGGAACTATGTTACCTTTTATCATATTGAGCAGTAATTTTTTGAGTTTATATACCACAGTTTCTATATCCAGCAATTTGCTGGTGAGTATTTGCTTTGATTCCCTGTCTTGGTTATTGTGAATACTGTTGCTATGAATATAGGAGTTTTTAAGTTTTGGTATTAGCTTTAACAAAGATTTTATCAATTTTGTTTATCTTTTCAAAGAATCAGCTCTTGGTTTTATCGATCCTTTGTATAACATTTTGGTTTCTATTTTGGTTATTTCCATTCTGTGTTTTATTATTTCCTTCCTTCTATATATTTTTTTTTGTTTGCTTCACTTGTTCTTTTTCTAGCACCTTCATATCTAAAGCGGTGTGTTTGAGACTATTCTTATTTATGTGGGCTTGTAATGTTATTTATTTCCTTTTATGTACTTACAACTTATTGCTGGTATGGATCATCATCTTGTGAATATACAGTCTGCATTTTATTGCTCATTTCATTTTTGCTATTGTCCTAATGTTTCTGATTCTGTGCTTCTTACCTTGTTTGAGGTCTTTCATGTACAAAACTTCTTTCAACATTTTGCATAGTGTGGGAAGCCACCAAATGGACAAGAAGTCTGCCATGAATAAGGAGAACACTCCTACTCATTCTTATCTAACTTCAGCATACAGAAGGTGGATTTGCAGATTTCTTCCCAGTGAATGGCTGTCCTCTATCCTCCTATGATTAACTCACCTAAGAGACATCTCCCAAAAAGATAATGATGTTTGTTTGCCCCCACAGTGTTTCCTGCAAGATAATGACTTCTCTACCCCGATGTGCTATATACCACAGGGTCTTGTGTTTTAGCTTTTTGTTATTTGCTACCGCATTGTAACCATTCCTTCACAGGGTATATTAGAACTTCTGGAGTCAAATAAATTTGGCTATTACCTGAGTGTATGCTCGTGCCCAATCTGACTGAGTCATCTCTGTCTCTGACCATTCAATTTCTCTGATATGATTTCTTCTTCATTTCACCTGTGGCTTCTAACATCTGGCACCCAACATGGGGCTGCTAGAATAGGGGCTTCTCGCTCTCTTATTTTAAACCTCTCTACTCTTTGTTACCTTTCTGGGAGCTAGAGAACCTCCCGAACTCATGGCCTCTCAGCTGCCAGAACTCAACCTGAGGCACCCTTTCCTTTGGGTGCATGGGCCTTTGCAGCTTCCAATGTCACGTGAGCAGGATCCAGCTCTGACCTGAGCTGGTATTGGTTTTTTTCTAGTAATCTCACTTTGTCTTTGTCTAAAATGCTATACATCTGCTGAGGAGGAACAAAAGGCAAAAAAGTGACAGCCATGAACTGTGAATGGGAGAAAGCTGAGTGATCCAGGAATGCGCAGGCACTCAGACCTGGTAAGCATGGGAAATTTCCAAGGAGGGGAAAAGCTAAATGAACAATTTGTAGAAATAATACAGCAGATGTTAAAGTCCATGGGACAGAAGTATTCTAGAAATGATATAAAAAACAGCTTAAAATTTGCCTTATTTGCCTTGAACTGTACCCTAAGCTAGGGAAACATGGTTCAGTGAACTCTGGCACCTGGGAGAGCATGGATAAAGTGCCTGGGACCACCTACATAATGCCACCCAGGGCTGGCACCATTATTCCCAATGTGCTCTATTATATACCAGTGTTTACAGGAGTTAGGTGCTGATGATAAGGAAGTTGACAGGGAGCTTCACTGCACTGGTGGGATAGAAAAAAATTGCCAAATTTGTGGGCAGGGACCACATGGGCACAAGCCCAGAGGAAAAGTAAAATTTTGCCAGACTTGAGGACAAGAACTCCACTGGCCTATGCCCAAGTCACACATGAGATCTTTCTAGTAGAAGTTAAGGAGCCCCCAGTAGCTACAGGAGAATCTGAGGTTTCACCTCCTATTGAGTCACCATCTTACGATCAGGAAATAGGAAAAAAGAGAACTGACTGGTTGGCTGCCCACTATACAAAATTATTAGATGGAATGGCCACATTGCAACTAGGGAAAGAGCTCAGTAGCACTGAGGACTTTATTCCTGAGGTCTTCCTTGTTATCATAGATAGAGACAACCAAAATCAAGCTCACTCCCAGCAAGAACCCTGGGATTATAATACTCTCCAACTCTCCACAGGGTTCGAGTCA
Source organism: Uropsilus gracilis (assembly GCA_004024945.1). Taxonomy (NCBI): domain Eukaryota; kingdom Metazoa; phylum Chordata; class Mammalia; order Eulipotyphla; family Talpidae; genus Uropsilus; species Uropsilus gracilis. The sequence goes on along the minus strand of PVHY01000140.1, from coordinate 72,800 downwards.
GTAATTAATGTAATTAATGATGGTGCAAATGCTTCATTTACATTCTTGCTAATTTAGAAGCTTGCTGGACAGCTTTTTGTTCCATGGAACTGGAGAATTTTGTGTAAGGCAGTCCTGATCAACAATATATGATATGGCCTGCAGCATACTGTGATTGCTGTGATAAGCAGGCAGTGAGAAACAGCATGACAATCCTGGTATAACTCAGGAGATGCTGCATGGTATAGTTGAGTGGAGTGGTCCTATCAGGCATGCCTCTAGAAACTAAGACTATCTGATCAGGTGAGACAGTGTGCCGGTACTGCATGGCAGCACATTCTAGATAAGGATGGGCCACAAAAGGCACTTCAGCATTTGAAAGGAACCTAAAGAAATCTTTGCAGTGTTTTATACTAGGATTCGCCAGGCAGTAGAACAAAGAAGCCAAAATAAAGAAGCCATAAATGCTTTAATCCGCACTCTTGTGTATGATGGGACTACTTCTGAAGTCTAATCAGTCTTAAGAAATTACAGGGAGAGCAGGGTTGATGAATGGATAAAAAGAACTCAGTACACTGGAACATACGCTTATCAGGCAGAGTTACTGGCTGCCGGCCTTAAGGCTTGGAGCCAACCTGCTTTAAGTGTGGAAAGCCCCAACATTTTAAAAGATATGTAGATCAACTTCCAAAGAATCCAAAAAAACCGGGTCTCTGTCACCGATACAGAAAAGGCAATCACTGGACCCTGTTCAGGAAACTTAAAAAGTGGCAACCTCCAGCCCTGCCCCAAGGATGAATGAAGGTTTGCACACTGGTTTCACTGCCATAGCTGCCACTTCCACCAGCCCAACGCACCACACCACAGAGTGCTGGTATTGATCTAGCAGTCACTGAAGAAGTTGTAATATTTCCCGGAGAACTGCTGTGGGCCATACCAACAGGACAGAATAGCTTAGTCCCTCCAGAGCATTGTGGTTTAATCACTGGCAGAAGCAGCATTGCTCTTCAGGGGCTAGTAGTCCATCCCAGCATAGTTGATGCCAACTAAGGTAATGTTGTTGGGATGGGATTGGCACATCATGCAGAAAAAAGAGTCCATAGCCCAGTTAATTGTCTTGCCTGTCAATTTAGATCCTTCAGCTAGTTCTGTCCACAGAGAAGAAACGGGGGGCAGCACAGATGCTTTTCAAATATAAAGACTTAGCACCAGGCACGGTGGCTCGTGCCTGTAAACTTCAGTCTATGAAATGGCCAGGGCTAGATTGCGGTTCGAGTCCCACCTGGGGCCCGCAGCAAGACCTAGTTCCAAAAAAATAGCTGGGTGTGGTGGTGCACGCCTGTCATCTCAGCTACCTGGGAAGCTGAGGCTGAGGATTGCTTGAGTCTGTGGTACCCCAGGAAATGAGAGCCTGGGCAAAAATAGCGAGACCTTGTTTCAACAAACAAACAAACAAACAAACAAACAAACATAAAGACTTCAGAAAAAACCTCTTATAAAATTAGTAATAAAAGGTGTGAATTTAAACAAAAAAGGTATGAATTTTGAAATCTAATAAGATACTGGCACAGTTGCTTCTGTTATCCCACAGCATTTATGGCCCCAACAATGGCCTGACAGAGATGTCCTGGAACAATTAATTGGCATAGGAGTTTCTTCTGGTAAAGTTAAAATCACCCAACAGTGGCTACCTTTTATAAATTCTGAGGGAAAGTAAGGCCATGTGCAATTTTATATTGTACCTGGTATAAAAAGATGCCTATGCAGTCGAGACATTTTAACCCAGCTCAACTTTGCGCTAAATAGTGAGCACCCCTAATGGGTTTCGTTGACATATGTCCACCTGGAACCTATCCCAATACAGTGGATGACTGATCAGCCAGCTGGGTGGATCAGTGGCCCCTAACCAAACAGAGGCTGGAACAGATATATATCTTAATTCAGGAGCAGTTAGAACAAGATCATATAGAAGTTAGTAACAGCAGGTGGAACAGCCAAATTTTTGCTATACCCCCAAAATCAGGGAAGTAGAGATTACTTCAAGACTTGAAAGTAGCTAACGCTGTAATGAAAGCTATGGGACTCCTGCAACAAGGAGTCCCCTCCGCAAATATGATTCCTAGACACTTCTGTATTATGATCCTTGACCTTCAAGATTGCTTTTTCACAATTTCCTTAGATAGCACAGACAAAGAAAAGTTGCCTCTACTGTACCTTCTGTTAATAATCAATCCCCAGCATTATGATATCAATGGAAGATCCTCCCCCCAGGAATGAAAAACAGACCTACAATTTGCCAGACATTTGTTTTCCAAACAATCTATACCATAATAAAAAATAATTCTTCTCTTGTCATGTGCCAGTATATGGATGATATTTTACTAGCACATGCTAATCCTGTCCAGTTAACAGAGGCTTTTTCACAGATACAGAGAGTCTCAGAATCAGCCAGGTTAAAAATCGACCCTGAAAAAATACAATAGCGCCAGAACTATAGATATCTAAGACATTTAATAATAGGAGATACGGTAACTCCACTGATGTAGCCACCCGTTTTATGTCACACATATTTGGGTCTTCCAGGACCACTAGCCTATGGAAATGCCTGTGTAGAGGCCTGTGTAGAGGGTCTGTCCCTCCCTCTCACAAGTTTATGTTTGAGATATTGTTCAGTGCTGTCCCACCTGTGTCATCCAGTCCCCAGATCTTCCACAACCTGAGATTAAGCCTGTGGGCACAGCCCCCAATGAGCTGTGGTAGATAGATGTCATTCATGTCCCTGACAGCTAGCTAAAATTTGTACATCTCGGTTGACACCTTCTCAAGGGTCATATTCACCTCAGCTCCTATGGGTAATACAGCCTCCAATGTCATTAAACATCTTTGGAAAGTCTTTGCTTATATGGGAGTACCACAAAAGATAAAAACAGATAACAGGCCAGCATATACAAGCTCAACTGTGTCTCAATTCCTCCAGCTGTGGGACATTCAACATGCCATAGGCATTCCTTACAACCCACAAGGACAAGCAATCATTGAGATAGCTAATCAGACCCTTAAAAGACAGCTGCTTAAACAAAAAAGGGGAAGTGGACCAACTTCTAATGAAGATCCCCATGTCTCGCTTGCAAAAATATTATTAGTCATTAACATTTTTTCAGACAGAGGTCTACAAGGTGAAGCCCCATTTCACAAAAGATTCACATAAAAAAGATCAAGAAGACAAGCCAGCCCCTATGGTAATGTGGATGGACCCCTTGACCAAACAATGGTCTGGTCCAGCCGAAGGAAAGAAGTTTTGCTTGTCTTATTACAGATAATGGAGAATGGTGGTTCCTCCTCTGATGGATCAAGCCTTGCTGAAGTCTAGGAACAGGTGAGACAGTTAAAGATCAACCAAGGGCAGGGATGGAAAAGGACACTGAGGACAGAAATGGAGAACCACAACTTGGACTTTAAGTTCCTTTGAAGCTATCCCCCCTTAAATTCATTTAATTTGTTCTGGTTTAATCCCTTAAATTGGGGGACCCATTTAATTTTTAATGTGTTTATTGCTACCATTATCTTGATAATAATTCTTCTCTTACTAGGATTACTTTGCACCTCTTACCAAACTGCTGATGTCTCTTGGGTCATGTTAAAAAAAAAAGGGGGGGGGAAATGTGGGAAGTCATAAATGGGTACAAAGTATGCCATGAATGAGACCACTCCTATTCATTCTTATCTAGCTTCAGCATACTGAAGATGCATTTGCATTTCTTCGCAGTAAATGGCTGTCCTCTATCCTCCTATGATTAATTCACCCGAGACATTTCCCAAAAAGATAATGATGTTTGTTTGCCTCCACAGAGTTTCCTGCAAGATGATGAGCCTCCTACACCTATGTGGGCCATTCCACAGAATCCAGTTTTTTACCTTTCTTTTTGTTACTGCATTGTAAACATTCCTTCACAAGGTATTTAAGAACTTCTGGGGTCTAATAAAATCGCCTACTAGCTACATACTTGCCAAACCCCAGTCTGACTGTTCTCTTTCTCTCATGTGATTTCCTCCTCATGTCACCCATGGCTTCTGACAGTGTAGGGCAAATCTGGTGGCACTAACTCCATTAGGTTTTGTTTGTCTGGGAAAGCCTTTATTTCTCCATCATATTTGAATACATTGGGGGAGATAGTATATTCATGGGTGTGGTTTTAACTTTTTTAGAATTGTGAATGTCACTCAACTTCCAGACTATAGGGCTTCTGCGGAGAAGTCTGATTGAAGCCTGCGGGGTGACTGGTTTTATTTTTTTGTATCATTTTTTAAATTGATGTAAAAAATGACTTAAAAAACTGCATGTGGTTCATGGGTGGTGGTTCATGGGTGGAGGTTCATATCTTTTCAGATATCTGTTACACTACACCCACTATCAAAGCGCTCATAATTGCCCAACATGTTGTGGACACTATGTCACTCCCCCTCTTTGTTCCTCCCCGGATTTCACCTGGTAGCCTCAATTCTATAGTCAGGTTTCAAGGGTTGGTTTTGGTTTAGTTTTGTCTGTTTCTTTGCTTTGCTTCTTTATATTTCATAGTAGTGAAATTATTAGTAGTTGTCTTTCACCTTGTGACTTATTTTGCTAAGAATGCCTTGCACCTCTATTCATGTTGCCACAATGGCAACAGTTGATCTTTTTTTTTTTTTCTTTTGAGACTAGGTCTCACTATTTTTGCCTGTGGAACCACAGGCTCACATTGCCCAGTACCACAGACTCAAGCAATCTCCAGCCTCAGCTTCCCAGGTAGCTGGGATTATAGGCACATGCCACCACGTCCAGCTATTTTTTTTGGAACTAGGTGTCACTACGTTGCCCTGAGTAGGATTCAAACTGCGACCCCTAGTCCCCACCTTGGCTTCCTAGACTTCCACTTACAGGTGTGCACCACCATGCCTGGTCTTTTTTTTTAAGCTAAAGAATATTACTTGTGTATATGTACCACCTCTTTTTAATCCATTCATTTTTTGTTGGGCACTTGGTTTCCACAGCTTGGTTATTGTAAATAGTGCTGCAATGAATACAGGACTGCATATGGTGACTTCAAATTAGTGTTTTCATATTCATCAGATGGATGCCTAGGAGTGGAACTGCTGGATCATATTGCAGATCTATCTTTTTCTAATTTTAATATAACGAGAACTCTCCTTTCTATTTTCCATAGGGGCTGGACAAGCCTATATCCTTACCAACAGCATATTCCTTTTCCTCTATACTTTCATGAGCATTTTTTTTTTTATTTTCTTGGGAGGAGTCACTGTCACAAGTTTAAGGTGGTATCTCATTGTGGTCCTGATTTACATTTCCCTAATAATAAGTGATGATAAACATATTTTCCTATGCATGTTGACACTTTGGAGAACTATTTAGCTCTTCTGCTCATTTTTGATTGTTTATTTTCCTTTTGTTGAGCTCTTTATAGATCTTGAATGTGTGCCCCTTGTCAGATGTATGACATGGCAAACACTTTCTCCCACTGAGAGGGTTGATTTTTGTTTTGAGGTCCATTTATTGGCTGTATAAAATATAGCTCCATTTGTTTATTTTTTTCTTGTTTACCATGCTTTTGGAGATGGAGCCATAAAAACTTTACTGAAACTTATGCCACAGAGTGTTTTGCCTGTTTTCTTCTATATACATATATATATATATATATATATATATATATATATATATATATAATGCTTTCCAGTCTAACATGAAGTCTTTATTCCATTTGAGTTAATTTTTGTGTGTGGTGTGAGTAGACATCTAGTTTCTTTTTTCTTTCTTTCTTTTTTTTTTTTTTGAGACTAGGTCTCGCTATTTTTGCCCATGGAACCGCAGGCTCTCATTGCCTGGGGTACCACAGACTCAAGCAATCCCCAGCCTCAGCTTCCCAGGTAGCTGGGATTACAGGCGCATGCCACCATGCCCAGCTAGTTTTTTTTGGAACTAGGTCTCACTACGGGCCCCAGGCAGGACTCGAACCGTGATCCCTAGCCCCAGCTGCTTCATAGGCTGAAGCTTACAGGCACGAGCCACCGTGCCCGGATTGACATCTAGTTTCATACTTTTGCATGCATCTGCCCAGTTTTCCCAATACCATTTCTTGAAGAGACTTTTCCTTCTCCGATGTGTATTCTGGTTTCTATATCAAAGATCAGCTCTCCAAAAAAGTATGCATTCATTTCTGAGCTCTCAATTTTATTCCATTGATCTGTGTGTCTATATTTATTTCAGTACTATACTTGCTTTATTTCTATCACTTTGAAGTGATAGTTTGAAGTCTGAGGTATGAAACTGCTACTCTTGCTCTTTTTGTGTGTATCAGGATTGCTTTGGTTATTTGTGGTCTTTTGTGTTTTTATGTGAATTTTAGTAATGTTTGTTCTGTATCTTTTGAAGAATGCCATTGAAAATTTGATAGGGACTACATTGACTGATACATTAAGTGCAATGGCCATTTCAGTGATGCTAGTTCTTCCAATATTTGGACAGTAAACACCTTTCCATTTTTTTGTATCATCTTCTATTTCTTTTAATAATGTCTTATAGTTTTCACTATATAGGTCTTTTACCTGTGTTTACTTTTAGGTATCATCCTGCCAATCTCTGTTTTCTATCATTTCTGACACTTGTGGTAAATTTCACAATTTATGACTGATCTCACAAAGGCTAGAAGGGCAAAGGAGGGCTCAGTCATTGATTATCAACTAATTGATCAAAGCATCTGGGATCCCTAAAATGCTGGAGTAAGAAGAAACAATGTCCTGAAGTGGATAAATATCATACCCAAGCAGAAAGTGTGTCACATCCAGAAAGTATTTGAAAAATACAAGAACTATAGCCCTTATGACACCAAGGAGAATATAAGGAAGGAGGTCCATTTTATTAAGAACCCCAATTTTTTGCCTTGAAGGCAAGGCACCTTATGATAAAGTCTTAATTTGAATCACTGTTTATATAGTGAAGTGGATATGTTGAAAATCAGGCCTGAATTCATGAAAAATTACAGCATGTTCTTCGACTCCTATATCCAGCAAGATACCGAATGCTACTTCCAGAAAATGTTGTTCCAATGTGGTGGGGATGACTGAAGGGTGCAGCAGATAGAGATTCCAGGAGTAGAACTCCAGGCTCCACTAACAGTTCCAGAAATCAGCTTACAACTACAGCCACTTATTACTGCCCTTTCTGTGCAGTCTTTAAGCAACTGAATGCTTACTTCAGTTGCCTAAGCATTGCCTGCATTTCCTGTCTAATCTCTCCCTATAGACAAATAAATGAACATTACTATTAGTTGAAAGAAAATCTATGCTGTGAAACACTTTGCATCTAATGTTTTATGTTACAGCTTTTACTTTTAAAAAGTTTACTATTTTGTGGTGATTATGAATAGGACTGTTTTCTTTATTTGATTCTCTTGTTTGATTTTTGCAATTAAGAATGCAACAGATTTTCATATACTGGTTTTACAGTCTGCCAGTTCAGTGTACTGATTTACTGTTTCTAATGGTTTTGATGGAGCCCTTAAAGTTTTCTATGTAAATTACCATGCCATCAACAAATAGTGACAGTTTCACTTCTTTCTCATTCAATTTCTTTTATATCTTTCTCTTGTCCAGTTACACTACTTAGGATTTCCAATTCTCTGTTGAATAGTATGGGTGGTAAAAGTGGACAACCTCAAATCTTACCTAGGAGAAAAACTTTCAGTTATCACTGAAAATCTGTGGCAACTCTTTTTTTTTTTTAATGAACATCTCAACTTTATTTTACTGAAATGAAAGTTTAAATTGGAAATCAGCATAACCTCAGATGTGTAATGAAAATCATCATCATCGTCATTGAAACTACTCATTTAATGCAATTTGTAACCTTAATCTAGAGCCATGAATAAAACAATAGGATCATCTATCTAGTTGATCAACAATAATAAAACAATAAAATAAAACAATAGGATCATCTATCTAGGATCATGTGGCAACTCTTATACCTTCCTACTATCTATCTTTCTCAGAGTAGATTTATTTTTTCTTCTGGTAGGCAGAGGAGGGACTTGAAAATTACTCTGCATCATTTAAGTGCACCATATTTAGGTCTTAAATTGGCTGGACCTCATCTGACCTTCCTTTACTTCTCAGGTGGAACCTTTCTGGGGTGCAAATAAAAGCTTGTGTTTGCAGGGCCCTTCCAATTCTCTAACTTCTAACACAAGTCTCCCTGCCTCTAGTACAAGCTATAAAAATCTTTGATCAATGTGTTTAGCTTCCTATTTGCTGTATTCAGTATGGCTTATGAGACTCCGAGCTTCATATAAATATGATTTAGCATGCACATCAAAGGAAAAATGCATGCATAACTTCAGGCAAAATTGTCTGCAATTCTCTCCTTTTGATTAAGTTCTGATTTTACTAGCAGTTCCATACTCCCAGTTTTCTTTAGAACAGAAACAGTCATCTCCTATCACTCAAAGCACTTTCTGATTAGCTTCTATAACCATGATGTGAACAGACAAACGCTCTTAGACTAAAAGCCAAGATGAGTGTGGGGTATACCTTGTGCACCAGTCTTCTCTCCATAATTTTGGTCACTAAAGTTCTTATACCTTGATTGTCCTCTTATACATTAAACTTGTCATTTTGTGTATTTTACATAACTTTATAATTGTTTTGGGCAGAATTCCTTGATATAAGGTATTGTGTCATTATTGACTATTGACATTCCTCCTTCTGCACTTCTGCATTCTCCATTCTGCACTAAGTTAATCTTTTAAAAATGTAAATTAAATCACAGTACTCTACCAATTTTAACAAAATAAAAAAGAAGTCCTTGATTAGCCTTCCACTGCATTGAGAATGAAACCTAAACTCTTAATTATGACCAAATGTTCTATTTTATAAGTTGGTCAATATTTGCACAGCACAATTCTCCCCATTAGTCACATCCTGGTTCAAATGTTTCTTCATCAAAGGCATCCCTAACTATCCAACCTAAAGATAGATATGCTGCCTCTCCCACCACTTGTCTATTTTGGAATAGAAATAGTTTCTATTTTTTAGTTTCATTTTCTGAGATCATATATGTATTTTTTTGTTGTATGAATAAAAAGCAACATACATAATATTTGCCCTTTGGTCATCTTTTTCACCACTGTCCTCAGTATTGACAACAGTTTCTAGCACATTATAGACACTCATTATAAACACTTGTTAAATACTGGATAAAAAGTGAAGAACTAAAGTAACTTACAGCTATTAGATACTGGAGTCACCCATGAGAAGTGCAGAAAAGGAATGATATGAGGAAAATAATACTTTACAAAAACTTACATCAAGTTAGTGTGTTAAATGAATACTGACAGGACCACTGACAGGAAACATCAAGTGGTGGTTAAAAGAGGAGATAAAATTTGTGAGTCATAATAGAAAGTGGTTATTAAAGCACTCTTTGCAATTATTGTAAAGTTCTAGTATTCAAGATGCCTTGTGACTATCCTTCTGCTATCAACTTTATTTGTACTTTATCTGAAACTTACTGTTTTAGCTACATTTCTATTTATTGTCACTAAGATTTTTGTTTCACCTTTTAAACCTGAGATATTTAGTTGATGTATGAAAATTATTTTATTAAATTTTGACATGATTTTTCAATTTCATCAAACAAAATTTCTCTGAAAGAAAAACATTGCTAAATAAAAATGTGTGCAGGAATAATAACCCCAGATTACACTTTGGAAAAATTATTATATATTTTTGTTATTTATATAGACACATAATTTATGTTTTTAATTGTGAAATAATGCTTGGTTTCTTGGTCTTAACTTGTACTTATCTACCTGTAATCTTTATATTCAACTTACATTTCACTCTGTGATTCTTTTTTTTTCCTTTCAAAGAAGTGTTGAAAATAGTGTAGAAAGTTATTTGGCAATCCAATAATAATGAAAAAAACCTTCCCAAACTAAAGCTGCTATAGCTTATTGTTAGTTACTTAGACTTCACAATCTTAAATATTAGCGAGAACCCCCCAAAAGATTTCATAAAGGTTTTATTTATAAATATTTACTATTCCAGAGTTCAAAACAGGAACTTAAAAAATATTAGGTAATTCAAAATAATAACCCGTTATGCTAACATTTTTACGAAAATAACTATCTTTTTCTAAACAAAAATACTAGTGAAAATGGCTCTATTTTACATACTTTGGGTCTTTTTAATTACTTAGGTTAAAAAAAGTAATTGATCTGCTTTTGCATTTCATTTGTTAAAACATGAATTTGATTGAGATATATGAATATTGTCTCATACAGATATACCATTGGAAAAATGAGTCTTTTAAATAACCTTTTCAGATAATTTTGGATCATCTGATTTTATATCAAAACACAGTAAGTGATAATTTTTTAAGTTAATTTATTTTGGAGCTTATAACCATATCAATGAAAATTTCACACTACCTTACATTAAATTTATCAGTATATTTTCTATCTAAATGCCCACAAATGGTTCTGTAATTCCATGTATCAGTTATTTGGAAAGTAAATTATGCAGGTCTACCAAATGTTGACATGTTTACAAACAAGTGAAAAAATGCATTTCAAAATCAATGTTATCAGAAAAGTGATTATTTACCAGTGAAAAGCAATAAAATTTAGGATGGTAAATACAAGTTTTCCAAGCTTCTAATTTTTACTGGAAAGCTTTCATTTTATTATTTACAACAAATACTGTCAGCTGTTGTCCTTGAAGTAACAGGCTTACTCTGTTCATTTTTATTCAAGAAATGCCTACCAAATGCTTATGTCTAAAACATAGTTTGTACATTTTTCTTCTATTATTCTTTCATTTATGTAATGTTGGTTTAGAAAACTGTGTATGACTCAAAGGAAGACTTTTCTTCAAATAAAAATAATCTTGCATGGGAAAAGTTTCATTTTCAGCTCACAACACAAACAACTACATGTGTGTATTTCCTTGAGAGACTATATCAATATTGTAAAAATACTTTGTGTTCTATTTGTAACTCAGAATATTAAAAATATAGGCACAGAAGATAGAAATTTAATAAAATTAGCAATGTTAACTGTATCATCATGGACATTTTGAAGAAACTAGATTTGTTTGTTTTTTAAACTCAGTGCATGATAAGAAAACTCAATGACTACTGGTATAGTTTGATGCTGGTACTTTAATTTGTGCAAAGGCAGCAGAAACTTTTCTCACCACTGCTTCTCCTTAGCAGAACAAATATCAACACAAAGAAAAAAATCAGGTAATATCTTGATTTTAATGAAAATAGTTTTCATATCTTAGACACCCTGGATTCTGTAGGGCATATTCAAGTTATTCATAAAATGTAGAAACTTCATGAAATAGGAAACATTTATAGTGCTTTCTAAAATGACTAGCATTGAGCCAAGATAAGGCAACAGTAAAGATTCAAGAACTTTCTAAAGTAATTACATGCAATTTTTTAAAAAAGGTAAACAGGTCTCTGAAAGATTAAGATTTGGTCAAGTACTTAACAACAACAAAGAAAACAAAATATTCTACATAGTGAATAATGAACAATTTTCCATTTAGGTCAAAAATACTTATGACTAAACACACTGCATATTATGATGTATATCTTACCTTAGCTCTAGAGGAACTGACATTTTCCATATTTTCAATGCTGCAGATACAATTCTGTGAAACTTTCCGGCAAGCCACTCTGATATAGTCCCAGAAGCTACGAGGACTTTCATAACCAAACCAGGTTACTTGACCTTCAGGAAACAAATTGTAATACAAAATAAAACTAGACTAGAAAACTGAAAAGACAAGAACACTAAAATTCTGAAACATGAAAGACAACATAGTGTGCTATATATATAGTGGAGAGGGCACTAACCTTGGTATAAAAAAGTCTTTAGTCCTATTATAAGTTTAACTAGTTAAATAACTTTGGGGAATTTATTTAATGGACATGGATCATAAGTACTGTTAAAGGAATAAAACTAAAGTTAAAAAGGAGTCTAGAGTTTAAAGAAATTCCTGCAGCAATGTCTTACTAGTCTAATAAAGTCTTTTAGATAGTACACAGAAAAGTTTCATTGTGGTCAAGTTAAGCATTAGTCTAAATGTCAATAGCTAAATTTTAAAGTTTTCTCTAAAACAAACAGAAGGGAAAACACCTTTCCTCTTCTGTATAGGGATATTAAAAAAAAACACCCAATATGTAGTCTATCATATAATAATATCAACCAGAAGGCTACATTTCTATAATCTCTCACTCTCATCTATAAAGTCATAAAGCTCCACTTTATCATTCATCTGCTCCCTTCTAGTCTCAACCCATGAAAAGTCCTTCGGATTTGTGCCATTCTAACTGATGTGGTTATTTTACAAGTCTTTTCATGAACAAGTGTTCCAATTGTATCTTATATTAGTATTAACAGAAATGTGGAGGGCCTGAGTACTAGGTCCACAGAATCATTTTGTACTCAGTATTAAAAAAACAAACAAACAAACTTTAACTATGTTTTTCCATTGAGGTAATGTTGGTTTCAACACTGTATATGAATTAAGAGATTAGGCTGACACTTCTTCAGATGTGTAACCATACCTCACCCACCATCAAAGCACTAATAGTCCTCTACCATAATCCAATGGGCCCTCTCCCCACTTTGCTCCCTAACCCCACCTTCCCATGCTGGTAGCCTCAATTTCACAGTTCTATTTATAGAGTTGGTTTAGTTTTGCCTTATCTTTTGTCATTGTTTTTAAATGAGATATGAAAGCTATCTGAATTCTGTTTTCAGCTGTCTGTCATGATTAGTCTTACCTAGGAAAGTTGTTTCAATCTTATTGTAGGAAGATGAGCTTTTACATTTTTTCAAATTATACTTGTTTTGAACTAATTATCTCAACTCTTCCTTTCCCCAAAACATAAATAGGTGTTTTGGGTGTGGGGAGAGGGGAAAAAAATGAAAAGTTGTTTTTGTTAGCAAATACCATTTTAGGAGAATAACTTGAACTCATATTTTAGTTCAAAATCATAAGAATAACTGGGTTGTTTTTAAGAAATACCCAGGCCTGGTCTTCACGCACACTCAAATGAAATAATCATGTTTTGGGAAGAGGCTCTGGTATTGATATTTTTAAGAAGATTCTTGTGATATTACTAATATACTTATTGTTAATCAACCAATAGAAATCCTACAAAAGACCATAGGTATTTCTCCTTAGAATTTAGGACATTTAAAAAGTCTTCTTTGTATGAATCATACGTGATCTGTATAGTAGGTTGATACCTGTTTTTGTGTGACTTAAGACTCTGTGCTTACTTATCCTTATAATTTTCTGTATATCTGATCACCTTACATCAATGGTAAAACCACTAAGGTAGGGGTTGTTTCTGAACTGTCTTTAAATTAACCCCCAGCATTTGACAAAGTATTGGATCACAATTCAATAAATACTTATTAGACAAATGTTTGGTAAGTCAGCATAAAACAGGACCTCTTATTTGGAATATATATAGATATTCTTATAGTAACATATGCAATTATATTTGGCATTAAAATGTCTATATGCTTACTAAAAACATCAAAGTTTCTGGACAAATACATTTAATTTCAGTATATGTAAGTAAGAATATAAAAGCATCTACAAGTTCTTACTCAAAAATCTGGAGTTTTAAATCTCTTTAAATATCAAAAATCTATGGAGTTTTAAATCTCTTTAAATATCAAATTTTATTATCTATAAGAATGCTTATATTCTCTACTTTTCCTATCAATCTCTACTCATCACTTTCTTTCACCCCTTATCTTCTTTTGAGCTAAAAAGTAGTCCCTGGTAAAATATTTTAGTGGAGTTCATCTTTAAGGTAATTTTCATGTCATCAAGTTGTTAGTTATTTGGAAGGAGGCAGGAATGTTGCTGGTTAAGAACATGGGTTTCAATAAGTGAACAAACAAAATAATAAAAACAAATATTTAGATTCTGATGGAAGAATAATGGTTGAGAGGGGAATGAGTGGGGAATGAGAGGGGAGTAAGAGGGGTAGGAGGGCTGAATGGCTGGTGGCAGATGGTAACTGGACATTTGATGCTAGGTATGCTTACATATATTTAGTTACTGAGATGAGAAAATGTACTCCTGAAACTCAGAGTGTTGTAAATTAATGTCATCTTAATTTTAAGATAATATTATGAGCTTTTGAGTTGGCTGGAACTGAATAAGATTACTTTGTAACTATGCAATCTTGAGCCAATAACTTTATAAACAAGAGTTTCTTCTATTCTCGACAATGATAGAATCTACCTGATAATACTGCAGTAAGGATTAGCTTAGATAATATATTTGCAGTAGCCTATAATATAATACACACATTCAAATTATTACAACTGTAATTTATTATTATCACAAACAGTTAAGGTTCTTAAGCTCCTCTTAAACCACAAAGTGGGAATGAGTTGCAAAGTTTACTTTTTTCCCATTTTGTTCAGAATCTAGGAAAAAATATTAAAATGTTCTCCCTAATCCAATCTTTTCTCATATACACAAATGTTTCTAGTTTCAACTAATTTCCTTTGGCGTCTATTAATTGGGTCAGTCATATTTTTCAAATAAGAAGTATAGTTGTCATATTTCCCTCAAGATATGGATACTAAATAATGGCAGGGAGAATCACAAGGTTTATTTGGTAACTTATCTTAAACCTTTTCATGAATTTCATAGGCTGAGGGAAATAATTTATGAGAAGTTTTAAAGCAGAGCTGTCAAAAACCAAATGAATGTAATGAAGTCCCATTCTGGAGGCGAGGAAACAAAAACAAAAAAACTGCAAATGTAGGCTTAGGTTCAACAGAAGGAACAAGCACTAAATCCTTAGGAGTTCTAGTATGAATAGGTTATTTTATCTACAAGATTGAAAATATAATGACAAATTCTCTACATTACAAGCTGAGAAACTACACATTTAACAAAATGACTTCTTAGTATCGTCAGAGGCTGCCAGCCAAGACCGGATAGGACTCATGACTGTAAAATGAAGAAAACTTCATTTTACTATATTATCTGGCTTCAAAACACTAAAGACAAAACTAACATGACAAATGTCCAGAGAGCAAAGAGCAGCTTCTCCATTCCCCCAATATTTACCTTAAAAAACATTCCTTAAAATCTACCAACATTGTATGGGTAAATCCCCTGCCAGCCATTATCTCACAAAAGCTAATGTTTTTTTCCCAAATTTTATTACCTTAGCTATTTGTCTTCCCTAGTTAATTAGTTGTAAAACATTCTTAGATACCTTTCCCCTCCTTACCTAAACCCTATAAAAGGCATAGTAATTTACCTTAAAATTGCTACCAGCCATGCTTCTAATAGCCTACAGTCTGTGTTAATCTCTCTTGCTCATCCTTTCTTCCAACCCTGCTCCTGGCTCTTTACAAGTATCATTCATAGGTCTTAAATAAACCAACAAACTAAATGTGAAGATATCTTGGTTAATGCTGCTTTCCTTCTTATATCATGTGCATCATTTCCAAAGAGCAGTTCTTAAGATACTGAGCTTTACACACTCTTAAGAACCTTCAAATAAGTTCTCAGGTAAATTGTTTGTATTGGCTAAAATTTTATTTAAATAATCCCTTTGTCTATGAAAAGGATTTGATTAAATAGAAGTCTTCAGTTGGTTCAGATATTATTTGCAAATCACCTTTACTTAAACACAGATTAAATATTAATAAAAGATGACATTTTAATCTGTAACTAGTATTCAACAGAAAAGTGAGGAAATAAAGCTACTAGCTGATTATACTTTTAAAGTTATTGAAATAAATAACTTCTAAGATATTTCATTTCAATATTCCATTTCCTTAAAAAAAAAAACTATAAAAGCAAATCATATGAGAGTGACCAGTGTGTATCTTAAGAAATTTTATTCCTCAGAAAAGATAAATTGTAACAGAATTCTTTCCAAAAATCTGATGATTGTGGATATAGGACATGATCTTATATGTCATTACAAGTTGACTTTCTTTTTTTTTTTTTTACCAATGACAAAGTTAAACTTTTAAAAATACATTCTTATGAGACCAACTCTAACTCATTAGGCACAGAAAGTGTTGCAAAGTCTGCTACACTAAAAGACAATCTGCTACTAATAATTTATCTGATTTTTTTCCATGACACTGCCTTAATTTCAGCACCTAAAAATGATCTTACGCTCTAGAATACCATGTTATTCCTAAATTGTTCCTATATTCTTTAAGACAGATTATTTATTCACATTGTACAATACATTTGTATTTTGTTTGTATCTTATTTTATAGCCCAAATGAGATCTTCTAAGAACAGGAACTAATTCTCTAAAGTGATTTTCTACTAAGTAGTGGCTAATGACACATCATCTTTAGATAATATAAAATATAAATGAATCTGTTAAGTGACTTCCTCTCTCTATCCTTTGTAATTGTGTCTAGCCAAGTAAAGAGCAAATGAAAAACTTATCTCACAAATTGAAGTTGTTAGTGTTACATCACTTAGATGACAATAACAAAGATTACTACCTTGACAAGCAATAAAAGAAAATTCCATCAAATTTTAATATACCACTGTGACTACTGTAAGAGTTTTCAGATACTTACAGGAAATTGATTACATATGGATTTATCATTGCCAATAAATTAATATTTACATACTCTCAACTTTACATTTTAGAGTTGGAGCAACGCTACTAATTTATGAAAATCAGCTTAATATTTTCCACTTCTTCCTAACAAAAAAAGTTTCATTTTTACAAGAGGTTTGATTCTTTTATAAAAAGTACTGTCATTGAAGTACATATTGATTTCATGACCCTGACAAATGAATCTAAGTAAAATCTTAGTTAGTGTTCTAACAATGCAAATTTAAACATTTAAAAAATAATTTTACTTATACTTTAAACTGAATCAAAAGAAATCTAATTCTTAATACTGAATTACATTTACATTGTTAGCTCTGTATGTTACCTACAGGATACCTTCATTTAGTAAGCAATAATTATAGCCATTAATCTGTAAAATATAACTATTTTGCTTTTTTAAATATTAAATAATTTATTTATATATAAATTTCACATCTTCGTGATCTCTGGGGTTCATCCCCCCAACCGTTCCCACCCTGTCCCACCCTCCCGCCAGTTGTGTACTTTAATTTGGTTGATGGCTAGTTTTGACTTTTCTTCATGGCTTTTTTGTTTATCTTTCCCATGTCCCATATAATAGTGAAACCGTTTGGTTTCTGTCTTTTTCTTTTTGACTTGTTTCTGCTAATATGATTTCTTCTAAGTCCATCCATGTTATCATAAAATTGTCCAATTTGTTGTTTTCAATTGATGAGTAATATTCTATTTTTCTTTGTTATTGACAATGTCTTGTTCACTAGTACAGGATTTATCACAAATAATTAAAGTATATAATTATATAATAAATATTAGTCAACTCTTAAAAACAAAAAATTAAAACAGCCAGTTTCACCAAAAATCTGAAAACTAAATGACTTAAGATTTTTTTGAGAGTAGGTCTCTCTATGTTGCCTGGGGTAGTCCTGATCCTGTGGACTCAAGTGATCCCCAGCCTCAGCCTCCCAGATAGCTAGGATTACAGGTGCCCACCACAGCGCTCAGCTGCTTTTTCAAGACCAGGTCTCGCTATGTTGCCCGGGCCTCTTGCCTCCCAGTGCTTGGATCACAGGCATATGCTACCACAGCCGGCTAACAAGATCTTTTATCCCAGTAATTTTACCATCTTTCAAGAAAAATTCAAAAGTTTCGTTCTTTTTCTTCCACTAGATTTTTTTTTTTTTTTTTTTTTTTTTTTGAGATTAGGTCTCACTATTTTGCCCATGAAACCGCAGGCTCACGCTGCCTGTGGTACCACGGACTCAAGCAATCCCCAACCTCAGCTTCCCAAGTAGCTGGGATTACAGGTGCCCATCACCACCATCTATTTTTTGGGACTAGGTCTCGATGTGTTGCCCCAGGTGGGACTTGAACCAAGATACCCAGAGCCAACTGCGACTCCATAAGCTGTCACTTATAGGCACGTGCCACCATGCCCAGCCAGATTTTTTTAATGTAATACTAAAATATTAATAGACTGAGTTAGAGTATCAAAGGCTGAAGTCCACACAGAGTACTAAGCATAAACATGTAGCCCTGAAGGAATAAAGTATAATTTGTTTCAGCAATGACCAAGTCAGTTGGAGGGACACAACAAAATAAACTGTGAGAATTGAAATTGAGGAAACAAGATGCCTATTTTCTTTTTATCTTTTGTCTTACTATAATCTTTAAAAATAATGACTTCATTTCACTTCAAAATTTAAAAATATAACTAAATTCTAGGTGTAAGTACAGAAACCTTTCAGTGTGTTTGCATACAGCAGAATTCAATAAAATATTTTGGCATAAGGATATAAAGGCATGCATTCCAGATGAAAAAAAAGAAAATTAAAGATTACATTCCCACTAATGGTTTAAGAATAGCAATGCAAGTACTGATGACAGCATCCATAGATTTTTTCTAAGGGACTTTGAAAAGTCATACAATTTCCCTGAACTTCCAATTTGAATATAAATGAAAGTTATTATACAGTACCACAAAATTAAAAATATAACCAAAAATTCTTTTATCATTTAGAATTTAGATTAAGTGTAAATAACAGATGAGTAAAAAATAGTGATTAAAACCACAAACAATAAAAATCTGGAGGATCACAAGGGAGAAGAAAGAGAGCAAATGGATTATTGTGTATGGGTTTAAACTAAAGATTTTAATGTTAAAATTTGCATAAGTATGTCTGTGCCCTCTGGATTAACAAAAAACAAAGCTTTGCAAAACCCATGCAATGTACTAAAAAAGGTCACTTAACTGATACAGCCCTCCCCAGTAAGTCAATTCCATGCTCCCGTGCAGCTCAGTGGCGGGAGACATCACCAGCATAGAGTACCCTGAAGAGGTATTTGGAGATGAGCCAGCCATCTGCAACTTTGGGATATCGCTTTAAAAAAAATAAACAACAATACATAGATATTTAAGAAAGCTGCCATCGAGTTTACAATTGCAAACTGAACAGCCCAAGTAAGATGGCTACAAATAATTTTGTCACAATAAACACAATTTTTACTTAGTAAAATAAACTCAAGATTAAGTTGAGCTACTCTCAGCATGTAAGTGAAGCTGATCCTTTGAAGTATATTCTATTGAGAAGTTAAGGAGTCTCTTTAAATCATAAGAATAAATGAGAAGTAACTGCTCCGTTTACTTTCTTTTTCATCATTCTTTTACAAATATATTGAAGTGATAAAGAAAAAATGTAAAATGAACAAATGCCTGACTGAATTTGGTAGACTTATATGTTAAAATTTTATAAGATTGGTTAGGAATATTACTCAGAACACTTAACAAATACTTTTTTCCTATTATTAACTTTTCTAAAAGTTGCACACAAATACAATTTGAAGAGCGGTTCTCTTTCTTTGGTCTAAGAAGAATTAAGATTTCTTTAGTTTTTTTTTTTAATTTTGAGAATTGCATTAGATAACAAGGAAAATATTGTTTAGTTTAACCAAAACTGACTAAATGTCTACTCTGTAAAACAATGTTTTATTTCAGTTTCCAATTATTGTTTAGCAATCATATCTGGAAGAGCATTATAAATTTTGTTTTGCTGTTTGGAAATCCTAGTATAACTATAAAGGAAAACTCCAAAGCTAAATTTCTCAAGTCACTTTCTCAAAAAGTGACATTTTCTACTCTCATAACTAAACACTGAACTCTCCAATGGGACATGGTCCCACACCTTTCCAAATACTTAGATCCCTTCTGAAACTAAACAAAAACCAAACACATGGAGTTAAAAAGGCTGCATGAAAAGTGAAAGAAAGGAAGTGAAAGAGTAGTACAGTTATACTACTGGTTACATCTATATTTCTACCATATACTCCCTATCCTCTCTACTTCATATGTAAAAATACTACATTTCCATAGACATATTCAAAAGGATCTATAATTTGGCATCCCAGTTAACGCCCATATTAAACATAATGCTCTTGCTAGAAGCACAACAAACAAGAATAAAAGCGTCTCAAGCACTAAAATGTAAAACAGAACAGAATACTTTTCATTATTATTTAATATTTTTCATAATATTAGAAACCTAATTGTTAATATTTAAATCACATTTACTGTATCTCTACCTGGAAAACCAAATTATGTATCTTATTTATAGTTACTAATAAATCAGCAGGCTATCACCGTGAAAACAATTTCCATGAAAATCTTAAAGAAATTTTACTTCAGAAGTAAATCAAATAAGAAATATCATATTCAGATTGATGGCAAGATTTTATTAGTCTGTGTTATAAAGTGGAAAAAAATTACTACATCTATTATAAAACTCAACTTATAGATAATAGGTTTTTTAAAGCTGTTAATGTGCACCTTTATGCCCTGATCATGTATTTTATCTTGATTTTACTATGAAACACCATGTGGAAAGGTTAAAAATTAAACTTTTTCCCTTATTTGCAGACATCCATTGCTTTAATAACAATTTAACATATCACTCTAGGTAATTTATAAACAACTAGAAGCATCCAGACCAAATGACAACCTAATAGACAACCTAACAGAATCTAAAATCTGCACTAAAACTGCAATATCTCTCCATTTGGGAAGGAAAGGATGATATAGAGAGAAAATGCCTAGACATAGCACAGCTCTATTCCCATAGTCTCATGCTGATCTACTCCTCTGTCTTGGATAGATGAAGGAAAATCAGTCAGTCGTTTTTTTGGTTGGTTCTTGCTGACAGCTTCATATAATTCAAAGAAAAAAAAATGAAGTAGTACACATGTAGTCTGAGGTCATATTTTTCATATAAAATCAAATCTTCAGTGTAGTTGACATCAAAAGTAAAAAAACAGAACTCACATTATTTCAAAGTAGTCCAAAAAGTGTTTCTCTATAGACAAGACTTTCATTTGCAATTGAAATAAAATCTTTTGTTATGAAATATATTACGCTAGCAGACGTAAAACTGTTAGCAGACGTAAAACTGTTGTTTCACTATGTAGCTAAAAAACAGCTGAGACAAAATAAGAGTTAAGTAAATAGAATATGTTTTACTGAAGAACAAAATTCATTCAAATGTTCCATTATAATATTAATTATAATTACATTAAGTGTTGTTATTTAGTTGTGGAATTTTAGTCAAAGGAATATTTGGGGTAATGACTGGAATAATAGAATGCTTAATCATACTGAAGAAACAGTATTTCTGACACCAAAAGTATATGGTTTTCAAAAACAAATTGAAAATAAGCACAACTTTATAACCTTTATAATATTGAAGCTGGTCCTGATTCTTAAGAGATTACTGGCCACTGCTTTAAATGACTGAATCTATTTTGTTAATGAGATGATTATGACTTTTATTTTTCCATTTTTTTCCTGTTAGTTCTTACTCAAAATTCAGCTTTCTATTCATTTCAATTACTTAAATGACTGAGCTATTCATTCTAACTGAAACAGTTTGCTAAATGTTAGTAACTATGTAAAAGGTGAATATTTCTGTTATCACATTTATTCTAACTCTCTCTATATATGCACACATATTTCTAATAAAGTTGTAGGTATATCTTTATTTTCAAATGACTCAAGATGGATTGAAAATACTCCTCAATGGATCAATTTGTAAATTAATTCCTATTAGTAAGGCAAGAAACAAAGTTGATTTTAAGCTATCAGATAGTACTGTTCAGTTTTCTTTTTATATTAGCTATACTAATAGTTTATTCTAGTAATGAAAATATTAACACTAATTCTTATAATTTGAAAGTTTGAATCTTCAACTATGTAATTTATACAATGAAGCAATATTTACAATTGCAGTATGCATTTGCAACTCAGTGAATAACAAAACAGTATTACCTTCTTTTCTTTGCAGCTATTTTTCATTATTTAATAGGTTCAGATATTAAAACGTAATATATACAACTTAAAATTCTTAAAGGATGATTTAAAAAAAACATTGAAAGATGATAGCTGCATTAGAAACAAAAGTATCTGTTTACTGTTTCAACAATTTTTAAAAACTGAATACCAAAATCACACAAATATATTATATTTTAAAAGTCATAATGACTTCAAAGGAAGGAAGTGCAGGAATAATTTCAACAAAATAAAAGTATTAGGCTACCTGAATGAACAACCTATTGAAATTAAAAAAAAAACCAGAAAGATACAGGAACTGAAAATAATATGATGTCCTCAAAATTAATATCAATTTTAATGATTCCTTGAAAATTCTGGTTTGGTTATAAAATCTAAATACAGTTTAGTCTGTATCTCTTAGCAAGGGCAAATATTTAAGGTTTTTCTTTTTCTTTTTTTTCTTTTTTTGTTCTTCATCCATAAATGCCCACAACAAAAGTTGTAATTGAGAGTGCCATGATAATCAAATAGCTCCAAACAGAATCAAGAAATCAAAGATGCAGAAAATGTTTTCAAATTTTAGACATTCAAAATTACATAAAACATTATAATACTGGGACATGTTCAAATGTTTCAAAACAGTTCAAATGTTTCAAAACAAAACTGCCAAAGGAAAAATTAAAAACATAATAAACTACCAACAGTAACAGTATAAAAAGAATGCAAAAGAGAAAAGCCATTATTGATCAAAATATGCTATATAAATAATAGTTTCACGTGATGTAAAAATTTAGCTGTTTTTCTTTTGTAGGGTAGTTAAGAAAACTCACTTCATAAAAGAAACAGACAAAAGTCATAGCCAGGAAATTAGGAAAAAAGATTAATGAGCATAAAGATATATTCAATCTCACTAGCAAATAAATGCAATTAAAATATTTTTATATATTGCATATTAACAGAAGTCCAAAAATATTTCCCATTAAATTAAAAAAAATATTAATAGTACAATGACATTATGAGAAAAATAACGTATATTATTGTGGTACAACCTTTCTGATAGCAAAAAAGTAACATAACAATTAGTTTACAGTGCTGTATAAGTTCTAAGATTATACTTTCTCACCACATCTGCCACCAAACATCCATTTACCAAACATCAATCTGTCCTTTTTATCCATTCCCTCACTCTCCTTCCCCTGTCTTGGTAACCAGCATTCTGTTGTCAGAGACTAAAGGTTTATTTATTTTCTTTATTATTCACAAATGAGTAAAATCATACAGTGATTTATCTTTCTCCTTCTGACTTATTTCACCCAGCATAATCCCCTCAAGGTCCATGCATGCTGTCACAAATATTGCATCATTTTTCATGGCTAAGTGGTATTTATCTGTATGTATATATATATATATACCATATTTGTATTCATTTTTCTGTTCATTGGTCATTTGACTGTTTCTATATCTTAAGCATCATGAACAGTGCTGTAATGAACACAGGGGCATTTATGTCCTTAGTGTTTTCATAATCTTTAAATAAATATCCAGAAGTCAGATTACAATAGAAGCTCTAATGTAATTTTAAGGAGTCTCTACACTGTTTTTATATGATTACACCAATCTGCATTCCCACCAATAATGGGAGCAAGCATTTTCCTTTTCCTCGACATGCACACCAATTTTTATTCTTTCTTTCTTGACTTTTTGATAACAGCCATTCTAATTGGTGTGAGGTGACACTATAGTTCTAATTTGCATTTCCCTAATGATAAATAAGCAATGTAGAGCATCTTTTCATGTCTCTATTGCCATCTATGAATCTTTGGTAAAATGCTTATTTAGATCCTCTTCCCATTTTTTAACCAGGTTGTATATTTTTTTATTGTTCAATTGTACATACTGTTTATATATCTCGGATATTAGCCTCCTGTCTGAAATATAGTTGACCAATATCTTCTCCCACTCAGTAGAACACCTTTCCATAAAGGTTTCTTTTGTTTTGCACAAGTCTTTTAATTTAATGCTGTCCCATATGTTTATATTTTCATTTCTCTTTTTTCATGAAACAGATTCACAAAAACATCATCCAGATCAAGAGCAGAGAGATTTTTACCTGTTTCCTTCTATATATTTTATGGTTTCAGGTCTTATATTCAAATTTTTAATCCATTAGTTGATTTTAATATATGACATAAGATAATTATCTAGTTTCCTTCTATTATATGTTGGTTGGCAGCTTTTCACAGTACTATTTACTAAAAATATTTTCTTTATTGTATGCGATCGTCTCCTCTGTCATAAATTAGTTGTTCGCATATGTGTAAATGCTTTTCCCTAGACCTTCAATTCTATTTCATTGATCAGAGTTTTATCAGTAACAGTCTGTTCTTGATTATTAGAGCTTTGTAACATGGTTTGAAATCAGGTTACATGACACGTCCATTTCATTCTATTTTTGAGTATTGAAGGTCTTTCATGGTTCCATAAATATTTTAGGATTTCTTGTTACATTTCTGTGAATGTCATTAGGTTTTTAATAGGGATCATAATGAATCTGTTTGCTTTAGGTAGAATGGCCACTTTGACAATAGTGATTCTTCTGACCATGAGCATGCAATGCACTTCTATATCTTTGCATCTTCTTTAAAGAAATTCTTTTAACAATGTCTTCTAGTTTTCAGTGTAGAGGACTATTTCTAATAATCTTTTGATAGAGTTTTTAGGATTTTTTATGCATAATATGGATATGCACTAATAGACACAAGTTCAAACAAAAAAACATATGTGTGAATATTTACAAGTTTTATAAGAGAAAAATGTTGAAAAAATATAAATACTCATTAAATTACTACTAGATAAACAAAATACGATATGAAACATCCATACAATAGAGTACTAGTCAGTATTATTCATTACACTACACTACATTACAACATGGCTGAACCATGAAAACACTGGTAAGAGAAAGATGCAAAACACAAAAGGACACACGTTATGATTTCATTCACACGAAATGTACAGAATAAGTAAATCTAAAGAACAAAAGTAGATTAGCATTTCCCAGGGCATGGGGTAGGAGAGAAATGTAATCATTAAATAGGTATATAGTCTTTTTTTAAAAAAATTTTCATCTATGTGTACTCTGAGGTTCTCCCACCATCTTGTCACCTGTGAACCATCATCTTAATCTTTTGTGCCCATCATATCCCCTATTTATCCCCCTGCTCCCTCTCTTTGCTCTATGCTTCAGTTCTACTGACAGTTTTAAATTTTTCTTGTCCATTTGTTTGTTTTTCCTATATCCCACATATAAGTGAGACCACCCAGTATTTCTCTTTTTCTTTCTGGCTTATTTCTGCTAGTGAGATTCCTTCTAGCTCCATCCATGTTGCCATGAATGATGATAGATTCCCAGAGGTATACAGTCTTTTTAGGGTGATAAAATATTCCAGAATAATATAGAAGAGAATGGTTAAAATAGTGAATTTTAGTCAAAAGAGAAAAGATAAAGGCTGAATAGTTGACTAATTTTGGCTAGCATGTTAATAATAACTTTTGATACATAGCATTGTTATTTAAATTTGAATATTTTCTATAGAATTAAAGGATACAGCAAAGGGGGGAGGGAGAGGATAAAACAGGAGAGGAAGGGGCTTAAGGGAATATGGTGATATTCACAGGTGATATGGTGACAGGAGATATATGGAACTACAACAAGGTAAGAAAATTTTATTAATAAAATAATTTTAAATACAAGAAAATATTAAGCCTGCATTTTAGAGAATGTAATGCAAATCTGATGTTGTGTCATAACAGTTACTGAAAATATCAAAAATAAATGTTTTCTATTTCAAAAAAGTAGTGAATTCTAAGTTATGTGAATTTAATCACAAGTCTAAAAATGTTAAAAAATAAAATGAAATAAAAAATACACTATGGTTATGACTACAACATAAGAAGAGCAACTATAGATCATAGAAACTACATATATTATATATACATATATACATATATATATACTCATAGCAATATACATATATAACACAAGATAGATGAGCAAGTTTTCTACTTGAAATTCTATTTGGGATTTCTAGAAGCTTTTATTTATAGTCTATATCGTTATGGTTGAACATTTCCATGCTTTTTTGAGGAGATGGAAGAAGATAGGAGTAAGACGAAGACAAAACTGGTAGCTCAAGAAGACAAAAGTATATATATTCATAAGTGGTTATTTTTAAGAACTAAAATTGAACACCAGCCTTTTCTTTCCTCTTTTTTAACATAATAGATTATTAAGAAGAATGCAAAAAATCAGGTAGTTTATATTACTGCCATGGGATAACATTTTAATATGAAGAATGAGGTTTTTCAAAAGATAAGAAAAACAAGAGGATTATAACACTTGAAAGAAAATACACGAATATGATTTTAAAAAGATAGAAGAAAAATGTGGAAATTTGACGCTTAAATTTTTCCAGTTACTAAACTTGTTCACCATGCATGCACTAGACATGAGGTTTATGGTATTTTAGAATCCACATACTACAGAAACTTAAATTTACTATTAAACATTAATATAGAAATTAATTTTATTTCCTATGAAATTTAAAACACTGAGCCAAATATACAATGGTTGTTTCAATAGTAAATTGAATACTATGATTTTCTGAGATACAAAATCTTCTTAAGCTTTCCTAAATTTTCAAGTACAAAACTTAAAAGGGCGTTTCTCAAAGAGGCCTTCTCCATTGTCTACATGCCAAACTCTAACCTTCAGAGTCATTTTCTTATCTCTCTCATATCATGTTTTGGCCTGGGTATATGGGTTTTTATTGAATGAGTTGTGTTCATATGCTATAAGAGAAACAATTCAAGTTTCATTTTGTATGCAAACCAAGAATCAAAAGTTGGAAAACCTTCAAAAATGAACAAAGAAAATTCAAAAACCAAATGATCAGGTTTATCTTTACCCATTGTTTCTAACAATGTTTATACTTTACTTCAAAAGGTGGCCTCATGGGGAGGTAACTATTTATCATCTAAGTCAGGAAGAGCTTTGAGGTTCAGCCAGTGTTCCCGAGTAATGCTTAGGTATCATAACAGTTTGATTGAACTGGAGAAATTCTAAAATGTGAAGCAACAGGCATTCTAACTCATGAGTCCAGATACTCTTAGGAAAAAAAAGTATTGCATTAAAAATTCTATTTTTCAACAATAATCACTGAATGTCTGCCATATGCCAAGCACTGTTCCACAGATTTTGGATACATAAACAATACAAAGATCTTCATTGTGATGAAGCTTATGTTTCAGGGGAGGTAAAGACAGACACTAAACTTAGTAAGTAAACCACACAATATATTAGAAATTAAGGGGAACTAGGTAAGTAGTAATTGGGGGTAAAATTATCATTTAATTCAGGGAAGTGAATTATAATTCAAACTATGTTGAGAGGGTTAAGCTTCAAGGAGCAGTTTTGATATAGAGGGAGTAGTTAATCATTCTGATATCCAGGAGAGGTGTGATCAGTACTGTGATCAGTACCTAGTGCAAAAGTGTACTCTGGTAGGAATGTGTCTAGCACAGTCAAGAAAAAGTTTCTGTGCAGTGAAAGAAACCACTCTAAAACAGAAAGACACCTTAACAAAAGTGAGAAAATATTTATCTAGCAAGAGCTGATATTCAAAATAAGCAAAGAATTCATACAACTAAAAAAAAAACCCAAAAAACAGTAAACAAAAGAATTGATATTAATATTAATAAATATATTAAACATACAAGAGCCTATTTGTGTATTGGAAAAAAGCCTAAACATTAATATGCTGAGTATCCCACACAAACAGAATACACTCACAGAACGTATGTGTAGGAAGTAAATAGTCATGGGTACATATTAATGATTAACAAAGTCATTAGTTATTTGAAAGACTAAGAAAATTGATAAACATTCGACTCGTGAAAAGAGAGAAGAACTGGTCTCAATATTAAGGTCATAAAAATCAACCAAGTAGCTGGAAAAAAAAAAAAAACCCCAGGAAAATCAGAGGAATTACCTGGAAACCCTACTGTATTTATTCATGATTTTGTTTGTCAAGTTCTTTACAAAAGTTTCATCTTTTTAAACTCCCTTCGTGTTGAATATAGGACTCTCTGCTGACGTATCTTTCAGCACCTGGAAAAAGCATTTTGATTGTTCTAGTAAAAATCTTCCGATGAGAGACCTGGTATTAGTCAAAATTATTTTTCCCTAATAGACCAAGTGTTGCTTTTCTCTGGCTACTATGAATCTTTTTCTTTCTCAAAAATTTACACATATGTGTCTTGGTATGCATTTCTTTAAGCTTACTCTGTTTGGTATTCAGTTAGCTTTCTGACACGTGTTTCTCATTTGCCAACTTTGAATAATTTTCCATCATTATTTCTCCATTATATTTCTCTATTTTTGAGTATTTTCTTTCTTTGTCTTTTCCTTCAAGTATTCTGATTACAAGAATATTTGATCTATTGCTGCAGTACCACAGATTCCTTAAGCGCTATTCATTTTTTAAATCTATCATCTGTATCTAGATTATTTGATTTAAGTTGTTTAGATTAGAAAACTTCTATTATTCTGTCTTCCAATAATCTGATTCTTCCTTATGTACACTTCATTTTCCTGTTGTGCCTATCAATCAAGTATTTTATTTTAGTTATGTCTTTATTCATTTTATTTAGTCAATCAATATTTCTCAAAGTATTTTTTAATCCTTTCCTTAAAGTGCTCTTATTACAAGAGTATTTCTCTTTTGCTGTCCCACAGAGTCCTAAAGCTCTATTCATTTTTTTCAGTCTGGTATTTGTAACTGTTTCTTTGGAAGTTTAGAAAACGTCCATGTACATTAGATTAGAGTTTATCTTTACTGGAGTTTTCTATTTTTTTTTATTTGTTTTAAGCATGTTTATTACTGCTCAATAAAGAAATTTTATCATCACTACTTTATTATCTGTTGATATCTGTTGTCTTTTGTTATTTGAGATATTGCTCATATTATGCTATGAGATTCTGGAAGGCATTTAAATCTTTTGTTTTAACTTAACTTTTTTATTATTGTAAGACAAGAGAAGGTAGTTTTTCTGTAGTGTTTGGAAGCCATCACTTTGTCACTGCCAAATGTAATGAAAAGTACAAATTTCCCACTTAGTCTCCATTTACACAAGGGGAAAGTTCTCATTACTAATAGGTGGAGTCTTCCTGAATGGTATCCACTGGACATTCTCTGGAGATAGCTTTTTTCCTACCAAATGACAGTGAAGGATATGGCTTTCCGATAGACCTCTTTTGATCCGACCTCAGCGTGGCAGAGAAGTCGTTCCTCATTACTGCTGGTTGAGGATAGAAATCCAGGTTCTTCATTGATACAATGTGGGGTATGGAGGTAGAGAAGCCTCACAACCACCCCGGAGGGAAGAAGTTCCAGCTCTCTACATGGCCTCCTATGATAGTCAATGACAGTAGAGCTGGGAACATTTCATTACAGTTGCATAAGGATGGAATTCCAGGTTTCCTATTTAGCCTTTTCTGGTCTATTAGGGGGGGTGGGGAGTATAACAGTTTTTCTGAGGTATCTGGCTAAGGCAGAGCAGATGCTGTGTGAAAGTCTTCCATTTATGTCTACATCTGTATCTTGTTAGATTATTTTACTCCTGGTCCTTTAGCTAGAGACAGCAGATACTTGTTAGTACTTGTATTCCTGTACCTGTTAACTTTCACAGGTCACGACTTTATCTAGCACCCAGTCTTCAATATATGAGACAATCAGAAAATCTAAGCAACCTACCAGCATGTCATCCCTAATGTCCTAAAGTCCCTAGACAGTCATCTTATTTTGTCAGAATCTCTTTGTATTTGCTTTATATATACTGTTCAGCAATTCTGCTTACACTTGGCAGGGGAGATATGGGAAAGTATGACCAACTCACCCTCCTGAAAGCAGAGGTCTTCAAAAATTTTTTTTAGTCAGTTAGTGTCATTCATCTCTAAAGTCGGTGACAAAGGAAATAATACTATATTTATTCCTATAAAACTTTAACTGAAGCAACTAAAGTCAACAATTGTTGAATTTTTTAAAAGTCTTAGGGTTTTACTTGAACTCAACTTCATGTGAATCAAAACTATGATATGGGAATAAAAATGTAATCTTAAATTCTGACTAAGATAGAGGTTGGAGCTATCTACAGCACTTCCCTGAGCTGAATATGAGAATTTAAGAGCAATACTAACAAACTACTGATAAAAAAGGATATTCACTAAGATTATGGTGGTTCCAAAAGATTAAAGAATTAGGGATACCTTATGCAGAAGAAAGGAAATAAAGAACTAAGAAGAAAGGGTTATATAAAAATAGTAATCTCTTGATATTTACTAGCTGACAGTTGGGGGAAATGGCTAGAAATAGATCAAGATATAGTCAGGTTGCTTCATACCTAAAATCTTTCTAATTATTTGAACTGTCCCAAAATGTGATCGACTGCCTGTCCTAAGTACTCAGGTATCAGAAGTGTAACAAGGCTGTACGTCCACTAGTTAGAAATATTGCTGAGTGGGCTGCTTCATCAGAAGAGTGACTAAAGTGATAATTTTTGATCTATGAGCCATGGTGGTATCTAAAGTGGTATTGTGGCATTTCTGGGTAGAATGTGATTACTGCTGAGCAGGCAAAATGACAGCCATCCCCACCCTGCTTTAATAAGACATTCCATTTATGTATCCAGCAGCTTTGGTGGTTGTTATGAGGGTAGATGAGGACAGGGTGGAGAAAGGAATTGTCCTTAAAAAAAGTTCAAAAATTACTGAACTGAAACGAACTAATAAAGGTTCTTTGAATTTTATATTCTGTGATTAGTCCCTAATCCTCAGCTAATATTTGGAGAAGATAATGATTAACTGCAAACAAGATTAATGTGTGTGGTTTTTAAGACTCTTCTGCTTTATTATTATTATCATAAAATTTACTCCAGTTGACAATTTAGACCATAGACATGTACATAAAAATTCCCTAAAAGGGATCAGTATGTGGGGGGGGGTGAGAAGGGGTGGAGATGGGAGGGAATGGTCAGGGAGGGAAGGTGGTGGGTGGTCCCCAGGAAATACAAAGATGTGAAACACATAAAAAAATAAATAAATTAAGAAAAAGGAATCAGTACAATTTCTACGCTGGGGAGAAGCAGCTCTCCTGCCTGCCTGGCACTATGCAGATGGCTCTCTTTTTCTTTCTCCATTGCCTAATAACCCTGTCCTTTTTTTTTTTCTTTTTTTTAAAATTTAATTTAAATTTTTAAAAATTTGCATATATATGTATATTTATATTTATATTACATTATTCCATTATTGTGTACCCCAGGGCTTTCCCACTTCACTAATACTTGTTAACCATCCTGATCTTTTGTTGTCTTCACCTGCCTGCTTTCTTCCCTCTCCTCCTCTCGCTCTCCATTATTCAGTCCCATTGGTTGTTTTCATTCTTTCTTATTCATTTGTTTTTCTCTATATTCATCATATAAGTGAGACCACCTCTACTTCTCTTTTCTTTTTTGACTTATTCCTGCTAATATGAGTCTTTCTAGTTCCATCCATGTTGTTGCAAATGACATATGTTTGTCCTCCTTGATTGATGCGTAGTATTCCATTGTGTATATGTACCACGTTTTTTCATCCGTTTGGGGGCATTTGGTTTGTTTCCAATTCTTTGCAACTGTAAACAGGGCTGCAACGAACATGCGTGTACATGTGTCCTTTTGAATTAATGTCTTCATGTCCTCTGGGTAGATTCCTAGTAGTGGGATTGCTGGGTCAAATGGTAAGTTCACTTTCAATTGTTTGAGGGTCTTCCACACAGTCTTCCATAGTGGCTGGACCAGTTTGCACTCCCACCAGCAGTGTAAGAGAGTTCCTTTTTCTCCATATCCACGCCAACATTTGTTGTTATCTGTTTTATTTATATGGGCTATTCTTACTGGTGTAAGATGGTATCTCAGTGTGGTTTTAATTTGCATTTCCCTGGTTATTAGTGTTGTGGAGCATTTTTTCATATCCCTATTAGCCATTTGTATCTCCTCTTTGGTGAAGTGTCTTTTTAGGTCTTCTCCCCATTTTCTGAGTGTTTTTTGCTTTGTTTTTGTTGAGCTGTAGGAGCTCTTTGTGGATCTTTGTTATCAGACCCTTGTCTTTTGTCTGGAGGGCAAAAATATTCTCCCAGTTGGTTGGGTTTCTTTTTGTTTTGTTTATTGTCTCTTTTTCTGAACAGAAATTTTTTAGTTTGATATAGTAAGACTCTTCTGCTTTAATAATGAGACTTTTAGGCAATTAAGCAGATTAAGTCCACCTATAACAGCATAATCTATATTCTGCCCATTAATGTATTTTATCTTTTCCTGAAAAAAATTAATATCTAAACTAAGTATTTTATTTCAAAAATTAAAAATAAGCTGAAGGGAAAATTTTATAAACCTATGAAATTATACATTTTAATCTGATTTTACATAATGAAAAAGATAAGAAAAAATTGTTATATAATTAAATTTTAAGTGAACAGTGCTTAATATCAAAACAACTTCTCCAAAAATAAAAGTAATTTTTTATAAATTATAAAAAATAGAGAAGTATTTGGAAGTCTATAGACAACAGAATACTTAAAATACCTCATCTCAAAAATTAAGATTATTTTGTGATTTATGTGTAGACAAATCACAGCACATACAATATTCCACCATATGAATTTTTTAAGGACTTTGAATTATTAGTCTTACTTAGTTTAAAAATTAACATAATGAGATGCCACATTATACCAGTAAGAATGGCCTACATCCATAAAACGGGCAACAACAAGTGCTGATGAGGATGTGGAGAGAAGGAGACACTCTTACACTGCTGGTGGGAATGCAAATTGGTTCAACCTCTAGAGAAAGCTGTATGGAAGGCCCTCAAATTAATGAAAATGGAACTACCACATGACCCAGCAATTGCTCTTTTGGGAATTTACCCAAAGGAGACTTCAGTATGGGTACAAAGGGACACCTGTACTCGGATGTTTATTGCAGCACTATTTATAATTGCAAGGACATGGAAGCAACTGAGAAGTCCGAAAACAGATTACTGGATGAAAAAATGTGGTATATATACACAATGGAATATTACTCATCAATTAAAAATGACAAATTGGATGATTTTATGATAACATGCATGGGCTTAGAAGAATTCATAATAGCAGAAACAAGCCAAAAAGAAAAAGAAACCAAATGGTTTCGCTACTATATGGGACATGGGAAAGATAAACAAATCCATGAAGAAAAGTCAAAACAAGCCAACAACTAAATTGAACTATACAACTTGGGGGGGGTGGGGTGGACAGGGTGGAACAGTCAGGGAGGGGGGTGAACTTCAGAGATCACAGAGATGTGAAATTTATATATAAATAAATTATTTTTTAAAAATTAACACATATCTCACTGCATCATCATCTTTTTTACTGTTTTAGTCATGCTAGTGGAATTCTTATCCATATCTCAATTAGTTTTTTTCCACGCAGTAACTCACTGACTTTTCAGAAAAATGTCTATAGATTTGATTAAGAAGTAGTTCTAATGTCTATGATCTATATTTGCTGAGGCATGACTTGGAATATTTAGCCTGATGTGCAAGAGGGACCCACTTTTATGGTAGTAATTACTCAGAATGGTATTTCAACATGTTTTCTGTTGTCACATGCTAAATGGTAAACCCAACTAAGGGAACTGAAGTCATGATTAAAAAAAAGACTAGTTAAAATTAAAATACATCTAGCACTACTGTATCACATCTGTTTTTCAGTTAGGTATTATTTATCAATTTGCAGATGAAATTTTAAAATATATTCATAGTAACCCTGAAAATATCTCAAAATATTTTATAGTATTAGCTTTTATAAAAATTTATTTTCTTATAAAAGAAAATTTAGGAAAATACAAAAAGCAAAAATAAGAAAAAAATCCTTTAAAATGTAAAATCACCAACTTTCAACAAAAAGTCAATCATGACTGTAGGGATTCATTTTAAACTATAAAAGGTTAAATAAATTCAAAATTTGTCTCATCATATAATTGAATTCAACCCAAAATTAAGTAAAATAAGATTGAGTATTCAGAAAATGTAGATCCAAAGTAGAGAAGGGAATGACAGTTACTAAATAATTAGAAATGTAAACTGAGGGAGATACAGGAATACAAATTGTTTCTTAGATTTTAGGCCTACTGGACTGCTCACATAACTTAGAACTTTACTAATTTATAGTAAAACTTTTGAGGATAGAACTAACCTTTACGTTAAATTTTAGGTTCCTATAAATCATACTACCAAAGCAGAGTACTCATTTGAAATTGTACCACACTAAGGTTGTAAGGATAACGAACACTTAACTTAATGATCTGGCTTTCTTCAGGGAGACTAGATAATAAAACAATGTGATATGGTTAGTATTTATTATTACTAAGATTTAACTACATAATATTTCTTGAAGTCATCAGTGTATTTGACAGATAGTATTTTACTTAAAATATTTTATATTTTAGAGAACATGGTTTACATCATCCCTTTAATGTCACTTTAAGATATTTATGCTTTTGATAGAAACATAATGATTCATTGAAGAAAACTAAAGTCAAGTATCTTTTACATATCTCTTTTTAAAACATTTACTAGTCAACAATTGTCAGGGATCACAGTTCATTGAAGAGACATAAGCAAACAAACTTAATGTTTTTTTTTTTTGTTAGTTTTTTTGAGGTCTCGCTATTTTTGCCTGTGAACTGCAGGCTCATGTTGCCCAGGGTACCACAGACTCAAGCAATCGCCAGCCTCAGATTCCCAGGTAGCTGAGATTACAGCAGTACCACACCCAGCTATATTTTTTTGGAACTAGTGCATTAGAGTGCCCCTGGTGGGACTCAAACTACGATCCCTGAGCCCTGCCATGGCTTCCTAGGCTGCTGCTTACAGGCATGCACCACCATGCCCAGCCCAAATTTTAATATTCTGATGTTCCTTTATAAACTGATTAAAATACCATCTGGTAAGTTTTGAAGATAAGATGTCTTTTAATTTATGCTTTTACTTTCTGTCACTTTATGGAAGTGCCTCTGTCCCTTGTTCAGAAATTAATAGACTTGACAATATTTTAATACAGTCTAGAAAAAGGTTCAAATCAGAGTATAGAAATTCTTTCCAGAGACATAGGCAAAAAGATAAAAAATTCTAAAGTTTTGTTTCTCAAGATGTTATCTAAATCAAACTTGACTATATAGTTTCTAAAATTTCAAGACTATTAAAAACAGCTACTGGGAAAATAAACATATATTACTGTTGTTACCTTTTAGGCGGTGACTTAGAATCTGTTCCAAAATAGCTGCAAAGTTGTTAAATACAGGAGAAGAATCATCAATTGTCTCAAAGCAAGACCGATCAATCAGTGTCTTCACTGAAAACCTATGAAAAAAAGGGAGATTATTGCCTTTAAGCAAAGTTGATTGAATCACCCAAGTTATTAGAGAAACACTGTATAAGATTATATATTTTGAAAACTTAATTCATAATCACTCTACAAACAAAATTTTACAATAATATCAGATTTTTAAATTACATATTTACCACTATTTACTAACAAAGATTTATGAGCAGTTCACAGTGTTCATAGTCATTAAAATCAGAATAAAATTATTCTATTATACTATGAACTCCAAAACACTTAAAGTCATAATTTCACTTGCAAGAAACTTGTCAGATTGAGTATTCAGAAAATGTAGATCCAAAGCAGAGAAGGGAATGATAGTTGCCAAATAATTAGAAATGTAAACTCAGGGAGATACAGGAATACAAATTGTTTCTTAGGTTATAGGATTGTTGGTTATGCTATTGAAAAAAGGCAAGACATTGAGCATAAAGGAAATATAGAAAGATTTGTTTTATATGTTATGTCTGTCAATATGTATTGTATTAGAAATTAAACAAAAATTTTCAATACAAGCAGTCCTTTTTTTCAGAATAGTCAGGAGAATAAAAATGACTGCAAGTTGAACTATGCAATATGACCTTACTAGGGGAAAGAATCACAATTATTCTGTACCTTTATAAATGTTTGTCAAAACATGTAAAACTCACAGCTATATAGGGAAATACTGTAAAACACTAAAAACATGAAGAAAGCTTCTTTTTTCATAAAAGTCTTGAGTACTTTCAAGAGAGATTACCTTCTTACTATGTAACTTAAAATTTAAGATTGAGCATATTTTCTATTTATTGGCACAGTTCCCAACACTGTGTCCTGTGCACTTTCAGATTTGCAAATCTCTGAGAGGTCTTATAATGTGAAGTGGTTTCTCAGCATTACTTTCTCTGGGACATCACCCCCTCTGTCACACTTTGCTCATATTTGTCAATGCTCACTTTCACTAAGTTTCTCTAACTGCATACCCCATGATCAGCTATTACTTCTGTAATTTCATTTGTTTTCCATACAATTTTCACTTCCAGTGCTATCCTATTTCTTGTTTCTTTGCCAATTTTTCATCTTTTTTGGCCATTTAACTATCAATTATCCATCTTTGCAAGGCATGTGTGTTCATCACCAGTAGGCAGGCAATATAACCACAAGTTTTGTTTTTTGTGAATGAATAATAGATACAAAGCAAAAATATCCCAGACTGTGAAAAAAGAAATGACATTAGTTATGAGATATATTTCTTATTTACACAATGACTTGTGAACTAAGTAGGTTCCAGCAAAATTTGTTTTATGCAGTTACAGTTAATCTATGGAGACAGTCAAACTGGAATCATGTTATTATGGGACTGGTCATTTAACTAATGTGTGATAACTGAATGATTACATTTTGGCTACTGAATACAGTATAGCGTATATTAGATTTGTGCAATGTGGGAAATACCTTATTAATTATAAAGAAATCTGCTATCTGTATACATAAATATCATTTTATATAAAGTATATTTTACTAAACAACAAAAAATGGGTAGGAATAGCATTCTATACTATTGCAAATATTTTTAATGATGCATTTTATGAAAGACCACCAGATTTTCAGATCTGCTTATGCATCCAGTCTATTTTAATATTATAGACTATGTAGATCCTGGAAAATTGCACTGTCACATGTTAGATGAAAGAGAACAAAAAAGGCAAATCATGTCTTAAATTATTAAGAAAACAACTCTGGTCTTTCAGATTTATGAAAGAATCTGAGTCCAACT
Organism: Uropsilus gracilis; assembly: GCA_004024945.1. Classification (NCBI taxonomy): domain Eukaryota; kingdom Metazoa; phylum Chordata; class Mammalia; order Eulipotyphla; family Talpidae; genus Uropsilus; species Uropsilus gracilis. Next base: position 35,556 of record PVHY01000140.1, on the reverse strand, counting down.
GTGCACTTTGAAAACCACCACCCTAAGGCATACTTTGAATATAATGAAAGTTAACTTCTCTCTTATATAACAAAAAATGGTAGTAATTACATATTCTTGACAGAAGAGTAAAATAGTTACCCAAGTAATTTTCAGTCTTCTTTGGTTTAGACAAATAAATCAAATATAGAAAAGTTCAGTGAAAAATTAATGGTCAGCCACATAGTACTAACTATGAGGGCAACTGGAATTCAAAGGAAGACATTATGTAAAAGCAAGAGAAGAAGAAAGGAAATAACACCAAAGAAGTTACTTAAATGTCAGTCAAAATTAGATAAATACTGGATATAATACATGAGTAAATGGAATATAAACAAAAGAAGGAAAACAGAAGCCATACTTAGGAGGGACTTGAAAGCTCACTTTCGTTTTATGTACATTTCATTGACCATACAGAAGAAAAATACTGCTAATCCTCAGCAAACATTCAATAAGATAAATAAGTATAATCTTATTCAGTAAATAAATGAAAGGGAAGTGCTTCTGAAATAAACAAAAACCACAGTCTCCACCTTCACCCTTTCTCCAAATAGAAAGAAACTTTTGAATGTTTGACTTTTACTCTGTAATCTTCACTATGTAGCATGGAATAGAAAAGTTTATGGGGCAACCACATTCAAGATAAAGAAAGCTGTTACACAACTTAAAAAAAATGAAAAGCCCAGTCAAAAATTGGGAAGAAGAGCAAAAAATTTCTTCATAGAGGAAATACAAATGGCCAATATTCATATGAAAACATGCTCAACATCACTGATAGTCAGGGAAATGCAAATCAAAACCACAATGAGATACCACCTTACACCAGTAAGAATGACCCATATAAAAAAAACCCAGGCAACAAGTGGGGGTGTGGGGGAAGGAACACTCTTACACTGTTGATGGGAATGCAATGGGTTCAGCAACTATTGAAGGCTGTGTGAAGGAGCCTTAAAATACTGAAAATGGAACTACCATTCAATCCAGCAAATCCACTTCTGGGAATCTATCCAAAGGATACCAAAACACTAGTTCAAAAAGACACCTGTACATATATGTTTATAGCATCACTATTAACAACAGTCAGAATATGGAAACAACCCAAATACCCCCAAACAGACAAATAGATCAGAAAGTTATGGTATATTTACACAATAGAATATTATTCTGCAATCAAAAGGGACAAATTTCATGCATCTGTGATAACATGGATGGACCTAGAAGGAATCACATTAGCGAAAATAAGACAGGAAGAAAGAGAAATACTAATGATCCCACCTATATGCAGAATATAGGGAAAACAAACAAACAAAAGGACAAGTAAAACAATACCAACAAACTGTCAGCAGAACTAAACATAGAACAAGAAAGGGGGAGGAGGGTTAAACTGAGGGAGGGATGGGCACAAGAGATAAAGATGATGGTTCATGGTTAACAAGATGGTAGGAGAACATCAGGCTATACAATGATGTTAGAAAATATAAATATGTGCAACCAAACAAAATAACAGATACATGGGCATCTGACCATGAGAAGATGGGTGATAATTGAAGCCTGATCATAGCCTGTTATTTGAAATACTTTCAAATAATACAATGATCTTCCACCAGCTAAAAATCATCGAGCACACACACACAAAAGTGTAAGCTGTAATTTAGGGAAAAAAATGATATCATCTTAAAGCTTATTGGTAAAGTGAACTGAAAAATTATATTTAAAAATAAAAATAACAAGTGTTTATTTCATCAAAAGAGCTATGATAAAATCCAAGTTCCATTTGAAACAGCCTAATAGATTTTAGTCATTATTGCCCTTCTTAAGTATTAAAAAAACTAACATTCTACTTTGTCAAATGCAATGGGAAGGAAAAACCATGTATAGTAACACATTTTGGTAATATCAGGAACTATATATATATATATATATATATATATATAGTATATATGTATATATATAACTATATATAGCTCTTGATGCAATTTATATTATATATATTGTTCTTATATATTACATATATTGTTTTTATATATTACATATATTGTTTTTATATTATATATATTACATATTTTATATATATCATATTGTATATTATATATTTATAATATATCATGTAATATACATATTATATAATACATTATATAATACAAATCAGGAACCAAATTTTTTATATATATCTATCAGCAATTAACAAAAGCAGTCTTCTAACCACGATACCACATTATATTTCAACAGAAGACACTATCTGCATGACAAAACTTCAAGATGATGACACTCCAATACTGAATTACTTTTAACTCAGTATCAGGGTAAAAACTAAATGAAAGCAAAGTGCAAATACCCCAAAGCAGATCTTTAGACACAACTGCTGTTAATAATAAGCATGAAGATAAATCAAAGATGAGAAACTATTTGAAATGATTACTATTATATCAAGGTTAATAAGGAGGAAAAAACAATGGTTCCCAGCTTTGCTTTGTTACTAATATCCTGCTCTCTCTTGCCAACACAAAAAACAAAATTTCACAATGCAGATTAATATCAGAGATTTCATGTTTTACTTCTAGTTAGCCAAGTCTTCCCACTCAACACTTACTTCTGTAGAAGCATGTAGCTAGCTTCATTATGCCAGATTAATGAGAATCTTCCTCCATAACACAGTAACTAGCTAAGACGTGGTATAAAAACCAAACCTGTAAAAAAAGAATTTCAGTACATCTAAAAAATATCACACAGATGCTGAGTTATTCCTGATAACGATGACATTAATATTAGTCATCTATTTCCTAAAGAGGACTGATCTTAAAATAATGAAGCGACAATTGATGAATATCTAAAAATACCAAGTCAAGTCTCTGTAACAGCTTTTACATAAGAATAAAAATTTTACATAAAAAATTCTTATGATTAAGTGTAGAAATTATAAAATTTGAAATATCTGTGCTAAAAGATAGAACAGGGGGAAGGAACCACCTTAAAGGACCAAAAGAAATTTCTGTCACCTTATCAATAAGAAAAATAATTGGATTAAAGTCTTCAAACCCAAAAAGTATTAATTTAGAACTCTCATTTTTTTATTTTAAAAAACATAAAACTTCAAGTAAAATTTCACTGAATTTAAAAATTGATAAGGGAAAATGTCTCAAATATTTTTCCACCTATATTGACAAAATTTCTTTTAAAAGAGAATCTTGGCATTTGAAGGAAGCGGTACTTTATTACCATATAAGCAGACTGATGGCAACAGTATGACCAACATGCTAAAGAACATTTGAAGCACTATCTTTAAATAAAGACAAGATATAATTTTCCAAAAACATCCTAAAGATGATAAAGCTACCAAATTAAAAAAAAAGTTCCATCTTAAGTTAATTAACTCACCTATAAAATCAAAACCATTACAAAATTAAAGTAATTTTAATAAAACCTTACTATATACTTGGATCACATAATCCTTAGGAATCCAATACTTTTTAGCTAATTACAAATGAAAATATTCAGGTAACTTTTAACATAGGGAAGGAACAGCAACAGTAGAGCAAGAGGAAGTATTATGGTCTTTGATATCAGAAGAGCCTGGCTCTACTCATCCCTTATCAAGGTATTTAAAGCTTTCTCAGTTTCAGTTTCCTCAGTAACCAATAATCCAATTACTATGAAAATTAAAGAAGATGATATATATGAAGTATTTAACATTGTATTAGTTTATGCAGAAATTAATAAATGCATACATTTCCTTTCCTTTTAGGGTATTATCATCATATATGACAACTAAGCACAGAAAAAGAGAGGCAAAAATATTAAGTCTTCATATAAATATTTCTTTAAAAAAAGTACAATATATAGTGATCATGGTTTATCAACATCAGAAATTCTGAGAACTGGAATTCCCAATCTCTGGTACTATGGTTCAAACACACATGCAAATATGTGTATGCACACACAAATGAACTAGATTTAACTGATCTGTATCACAGAAACTCAAGGCAGCATAGTATCACAAGGAAAAGCAAAGATTCTTGAAACAAGAAATATTTGGCCTTAAATGGTCTTAACAAGTAAATCTGATTAAATAAAATTTGCTTTAATTAGAATTGTCATTACTCGTCACAAATGTTCATGCAACATTTTCTGGTAAAAGGCATTATCTCCAAACATGATATAAATTAATGCATTTTGTTCACATATTATGTATTAGAGAGAGGGGTCAAAACAGAGGAGGGAAGAACACAGGAACTATGGTGATGGATCACCACTGGTAAAAGAACTACAGGCACTACAAATGAGAGGAGAAACCGAATACTTTACAAACATGAACAATGATTAAAATAAATTGAATTAAAGGAATAAAAAAGAATGACTTTAGTTGATAAACATATCAACTATGTACTAGATGCTCAGAATAAACTATGATTCCTATACTTGAGAAACCTGTATTGTAAAAGAAGACCAAAAGATAATCAGATTACAGTATGATGAGAGATATATTTATACATTTCAGAAAATATCTGAGATTACTTATGGGAGTATATAAAATACAAAGAGCTGGCTTCATAGATGAAAAGTGTGGAACAAACTTCTGCTTCTGAAAACAATGGAATAAATAGAGGTAGACTAGAGTCCCACACAGTACAAGTAGAAAAACTACAAGGGGAGGGGAAGAATTACAGAAGCTGTATCTTTGAAGTCTGTAGATTTGCTGAAGCAATAGGAATTAGAAGATGAAGACACCAGAGAAAACTCTGAAAGTATGGTGACTGGTATGTCCAGTTTTACCTAGGAGTGTCATGAGAATTGGCTGGGTTGGGCACCCTCACAAGATTGCTATTAGGGAAAAGCAAAGCTTCTAAAGGAGACATGGGGAAGTCTAAAACATCAAGCTTTTCACTAAAAACTTAACTCATAATCAGAAAGTCTCTGAAAAGCAGAATAAAGCATCTGGTAGCTAAAGAAGAAAAATAACATTTCAGAACCCATCAGAGAAAAATTCACTGTAAAATATACCAAACCTAGGTTGAAAACTGGAGTTAGGGGCAAATTAAAGGTTGACAAAGTCATGTAAGGGTTAAAATCCAATTTCAATTGAGCACAATACCCAAGTAAGAATTAGATGAAAGTGATTATTCATCAATGTATCTTCCATAGGAAGATAATATTAGTGAAAAAAGTGACTATTTTGCCATCCCATTGACTATGGGTACTAAAATGTTTTTGCTCATATTTTTCTCAGACTGGGTGGCACTCAAATGAATTCTATTTCTACCACATGTTATGTTCTGTTGAAAATTTTAACAAATAATGATTGACAAAGGATAAGTATAACAATATGAAAGAACAAAGGTGCTGAAGAAAACTTTTGATATATATTATTTGGTATTCAACAGCAGTCCTAGGTGTGGCTGAAGTGCTGAAGTGCGAACGAAAACTTTTAATTTATATTATTTGATATTCAACAGCAATCCTAGGTGTGGCAATATATAAAATGAGATGACAAAAAAGAAAACAGGCAGTAAAAGAAGATATAAAGAGGATCCAAATAGCCTAAGTCAGTGATGAGAACTTAAAAAGACATTAGATTAATATGTTCAAAAGAACAAAGGGACAGATGGGCATAATAAAAGATAAGCATTTTATTATCAGAGGATTAAAGGCCATTAAAGCACTGGAGGACACCTAGACTCTATCAGATCACCAAATAGGTATGCCACACATACATTTTCACTGTAATCAACTGGAACCCCAAGAACAACAACAATGAAAGTTTATTTTTTAAGTATCAAATGGAAACTCTAGAACTATCTTAAATTAAAAACTCACTTGGTGGGTAAACAGTAAATGAATCAAAGCAAAAGATATAATTAACATGATGAACATGAATCATTAGAAAGTATACAAATAAAAGCATAAAGAGTAAAAAGAACAGAATATACAAATGAGTCAAGCAAGTCTGGTAAAATTTAGCAAACATGTATTTGAAATGTAAAGAGATAATGACAAAAATTTCCCCAAAACTGATATAAAAGCAATAGAAAGGGTAAATATGTGGGTATATACAAATATGCACTGCCTATTAGATGTGAAATGTATCAATACAATAATCTTACAGAATAAAGCATGAGCTAAGATAAGGGAAAGTAGTACTGCTGGAAAAAACTGAATTTGTATTAGATTGTTAGAAGAGTAACTAAAGTATAGAAATCAAGTAACAGAAAAAAGAATATATGACTAATACATTAATAAAAAGAAAACTAGGATATTGAAAAAATGGGATAATAAAAAATACTGATATCTATATATAAAGAAGGAAAGTGGAAAAAGTGAACATTAAACATGTTTTTATTATGCACCCAAATATAATAAAATACAAAATTCAATTCTATCCTGCCTGTGACACACACTTTAAAGACCTGCAAGACTGAACATTAAGGATGTAAAAAGTTATATCTAATTAAAAGAAAACTATTTTAACTATATTCACTGCAGACAAAATAGACTTTAAGGCAGTCACATTATTAGAGATATTTGATGATACTGTTGGCAGGTCACAAGCAGGCAAATTAAATTACCTCCCAAGGGAAAAGCAGGTATTTAAATCTGCCAATACCAGGTCTGTCCACTGCGCATCAGCAGTGCAAGACCAGATAAACAGAAACAGGATTTATTAACAAGAGGATAAAGAAGCAAGAGACCCCAGGGCCACCAAGGTCCCTGGACATCTTATCCCCCAGTCCAGTCTCTAAGTTCTAATTCCAAAAGTTCCAGGCATTTCCAGTCACAAATGTGTCCAAATATAATGGCGCTTCCTCTTCTCTTCTAGCGCCGATCCCAAATCTAAACCAGCAGCAGGGACCCCAAACCAAACAACATGAAACAGGTCAACACCAAGTCTTGGTTTCCAACAAGCCACCCTCTCTTTAGGGACAAATGTTTCCCTGTCAGCCTGGGTTGTTGCCTGTGGGCCAAAAGCCTGCAGCTTCTCTCCTCTCAACCCAACTGTGGTGTGGGCAAGCACCCACTGCACCTGCTCCTTCCTCTTCTCTCTCTCTGGTCTATGCACGTGTGTGTGCACCTCATTCACCCTGCATGCACTCTTATGCTCTCTCTCTCTACTGTGTTCTTCTGCACTCTTCTCATCAGGCTTCTCTCCTCATTTCACATGCTTTGTTGAGTCTCCACCCACACTGATGTCCCTCTAATTCAGCTGCATCTTATTACAAAGGGCCATGGCCCCCCAATTCAACCTTGTAAACCACTTACTGTAATACTAGATAACTCAACCACCAGGAAGAGATCACAGTTCTAAGTTTGTACATTTGTACAAATGTACAAGACATTTGCAGCAACAAAAATGACATAACTAAAAAGAGAAATAGATAAGTCTATACTAATATACAAACTTTGCTCAGTTAACAGCTAAACTGGGCATATGAAATACTAGTAAGAGTATCTTTACTATATAGAAGATATGAATAATGCAATCAAAACACTAGATCTAACTGGCACAGACAAATCAACAATGACAGAATATATATTCATTTTAGATGTACCTTAGTATTTGTCAAAATAACCACATGCTGTGTAAAAAAGCTAACATTAGTAAAAACTTCCAAGTTTAAAATCTTTCCAATTATATTTTCTGAAAGTAGGTTTATAAATCAGTATAAAAATAAAAAAATTTAATTTAAAAATAACTAAGAAAATCAACTGTTTAAAAATTAAAGTTTTTTTTTAAAAATTCATGAGTAAAAGAAAAATTAGAAAATCTTTTAAATTAATTAATAATGAAGATAACTTTAAAATCCTGTGAATTATCCCAAAGCAAATGAGGAAATTTGTAGCATTAAAATGCACATATTAGAAAAGGAGGCTGAAAAATAATAATCTAAATTCCCATCTGTAGGGTAAGTGAGTTTGTCAGACTTTTCCTATATAACCAGCACCTGGGATACTGCATCTTCCCTATGATTGTGTGGCCCAGTGGTTGTGTGCATAAGTGTGCACACCTGGGCCTAGCAGAGCATGATAAAGGGACACAGGGAGCATAAGTACAGGATGAGAGAGCAGGAGAGAATGCCAGGGGAGGTCAGAGAAAGAACATGAAGATTCCTGGGGAGTTGGGGGACTCCTGGCCCCCCCACAGCCCCAGGCAATGTGTCTGTGTAACTACTAGAAACAACAAAGAATCTACACAGATTGGTGAGCCTGATACATTTACTGTCAGGACAAAACTGTTGGCCGCTAGACGCAAGGTATGAGAAATGAATTGACGAGGAGAGGTTACACTATACCATCTAAAGAAATTACAAAAGTGTATGAATTTGGTTCTAAGAAACTGGGAGGAAGGAAATAAGGACAAAACGAGAAGTCAATGAATTAAGAAATAAATGCATGACATAAAAAATTAACAAAGTGAAAAGCTAGTTCATATTAACCTTTGAAAAGATTAATAAAACTTATAAACTCCTAGTGGAAATAAAAGTGGAAAAAGAGATGATCAATAAATATCAGGAAAGAAAAATGAAAAATAACTACAGCTTTTTAAACAATAAGGATATTAAGAGAATTATTAAGAAAAATTTTAAGAATCAATATGGGTATATTCCTCTAAGAATTTACTGAAACTGACAGAAGAAAGAGGAATATGAAGCACTCAGTACCTATTAAGCAAACTGAAGATGTAACATTCCATAAAAACAATTTGTGGTCAGATTTCTCCCCTGGTGAATTCTTCTAAGAGCTTAAGAAATAATGTTAATATAACACAAACTTTTCTCCAGAACAGAGTAAAATATATTTCCCTACTTATTTTAAAAGGTCAAATATTAGACAAAACTGGAAAAGGATACACTACGTAAAGAAACAATTACAGAGCTCAAGCTCTTCCATGAATTAACATACAAAAATTTCAAAGAGAATACTAACCAACTAAAGGCATATCCATGTAACAAAATGTTTTTTTTAATTCCATTATGGTTTCATATTCAGAAGTTAATCAATATAACAAACACATAAGCAGAAAAAAAGGGAGAGAAGTCATGCTTATGTTGAAAGGTAGAAAAAATAATTGATAATAGAGTATTCAATATCTACTTATGATAAAATTTTCAGTAATCAAGAAATAAAAAAGGAACTAAGAAAAACTTACGGCAAACATCCTACTTAATAGTAACATTTTAATGCTTTCTACCATACTGTAGTTCAAGTCAGAACAGTCAGACAAGAAAATGCATAAAGTTTGGAAAAGGATGAAATAAAACAAACATAACGGTACTAAAAATTTTTAAAAATGCACAAAATGTTAGAATTAATAAATGATTAAGATTACTAAATCACAAGGCAAATATTTTAAGAACTCAATTTTATGTCTATATATCAGGAAAAATGTGATTACAATTTTAAAATAAACATGAAGAGGTAAGTTTTTTGAAAAATGTATAATAAGAATTTAAAGATATTTATTTTATAGAAAAGATAAAAATTAAAAAATAACTATATTTTCAAATATATTTAAAAGCTCAGTTGACTTATTAGAGACTGGTGGTTTTCACAAGTATTTTACTTTGTGGAATCACTTACTATGGAAGTGTTCAATATTTATCTTTGTCGTGCTGACTTGCTTTACAACACTAATTTTCTTGCTTTACTAATTCTCTCAAACTCCTTCCATTTTACTACAGATGGCAACATTTTGTCTTTCCCTATGGTTGAAAAGTATTTATTCTACAATTTATTCTACACATTTTATGGATCCAATCTTCTATTCATGGGCATTTAGATTCTATACCCTAGCTTTTATATCCAGTATGATAAACAGTACTATGATAAACATTGTAGAACATATGGGTTTTTGAGTTGATGGTTTCATGTTCTTTGGATAGATGTCCCAGAGTAGGATTGCTAGGTCATATAGATACTTCCATTTTAGATTTTTAAGGTAAATCCAGATTGCTTTCCATGGTTGAACTCAACAACAATGTAATCTTTTATCCCATCTTCTCCCAGCACATTTTTTAATGTTGTTTTTATTATGTGTCTTGTAGTGGGTATATTGTTTTAATCTACACTAAAAGCAATGATGAATATTTTTCTATTTACCTAGTGGTTCTCTGGATATCCTCTTTGGTGAGTTATCTATTTAGATCTGCTGCATATTTATTAATTAGGTATCTGTTGTTCTTATTGTTGAGTTGGAATACTTTTTTTATGTATCTTGGATATTTATCCTTTATCAGTTGTGTAAATATTTTCTTCCATTCAGTGGGATATCTTTTTAACAGACACATTCTTTTCCCCACTGTGCAAGAGCATTTTTAATTTGAGGCAATCTCAGTTATTTCTGCTTTTGTTTCCCTTGTCATAGGTATCAACTGTTCTACTAATTTAAAATTCAAAAAGAAGCAAAATTAAACCATGGTGTTGAAGGCCAAGAAAGTGGTCAGCCAGCCTCAATAGAAGTAAGAAATGAAAGAAGGAAAGGGATGAAGTAGCTGGGGTTTGAATAGTGTTCTAATTTTTTTTGTTGTTGTTTGTTTTTTCAATTTCCACTGGAGTTATTTATCTTAAAACTATAAGTCTGTACCATCTGACCATCTGGACCATCTTTACCTATTCTGCCCATTCCCACCCCAAACACCCCCACCTTCAGTCTCTGGCAATTGCCAATTTTCTCTCTAGATCTAATCAGTTCATTTTGTTTTGTTGTATTAAGGTTTCACAAGCAATGATGTCACATATTTGCTTCTTGTCTGACTTAGCATAATGCCTTAGGGGGTCCATGCATGCTGTGTCATATATGTTGGACTTCCTTCCCTTTTATAGAAGATCCTTCCCTTTTATAGCAGAACAATATCCCATTGTGTACACATACCACATTTTATGTCCATGTCTCTTTTTGAGATTGAGAGCAGTTTATTGGTTACATTTCGAAGAGGACACCACAGATTTACACAGGGATTGTAGGTACAGATGTACAAGCAAGTGTGGTGGAAATAATTTTTGCACTATCAAGAAGGCAGGGCAGTCGCCAGTGCCTATGGGAAGAAACGATTGGCTTAATTGAAGAATAAGGGCTGGCAGGGAATCTGCTATTTAGGGATAAGCAGAAACTATACCTGGTCCATTTGGTAAAGACCATTGCTTGGCTGAGGTATCTTATCCATGAGAGTAGAATATGACAGGAAACTCACATTCAAGTTATCCAAGGCCCTCCTTTTTTACCAGATTCAAGGCAGCATTTAAACTGATGAGTAGACTGTAATGTGTTTTACAAAGACTTTATCCCCATGTCTCCTGCCACAATTCCAGGGCTCAACAGAACAGAAAATAGCAAATGGTTTATTTTCATCTCAGGTCTCTAACAGTGCAATGAATTTAGGAGTATAGATTTTATTTGAGATAGTGATTTGGTTTTCCTTGGGTAATAAGGTGATACCCTTCTTTTTGACCTAGGTACTAGTTACAATGTTTTCCCTCTGCAGAAACTTTATTGTATGGCACACTTAAGTGAAATTTTCTGTATGCATATGATACCAAAAAAAGTTTACATGACAAATGTGGGAATAAGGAAGAGTAGGACTAAGATTAAATACATATTATAATATTCTACATTTTTCATTTAGTGGTTGACCAATGACTGAAAACACTAAAATTTCTAGTAACTATATGAAAAGAGAAGTCTGTTATACACCTGTGTCATCCTGTGTTATAGATAAACAATATATTTCCTGTGTTATATATAAACAATTCATAAACAATTCACTTATGAATTTGTTTATATATGTTTATATATATATAAACAAATTCACTTAATAAATAAAATTCACTAAAATAAAACTCATTTTTCACAGAAGTCTTCCCAAAAAGATACTTTGATATAAGAATGTTCTTGACAACAACTTCAAGAAAATACTCTGTGATTGTTTCTTCTGATAGATGCTTAGCGCACACTAATGGGACCCTCCAAATGCAAAATTGAGTAAATCACTTAGCAGTAGGTGGGTTTTGTGAAGTAATGTAGGCTACATACTCAATTGCTTTCTGATTACATGAACTGCCCTGGCAGTGTATTTTATAACCTGTAAGAGTGAATAAGCATCACATAATCCTTCCTCAAAAACTCTGTATTTCAACAGAGCTTCTGACTTGAGTTATCAGTGCAGTCACCACAGTATACTCCAGTAAAAGTGGGAGAGAACTATTTTTTTGTTGTCAGCTAAATACAAAGCTAGTTTAGCTAGAGGAAGAGATAATTACCTTCTGTGAATGCCAAGAAATACACCAAGACTCCTAACTTCACTATAAACACCTACTTGCTCTTAAGTACTGGCCTTAGAAATAGTACTGATCCTTCTACAAAGCAATATAACCAATGTTGATTGGAATACCAATCCAAAGTCTACTACATATAGCAAGACAACAAGAGCTTTAACCAAAAATATAATCACTATAATTGATTACAGTCAAGGTATAAACATTCTAATGAGTCATATTCAAGCAAAGAATAACAAGGAAAGTCAACGAATTTAAAGTTGTCTAAATGACTATATTAGCTATACATCTGCAACATTTCACATATCTGCACTTCATTCACCAGGTTCATGCATAGGAATGTACATTTTTCCTGACTACCTAGCAACCAGAATATCAAGTTCAGGGTATTAAAGTTCACTTACTTAATTCAGGTGTATAGCTGCCTGTTTTTATTTTTATTTTTAAACACATTGACTTTCTCAGTTCACAACCAATAATAATGAGCAAGCTATAATGGAAAGCACAAAAGAGAAGAACTGCTAAAAAGAGAGAGCTGTAAGAAGTAATTGCTAACCTGGCAGGAAGAATTCAGCATAATGCAAAAGCAAAGAACTTCAAATATACAACCTTCTAGAGCTGTAAGAAGTAATTGCTAACCTGGCAGGAAGAATTCAGCATAATGCAAAAGCAAAGAACTTCAAATATACAACCTTCTAGGACCATATAGCAGAAAGCATTCCAAGGATATTCACTGCACAGGGCAGACTGATAGAAACAGATTCAGAATAAAATTATTATTAGTAAGAACAGCACTATGCTTTGCAGAGTCTTTCTAAAGACAGGGAAATGCACAACTGATTTAAAAGCAATTCATCCAAAATATTTTAAATATTGTGTATTATGGTTTAAATTTGAACACTTAAATCATAAGTTTCAGGTATACAGAAAACTGTACTCCACAATAAATAAATAAATAAACAAACAAACAAACAAATAAATAAATTTCTATCAACACTAAATAACCACTAGCATTGACAAAATTTTAAACTTGACTCAAACATTAGGTACAATGAAAATATGAGCATGTTACCCACTAACTACAAAAAAAAGTTATCCTTCTGCTTTTTGAAGACATTTAAGCTATAAAGTAATCATCTTTACAGAAAACTAAGGATGACCATTATATTTTATTAAAAGAACTTTCATTTTGAAAATCATTTATTTTCACCCTGCATAGTATATCACACTATCTTCCTAAATTACTATTAGTCCTCTCTATTCAAAAGACAGAAAATTATGACTTTGAGTGGGGAGTTTCTCTTAAAGTAGTGATTTACAAGTTCAAAAAATTTTAAATGTTCATGCATATTTATTTAAACATGTGTATTTAATAATTTTCATAAAACAATGCTATCCTGTAGAGAGTGCAGATTTTAATTTTTTGTGAGCAGAATTAAAATCAAAGGAATATATAAACTCTTTAATAAACCACAAAGCATAAAAATGACAAAAATGACTAATACCTGATTTCTTATGAGTGAAAAAAGCATGTTTAAAACATGTAAAACCTGAAAAAACATTGTCAATTTTACAAAGTTTCAAATGCCAGAGAATATGAAAGGAAAATACTAGTTGGTGCACTGAGCCAAAACAGTCCATGAATATTTTGGATTTAAGTGTGGACTATTTTGAGGCCTCAACTGACCTACTTTCTCTCTACCATAATCTGTTAAAAGTATGATAAAACAGTAGTTATTTGTTAAGAAAATAAGAAAGTGTTTTAGTCTACAAAATAAAAAGTTCACTAAAATGAAAACTGAGTAAGTACATACGCAATCACAATGAACCAAAATCCAATTTCTACCTAATCAAACCAATTCCAAAGTTCAAGCTGTAACAACACTGTTCCCATTAAAGACATTAAACCTACAGAATTTAGTAGTAAGATAAGATTTTAAATCTAAACCAGGAGTACGTATGTTTTGATGTATTAAGGAAAAGTCATTGCCGTATGAGTATTAATAGATAAACTAGAATGACGGGAGTAAAGCTATTTTGGTTCTGTTTTGGAAACTGTTTCTAGAACATTAGCAGAGATGATGGAAGACACATTTCAGAATGATTCTATTTAAGAGAAAAATGCACATGCCTCATGTATATACCATGAAACATATCTACCACTATCCTACTCATATTTAGAGACACTCAAAATCAAATATAAACATTTTGCTTGAAGTTACTGATTTTAAAGCTATAGCTGGAGGTTACCAATGATCTTTAAAACAAGATTATTTTAAAAACAAGAAAACTGGAAAAACTGAAGTTTGCATGGCTAATGACAAATTAAATTTAGAAAGTAATTATATTTCCACTAAACTTTGTCCCAACTAAAATATGCGATCACCCCTTACTTGATATAATTTTTAAAAATGAATTAATTTAGAGGAGTTGGTTTTAGTAACTGATGAACAGAGAAAAGCAACAAATTCATAAATACTGATTTGTTCATTTTTTGAATTTGACATGGAGCTACTTAAAACACATAAATGGCTAATTTATATGCACCATCAATTATCTGCACATGAAAAACCACCTTAGCAATATTATCCACATAATTAAATGCAGAAGTTGAAACCCAAATCAGAGGGAAATTTATTTTAGCTATTATGTGTCATGTATAATTACAGCCAGCATTTATATTCATTTCACAAATTATGCAAATAAATATAACAAAATCCAACTGGCCCAAACAGTTGTTCTCCCAATCAGTTTGCTATGATTGAAAGTTCTTAAACATTAATTAAAATAAAATTTAAGTACGTTGACATACATGCCTCTTTCTTTCCATGAGTGGCCTCTCATGAGGGAGTAAATGAAGATTAAATGACCTAAAACCATACATGACAAAAACAGAAACAAAAAGAACAATACCCACCACTGACTGTATTCCTTCAAAAGCTTTAGAAAGAAGTGAGAACTTTTATGTTAAAAAGTCTTAGCAAAAGGCATACAAAATGAGCTTAAATCTGATGAAGCTTTTATGAAATTCATTATCCACAAAGCACTAAATATGTTGAAGCCAGTTTTAAAGCATCCTTTTAATAACATTCACTTTAGAACTTGTAAAATAAAGGTAAGAAAATCGGTTTTGCTTATTATTCTATTTACGTAAACATTTGCCTAGATTTTTAAAAAAAATTAATGCAGCCTATTTTCCTCAAAAGGTTACATCCTAGATAAAACACATAGTAAGCAGATTTCATGTTATTTTTTGCTGATTACAACTAAAATTGCCTTAGCTGTCAGTAGGCAGGTATTCCTACCAGAGGTGAACATTTGTAGGAGTTCAAGTTGCTACTTTTTTTTTTTAAGTCACTCAAAGTTACTGCATATGTCATAGTATAAATATCTGTATTTCACTTAAGATGCCAAACACATCTATAATAAGAAAAAAACATGTTAATTGCAAAGGATAAAAAGGTTTCATCATTCTCCGATTCGTAGGGGATTATCCATGGCTGAAGATGAGGGATGTTACAAAATAAAGTAATTTACAGTGAGTTTACTAATTGATGGCAGTTGCTTCAATTTTATAATATTCACAAATAAGGCCCCCAATAGTCAGCATATTAAAATCAGTTACTTCTGAATCCTAAGTTTATACGTAGCAATTAGTTTTTTGAGGTTTCTACATTTTCTGTAATGAGGGGATACCATATTTATAATTAGAAAACATTGAAGGAAAGGCTAAAAAAAGGCTCGGAATAAAACACACGGAGACTAGGTATCTTTCACATCCCACTCAGGAGGTGCAGAACAGCATTAGCACTGCACTTTCAAAGGGGAGCGAGACCCAGACAGGCACATACAGGCGGACACCGACAGGCTGTCATGTAGCAGACACTCAATATTTGTGGCATGAAAGAAGAAGTAGATATGTAAACAAGGCAAAACAAAATCAAAATAACTGATTCTCAGGCAACACAGTAAATAATCACAGTTACGAAGCGTTTACCCAAAGCTAGTTGACAGCTTAATGTGCACCAAAAGAAAGAGCTCTTCCTCCTTGCCCTCCTCTCTTACTCTGACACAAGATTGCACATTCAAAACAAATCCTCCCCCAGCCCCGCCCCAAGCCCTACCCTCAGCTGCCACCAGCCATGGAATTGACGGAAAGTCCGGGCCTCGCCGGTGCCCAGACCCCGGCTCCGGTCTGTCAGCGCGTCTGAACCCACGGACACGCCCGGGGTGGCGGGGTCGCCGAGCCCCCCGGGTGGGCGGGTTTCACCACAGCTCTCAAGCCCGCGCCGCCTGCAGCCCCTTCCCACGCCGCGAGCGGCTGGCAGCGCCTTACCTGCACACCGTGATCAGGTTCTTCCGCTCCACTGCGGCATTTCGGGCGCTCAGATTCTTCTTGCCGCTACCACGGCTCCCGCTCAGGCCCCCCAGGCTCCGGGTGGCCATGGCGGGCTGACCCCTGCGCCCCTTTTGTCTGGCGACACCTCTGTCACCCCGCGACACCTGCTTCGTCTGGCTTTCGCTCGGCACGCAACTGTGGGGGCGAGAGAGGACCGTAGAGAAGGAGCGGCGGCGATGAAGGGGGGATGTGGAGGACCGGGGGGCACTCACACCCCGAGAGCGACGGCTCGCGTTCCTCACCCGCGCTACACACATACCCGCGCGCACACACGCACGCACCACCCCCGCCCTCGCGTGCGCCGTCCGCCGCCGGGCGGCGCGTGCGGGTTGGCGTCGGGTGCTCCGCTGCTTCCCGAGGGACTTCGGCCTCCGAGCGCGCGCGTGCCCGCAGGCCCCGCACGCCCAGACACCCACTCTTGGCCGCCACTCCTGCCCCAGCCTCCTCCGCTGCGGTGGGAACACGAGCCTCGCGCACGCAGTCCCGCCTCCTCTGCACCTTTGGGTCAACACCGCCCGATTTGAAGCCAATCCTGGCGCGTGAGGGGAGGGGCCGACCGCGAACACCTTATAAGCAGCAAGCACGAGCGTCGCCCCGGCGCGTGGGCAGCTGTCAAAGTGTCTGGCTCGCGGCCGCCGCCAGGGTGCCGCAGGCAGTCGGCAGCCCGGGAAGCGTGCTGTGGTTTGCGTCAGGATTGTGGGCTGAGCGGGGAGGGGTTCGGGCGCTGCTGAGCCCAGGTGAGCTCGGGGCACAAAACAGAGCCGGGTGTCCAGTTCTAACGGCCGGGATATCTTTAAGGGCTGACCATTCACCCAGATTCTGTGGCCTCGGCAGCTACAACAACTAGAATGTGGCAGCTGAGACTCACACTCCCGACCCAGGGCCTGACTCCTAGGAAAGAAGCTGGCTTCCTTTTGTCCTAACGCTCCCCAGGCCTGATAAACCAAAACACAACCACCCTAACCTCCCAAGAGGTCCTAAGCCTTACTGACCACCCGGGTAATGAGGAGCAAGATGCGAGTGCTGTCCTCCTTGAGCCTTTCTACAGTCTCAAGCAATGACCCAGTATTTGGTTGTAAGTTTAGGGGCTGATCATCCTTGGGCCCTACTGTTTTACCCCCAGGGAACCACCGGGAGTGGCCCTCTAGCTGTGTTTATTGAGAAAGCAGTACCCAGTTTATAGAGCTTCACCACCACCCGAAGGTCCAGGCTTTCTTAGTTCAGCCAGCGTTCTTTGGCACTCCCCTAAGCCCTTCACTTCCCTTTGTATCCATAAACCCAGGTTTGAGGGTGAAATCCTTAATGACCACTGTGACTTTTGGGTCTAACATGGTGTTGTGCATAAAACAGGTTTTCAGTAAATGCTCATTGAATATAATCGTGAAGTCATAATTGGCATGATTTTGTTGAAAGTTTACAGTTATGGTAGTTCCAAAATCCATATAAATTCCACTTATGATTTTGAATTTTCTGCCAAAGAATATTATAAAACTTATCTGATTCAGTTTAGATAGCTCTGTACATTTTGTGTAAAGTACAAAGTGATTTAGGTAGTATACTTATTCTATGTTGAAAACCTTTGAAACACAAGATTTTGTATAATAAAGTTGTAGATTACTAACTTTTGCGATTAAATTTTTTTTAAATCATAAAGGCAAAGCTATTTCAGCCACTAAGTATAGTCATAGAATAAAATCTATGTGGGAAAAGTCTTAATTCCTTTCTAAAATAGGTATTTGCACACTTAAATTATATGAAAATGAGGTAATCTTTAAAGTTTGTCTTTCACATGAATAAAAATTAGGAGTGTTCTCTAGGTCACTACTTTTTTTTTTTCAAACATTTATTTCCACCATGTTGACATAGGGGTTTGTTTGGAGGTTTGACCAAAAAAAGCTACAACTTATATGTCCTGTATGTTCCTTCTTGCTAGCCCAATAGTTCGAATTCAGAAATAGCCATCAAAAACCAACTATGCTGTTCATTAATGAGAAATACTACTCAAATTGAGATTGTTGTTTAAAAAACATGGAAACTGCATAGGGGAAAGAATGAAAAGCCATCAATTAAAAATTTCCTAGACACCCATACTGGTTTTTCTAAGGGAGAGATGGAGCTCATGCATACTTAGAAGATGAGAGGTCATGTCAAGTGGAGAAAGTGATGTTTCTATTCTCAAAATGAACTTTCTATCTCAAGTATATCACCATATTGTTTGTACTTTGATGTTATATTTATGATTGAAGAGTTAATAAAACTGCATCTTAAATGATTAGTTAATAATATTAGTTTTCAAATGCTACTTTTAAGGACATTCAGCTGACATTAGTACTCGCTGAATAAAATTTTACAATAAAGCAAACTATTTTTTACATGTACAGTGAGTCATTAAACTGCCACATGGGGGCCTTATTTGATAAAGCTTTTATTTTAATTAACCTATGCAGTATGTCCTGGGTCTCATTCGTTCTCTAACTTACTAATATGAAGATTATTAGTCAATTATATCCAATACAAAATAGAGAGCCACATGAGTTTCATGTAACATTTTTGTATTTCTTTTGGTGGCACCTGCTGCATTTATTTGAGCATTGCACAAAGGTTATTCAAAGATGAAAAAAAAAAAGGTTTACAATAAAAATAATGAAAACAGCGAAGGTCTAATTTAACCTATGAGACCTGAATGGGCAGACCCATTTTCGCAATTTTCTCCTCCCCATAAAAAAAAGACAAAATTAAAACTGTAATATATGAACTAGCCTCAAACCTAAAATGCTATAAACCAGAGAGAGTACCAAACATTGTTTATCTGAAAGAAGTAGCCTTCTAAGGAAGTCCCAAACCCAGAAGCCATAGAAAAGATTGATGAAATTGATGACATTTTTTTAAATGCACAAATCATTCTTGATCAGAGCAAACTCAAAAGAATGACAAGCTCATATGGACATAAATTTCCTTTATATACATAGTACTTCTGTAAATCAATAGGCACTGTTTGAGTAGAACAATGAAGACAGAAATGAAATAGGATAAAGCAAAAGAGTCAGTGGAAAGTGAGGGTTACCCAACTCTTTTAAGGAGTTGTGGAGGAGAAAAAGAAGGGAGTGGCATAGAGGAATGCTGAGTAGAGGGAAGTTAGTTTTTCATACCTGTTCTTGTATTGTCAACTTTTCACAGAATTGATTTGAACACATTTTATAACTGATGGAATAAATTCACTGAATGGGAAAAGTTAGTAATTCAAGAGAAGGGGAGAATGACCAAAAGTGAGAATGCAGAATTAACATTGAAATCCAAAGCACAGATGAATGATTGAAATTTAGTTAAAGATACCAATTCTCAATTGTTATAAGAGAGAAGGTTTTTAGTTGAATTGCTGGAAATTGAGCAAGTTCCCATCTGATAGTTTCTGTTTTGACAAAAAAGAAAAGAAAAGAAATCACCAGCTGCAAGCTTCAAGTCATTATTTTTATTTGTATAGTGAGCATTGGAATAACTTTACTAATGAAATTTAGAACTTCTAGTCTTTGAGAATCCACTTGAGATGGGTAACGATAAATTTACAATTGTGAGACTTTCTTAGATAGTGTCAATGTTTTTATGATAGCAGCCATGACAAAATACCACAACCTGAGTGATTTGAACAACAGATTTATTTTTTCACAGTTCTAGAGACTGGGAAGTCCAAGATTAGAGCGTCAGTTGATCTGCTTCCTGGTAAGAACTCCCTTCCCATCTTATTGGTGGCTTCTATCTCCACATGTTCACATGACTCCTTTGCATGCAGAGGACTGTATGAGAGACAGAAAAGAGCTCTATCATGTCTATTCTTATGGTAATAAATGGCAATGGAAGAGTGAAGGAGTAAGTTTGGTGATAAAAGGAGGAGAAAAAAAATCACAAGTCAGGGCATTGAATGACCAGTTACATTATTATGAATCACTCAGAATTATGGCAGAATATAGAGCACAAAGCTGCTGTGTTGTCTTCAATAATTTATGGACAAAAAGTGGGAACTTAATTAATAATCAATTAGTTATGGCAATACTCTCAAGTTACTTAAATCTGAAGGACTGAGAATAAATTCTGTGGTTTGCTTGCTTTTTTACAAAAGATGGGGAAAGAATAGTCTAGAGATGGCAATAGAAATCAGGGAGAATACTATTCCTCTGGTCCTGAGGTATGAAAGGGGTGAAAATACTTAAAACAAAGCAAAACAAAAACATCCGTTTGAGAGTACAATAAGGGAAGCAGAGTCCTCGGGAAAAATCCAGATTTCCGTTGAGGAAACTGGGTGGAGGGACCATTCAAAAGAAGGGGAGGAATTTAAGGAAATTGTGTCCATAGAGCCAAACTCCCAGAAAACATCATGGAAGGGAGTGGCGACAAAGTCAAGGGCATGGCAATGCAAAGCATCCTGGTAAGGCATTACTGGCTATGTTGGAGAAGTATCTTGACAGGTCCCACAAGTTGTTCTTTGTAAAGGGATTTACACTTTGGATAAGCACTGATCAGAATAAGGTGGATTTTATATTACAGCTTTTTAAAATAGGGTACTAATGGTCCTTAGAAAGGGCTTTTCTTTCTTATCTTGGAGATAGATGCTAAGGCAATAACTGCAGACCATTGACATTACATCAGTTCTGTTAATTAAACTTCAGAGCCATTGTCTGCAACAAGGAAACAGAATCTTAAGTCTTGCAGAAAGTCACACACAAAGTAGCATAGTCTAGATTAAAATTTTAATGCAAAATATTCTTTTGTCTTCCTTTTCCTTACATGTTTTACTGTTTTTTGAGAAAATAACTCTAGATGGGGCTTATGCAACAGCTTTGTACACATAGTGCTTAAAGAATCAAGAAGTAAATTGAAGAAAGGAGAGGATTAGAAGAAAGGAACATAAAAAGGTGTAAAGTTCTGGTTACAAGATAAATAGGCACTGACCATGCAATGTACAACATAATGAGTAAACAGTGTTGTGTGGCATATATATGTAGGTTGCTGAGTAAATTCTGAAAGTTTTCATCACATGAAAACCCACCCCCACACTTTTTATTGTGCCTATTTGAAGTGATGAATGATAATAAAACTGGTTGTGGTAATCATTTCATATTTATATAAGCTCAGTCACTATGCTATAAACCTTAAACTTACAGCATTACACATCAACTATATCTCAATGGAAATGTGGGGGAATATCAGTATGGACTGTTTCATTACTCTCAGATAGGACAGTGGACACATCAGCAGGTAACAATGTGATCAGAAGATGAAATATCTTATTTTCCCAAATCAAATGCCATAACAACACACAAGCCACCACATGGAATTCAAAAGACACCCTGAAGAATACAAACCCAAGTAAATATAGATGGAGAAAATTCTAACTTGACAGATTTCTTACCTAAAGGCAGAGTTTGAAGCAAACTATGCACATCAAGTTATGTGTCATACAAAAATTATTTTTGTGCACTTAAAAAAATTTGTACACAACAGACATGGAGATCAGGAATAAGTAAATAACTGCAACTGTTTCAAAAAACCAAGACAAGCAAATATAAGAATCCATCACATTACTTGTGGAATGTAGGGAACTGAAAGTAGAGATCTGGCTTACAAAAGGCCTTACAAGGTTAAGTTTCACCATGGCAAGAAGTAAGAATAGTCACCTGATCAATTTAGGGCAAAAATTGATTAGGGAGTGCAAAAATTCTTTAATTTCTCTTCTCTTTCTTCTTAATCTGGAACCCTAGTCTAATACAGTGTTGGATTAGATTAATTTTACAATAAAAGCAGTTGTCAGCATTCTCTAACGTAAGAGTTTTCAACAGTTTCCTCCACTTCTGTTTCTGTCAGTGTCTTTCTCAATAATTTATTATTTTTTCTTTTCCCTTACCACCATCTCTTAGCCCCACAAACATTTTCTCCCTCCTTTTTTCTTAAACCTCAGAAACTTTACTATGTTTATTAATCTCTGGAGGTTTTTTAATCTTTATTAAGACATTTTATTTCATGTAGTAGAGTATGATGTTAACGTATAATCAACATAAAAATTAGCTATTTTCCTCTTTTTATGCTAAATCTCTAAAACCCAATATATCTTTACACTAACAGCCATCTCAATTTGCATGAGCCAAATTTCAAATACTCAGGTTCATTTCAGGCACTTAATAGCCAATTGTGAGTAGTGATGATCACATCAGACAGTTCGTTTCTAGTCCAATGGTTCTCCAGGTGTGGTAGCCAGTGCTTTGTCAAATTGTCTGCTATGTAAATGTCCAGTATTTGTCTTGTCATTCTAACTAACTTTACTACAAGTAATTTTTTAAAAGGTCTGTTTTGCTGTAAATGGCAACATATCATCTTATGAGTAAGTAGTTATTCATAGTGTGTATATATCATTTCTTGTTTCCATCTTCAATTAACAGGCACTATCAATATTCTAGGTCCTCAGTGTCAATGAATACTAAAATATAACAAAATATTTCCTATGGTACAAGTACTACATTAACTTATTAGATCAAACGCACATTGTTCAACTTTTAGCAAGTTTCCACTGACATTTGTTATAGACAGGATTATCATTGCTTGAGCTGTGTTTCCAAGTTTACTGACTTAAGAGAAATTCCTACACAGGTTTTTCATTCAGATAATATGTGTTGGTCAAAGGATATAAAACATTTAATAGCTACAAGTCAAATATATCTCCAGAGCTGCTTACCAATTTACAATCTACTAAGAGTTCTTTGGAGTATTTCCTTTGACCCTTGCTTATTCTAGAATTGTCATTGTTTTTGCTGTTTTCCTATAAAAAAAAGATCAATTCTTATTTAAATTTTATATTTCTAATTAGTAGTGAAATTACAAATATATTTTATGTACTCATTGGACGCTTATGTTTCATCTTTGGGTTTTACTTATTCATGCTCTTTACTTACCCACATTTTCCATAATGGTATTAGTCTTTTTAATAGCATCTTATTATTATACTGTTCTACTGCATACAGAGCAAATATTTTTCCTAGCTTGTTTTTGCCTTGATTGTAGTGCTCTTATAGAGTTATTATATAGAGATATTGAAATATTTTTATATAACTGAAATTCATTAATCTTCTCCTTTAACGTTTTTTAATTTGATCACTTGGAAAGACCTTTACTTCTCCCTAAGATTACAGATATTTTATAATTTCTTTTATTAAAAACAACTCATCTATTGTTCTCCTTTAAAAATATATTTATATAAAAATAATACATACAATGGCTCTAGAAGGATAGATAATATTTTCATTATGTCTAGCATCCAATATGTTGGTATTCAAAAAATATTTTTGGAATTAAAAAAATCCATTTATATAAAATACATGAGGATGTAAAATTAGGATGTAATTTCATTTTTTCCAATTCTACTTATTACATGATGCATCCTTTATTGATTTGAAATAATAAATCTATTGTGTAATAATTGCAATAGTAATTTTGCATTTGTAATAAGTGTGTGCTCATGATAATAAATCCACAGGGATAGTTGTCATAAATGTTTCACAGCAATTTTTTTCTAGATACTCTCGAGAATTACAATAGAAATATACAGACTTAACGTTACCTATGTAGGTTCATGTTATATACAGTCAATGTAATTTTCACTGTCTCTATTTGTGTTTTTTTTCTTTAAAATATTTGATATTTTTATGCAAATTTATACAATTTTGTTTTCTGACTTGGGATGCTTTGTGTTTCAAAAAGCTTTCTGTATACTTAGACTATTAAAATGTTTACCTATCTTTCATTGGTATGTTTATTGATATGAGTCAATTGGTAAAAAAGTAACTTTTCTAACTGGCCAATAGTTGTGCAAAGTTAGTAAACAATGGATCTTTTCCCAACTGGAGTGAAGTGCTACCTTTTTCAGGTGCTAAGTGTTTGTATATATTTGCACCTATTGTTGAATTTTCAATTCTGACTGATTAATTTATCATTGTGAGCTCCTGGTACAGTAAGTGCTGACATTGAATAAGCCCCTTAAATAACTGGTAGAGTTAGAATCTTCTAATTATTCTTTTTCATAATGTTTTTAGATAATCCTAGAATGTCTGTTCTTTCATATAAGCATTTTGTGTCATTTTGATAATTCTCCCAAAAAGCCTACTGAGACTAAGTAGCATTACATTGCACTTATATGAGTTTAAAAAGTCGACATCTTTACAAAATTTGCAACGTTCTATCATCTTAATATATACTTTTATTTCCTCACTTTTTTTATATTACTAGGTGGCATTTTATAATTTTGTCATAAATTTCCAATGTGACAATGTGACTAGATTGTTTTTTTCTATTTCTAACAAGCTATAATTTTTACATAGGAGAGCTATTTGTTTTTACATAATTACTTCTCTAAGTGTGCTTATTTTTTTTAATAAGTTTCAATTGTTTCTCTTAGTTTTCTAGGTAAAATTTTTTATCATCTGAATTTATTCATTTAGAACTGGTAATATTGACAAGTATTTGGTAAGTATTAAATAAACATTAAGGGTAATATGCCTTAAAACTCACTTTATCAGAATTAAAATATGTTTTAAAGTATATAAAATAGCAAGGTATTAATTCAGAAAGAATTTTAATAGTAATATTGGTAAAGTAACAACATAAATGCCTTTCAAAGGTGATTTTAGTGCCAATTTATTATAAACCTGGTTAAGTTTTGCTTATACCTGCACATCAAACTGATAATGAGAACAATAATAGTTTCTCTAAATTTTAACGGTAATGTAATGATAAATTTTGTATTTTTCATGTTCAAATATGAGTGTTCTCTTGTCATTTCTAAGCCCTTAGAGGTCTGGACAATGTTTACCTAAATTGGTGAACTTGAACTTAATGATTCAAATGTTAAAAATTTCAGACACACCTTTAATGGCACAATCAGACATATCATTTTATGGTCAGAATGATTCATAATATTGGCTATTATAATTGCCCATTGTGACAGATATTATTTTATGTTATGTGGGTGGTGATCACAAGTTTCTGCTTTCATAGATTTTAAGCTATGGGTAGGACAGGGAGATAAACACACAAACTTAAAGAGCATGACACAACTCCAAAAGTGAAAAAATATATAAAAGGGTAAGTTGATTCAGGACAGGACCCCAGGAATTACTATTCCCACTGAATTCAATGTCCATAGTGTTCCTGGAGTTGAACAACTCAGAGTTACTCTCCAGATATCAGGAAAGGAAGCAATGACTGAGCTGAGGTGTGAAAGAAGAGTTAAGAATTTATTAGTTAAAGGGGCTCATGCTATGAGAAAGCATGCAGGCAGAAGGACAACCTTGTACAAATGACCTGTGACTGGAGACATGTTGTGCCTAGATTAATGTGACTGGAACACTGATGGAGACTAAGAAGATATTGTTGGACATAAAACTGGAAAGAAAAATAGGGTTTGCTTTACACTAAGACTTGTTAAACATATTAAACCCTTTGATCTTTAACATAAGAACACTGAGAAGTCTTTGAAACCATTTAAAACAAGTGACAGACAATACCATACATGAGGTTTGACATGATCATTCTGTCATAGGGGAAAATGGTTGAAAACAGGAAGTAAAATATGCTGTCTTATTATGACTTGGAGGCTCTCCGAATACAAAATTTCATTAGATTCTCCAGAGATTAGGATTTTGTAGACTTTGTGATCAAAGGCTCAAGTTCTTCATCCAGTCATCTATTTATGATCAAAGGCTCAAATCTTTAGCAGGTTTCCAAAAAGCAGTACCAGCACACAGGCCAGAGTGTCCAGTATGGAGCTGAGATGTGTTTGTACAGGAAGAAGAGATGTCTGAGCTCAATCAGTGAAGGAGGGATAAAGAAATGGAGTAAATTCTTCCTCTTTCATTACTTTTTAGTCTCTTCAAGCCCTCACTTGACTGAGTCTGGCAATTTAAGTGCTAAACTCATCCAAAATATTCTCACAAACATACCCAGAAATAATATTTAATCTGAGTATTCTGTATCCAGTTGACACAAAAATTTAAACATCACACTACCTATTCTTCATTGGTAAGTGCATTTTTTATACCTTTTATTTTGCAATTTCAATTTACTTTAATA
The DNA here is from genome assembly GCA_004024945.1 of Uropsilus gracilis. Taxonomy (NCBI): domain Eukaryota; kingdom Metazoa; phylum Chordata; class Mammalia; order Eulipotyphla; family Talpidae; genus Uropsilus; species Uropsilus gracilis. The sequence continues at coordinate 8,768 of PVHY01000140.1, read as the reverse complement.
TATCAAATCTAACCTGTCAAATATTCACAGTGAATGATCAGCATAGACTAAACTGAGGTCATTGTAAGTATTACCAACACCCAAATATAATTTTACAGATGAGAAAGAGAAGGGGATCATTAGAGTGTATATCTCTTTCAAATTTAATATCTAATTATGTAGATATCTTTAAAATTTTATTTATATATAAATTTCATATCTTTGTAATCCCAGGGATTCACCACTCCCACGCTCCCTAACTATTTACCCCTTTCCCCCCTGCCCCAAGTTGTGTGCTTCAGTTTGGTGGTGCTTTTTATGCATCATTGGATTCAATTTGTCAGGATTTTGTTTAAAATAAAATTTTAAATAAATTTTATTTAAAATAAATCTCAAACAAAATCCTGGCAAATCGAATCCAACAATGCATAAAAAACATTATTCACCAAGACCAAGTGGGATTTATACCAGGGGCACAAGGATGGTTCAACATCTGGAAATCAGTGAACATAAAACACCACATCAACAAGGAGAAAAACAAAAACCACATGATCATATCAATAGACCCAGAGAAAGCATTCGACAAAGTCCAGCATCCATTCATGATAAAAACCCTTGAAAAATTGGGGATTAAGAGAACTTACCTCAATATAATAAAAGCCATCTATGACAAACCTATGGCAAACATCCTGAATGGGGAAAAACTAAAATCATTCCAATTAAGATCTGGAAGCAGGCAAGGATGCCCACTCTCTCCACTACTTTTTAACATTGTACTGGAAGTTCTAGCCAGGGCAATAAAGCAAGAGAAAGACATAAAAGGTATACAAATAGGAAAAGAGGAACTGAAGCTATCATTATATGCTGATGACATGATTATATAGAGAACCCCAAAAAAGCCACAGAAAAATTACTTGAAATAATAAACCAATTCAGTAAGGTAACTGGATACAAAATCAACACAGAGAAGTTGGTAGCTTTCCTATACACAAAAAGTCAAATAGAAGAAGATAAAATTAAAAAAAAAAAAAAAAAGAAACACCATCCCATTTACCATTGCACCAAAAAAAAAAAAAAAATTAAATACTTGGGAGTAAACCTAACAGAAAAACATGAAAGAACTATACAAGGAAAACTTTAAAATGCTGCTAAAAGAGATAGAAGATATAAGGAAATGGAAAGACATTCCCTGCTCATGAATTGGAAGAATTAATATCATCAAAATGGCCTTCTACCAAAAGCAATCTAGAGATTCAATGCAATCCCAATAAAAATCCCTGTCACATTTTTTAAAGAGATAGAACAAAAATTACAGAAATTCATATGGAATAACAAAAGACCTTGAATATCAAAAAGCTCCCTGACCAGAAAAAAACAAAAAAGAGGCATTACAATTCCAAACTTCAAACTACACTACAAAGTCATAGTAATTAAAACAATTTGGTACTGGTACAAAAACAGATAATCAGACCAATGGAACAGAATTGAGTGTCCTGAAATAAAACCACACGTATGTAGCCAACTAATCTTTGACAAAGGAGTAAAAACCTTACCTTGGAACAAAGATAACCTCTTCAATAAATGGTTCTGGGAAAATTGGACTAAGACATGCAAAAAATGGACCAAGACAACTCCCTCACACCATGTATGAAAATCAACTCAAAATGGATAAAAGACTTGCATGTCAGACCAGAAACCATAATATACATAGAGGAAAACGTGGGTAAAACCCTTCATGAATTGCAATCTAGAAATCCATTTCTAGATACATCTATAGCAAGTAAAAAAAATGAAGGAAAACATTAAAGCTGGGACTGCATCAAACTAAAAAGTTTCTGTACAGCAAAACAGAGAACAGAGAAAAGAAAAAGAAACCCAACCAGGTGGGAAAAAATTTTTACCCTACATACAAGTGATAAGGGTCTGATAACAAAGATACACAAAAAACTCACACACTTAACAAAAAACAAAGTAAAAAGCCCAGTTTAAAAATGGGGAGAAGAATTTAAAAGACACTTCTCCAAAGAGAAAATACAAATGGCCAACAGGTACATGAAATACTGTTCAATGTCACTAGCAATCAGGGAAATGCAAATCAAAACCACAATGAGATACCACCTTACATCAGTAAGAATGGCCCACATCCAAAGAACAGGCAACAACAAATGCTGGTGGGGATGTGGCAAGAAAGGAACACTCTTACACTGATGGTGGGAATGTAAACTGGTCCAGCCACTATGAAAAACCATGTGGAGGACCCTCAAATTAATGAAAATGGAACTATCATTTGACTCAGCAAATGCTCTCTTGGGAATCTACCCAAAAGAGACATTAATGTGGGTACAAAGGGACATCTGCTTGGATGTTTACTGCAGTACTATTTATAATTGCAAGGACATGGAAGCAACATAAATGTCCCAAAACAGAAGACTGGATGAGAAAGATGTGGTACATATACACAATGGAATATTACTCATCAATTAAAAATGACAAATTGGATGATTTTATGATAACATGAATGAACTTAGAAGAAATCATATTAGCAGAAACAAGTCAAAAAGAAAAAGACAGACACCAAATAATTTCACTAAAATATGGGACATGGGAAAGATATACAAAAACCCATGAAGAAAAGTCAAAGCAAGCTAACAACCAAAATGAAGGACACAACCCGGGGGCAGGGTGTGACAGGGTGGGAAGGAGTGGAGAGGGGGGATGAACCCCGGGGATTACATAGATGTGAAATTTATATATTAATAAATTATTTAATTAATTAAAAATAAATAAATAAAAATTTTGCCACTGTGTTCATTAGGGAAATTGGTCTATAGTTTTCTTTCTTGGTTGCTGTCCTTATTTGATTTTGGTATGAGTGTGATGTTTGCTTCATAGAATATCTTCCGCAGTTTTCTTTCTTTCTCAACTTTTTTGGAAAAGCTTTAGTAGTGCAGCCATTATTTCATCTTTGAATGCCTGGTAGAATTCATTTGTAAAGCCAGGTCCTGGGCTCTTATTTTTAGGCAGAGTTTTGATGACTACTTCAATTTTACTGCTTGTGATAGGTTTATTAAAGTTCTCTATATCATCTTTGTTCAATTTTTGATAGTTGTATCTTATCATCTCATCCAGGTTGTTGTATTTATTTCCACATAGTTGTTGATAGTAATCTCTTATTATCCTTGGATTTCTTTTGTATCTGTTGTAATTTTTTTGTTATATCTTTGATGAAAGATGCAGTGAATATGATTCACTGAGCTCTTCTCAAATTCTATCCACCCTTACCACAAAGTTACATAATAGCTTTTAGCTCTGTACTTTCATGAGCTATATGACCTTAAAGAAGTTAAATAATTTCTATCTACTTTGTTTTTCTGCTAAGATTGGGATAATGATGACAATGCCCATTTCATAGGACTTGGAAGAGTATTAAATTAAAGTCAAATGAAGCTTTTAAAACAGGGCCTGTGTATAGTAAATATTGCATGAGTGTTAGCTATTAATATTCATTATTCTTTACTGGAAAAAGCACCAGAACATCAAGTCTGGATTCAGATATAGTTTCCACAATTCTATTACATGGCTTGCCTGGGGCTTTCTGAATTTGACCATGACATTGTTTTTTAGCATAATAAATTGTGTCAATTCCAGTTTGGCAGAGCATACACTCTTCCCTATAAAATATTTCTTCTTCTTCATAGTGTTATAAAGAACATCCTGTCATTCCTTGGGTATCCCAGTAAGATGCTAATCCTTTCCCCTTACTTATATTTAGATCTACATGCTGCACAAGACCTCTAAGGCCTCACAGCACAGCAGTCGTAACAGTTCAGTAACAGCCTAGGATATTCCAACTAATAGAAAATATCGATAGAAATGAAAATAGCACTCACCTACTTAATTTCAGGGTAGCTACTCATTGTCATAAATTCAAACTTTCTGTTACTTTTTCTCTACCTGAAACATATTATACTTACACTAAGCAATAGACATATCAGTATAAATTATACCTCTCCTTTACTTTGAACATGCTTATTAACAAAGCAAAACACAAGGTTAATTGTCAACTTTGATCTTCTGAGTATTCCCCAACCATATCTGTCAAGATTTTTAGATCTTTGCTTTCTATTGTCTATCTCTCAAAATTTGTATTTCCCTATGTAAAACTAGATTAAATATGCTTTTTCAAATTTACAAATCTTAGACATTTTGATATGAACTATTGCTCTCCATCTCCTTCCATCAATCACTTCTTTTTAATAAGCTTTTTTTTTATCAGTTTTAACTATTGCAAAAATCTATGCACATATCATCATGGCATTGACAGCCTCCATAACCTTCTTGTTAGTACCTTCAATATATGGCCAGAATCTGAACACTTCTCATTACTTCCACTCCTACTCTTCTGGATTTACCTGGATTACTGGAACAGTTTCCATCTGACTTCCTGAGTCTACCTGTGGCTCCCTAGTCTGTGTTAAATTTAGCATCCAGAGTGATAATATTATGTAATACCTCTCCTCCAAACGCTTCAATGACTTTGCTCTCATTTGAATATAAGGCCCTAGAGGATTGGACTACAGGCATATCACTATCACTTCCTTGACATCATCTTCTACTGCTTATTTCCCTGGTTACCCCTATCTAGCTACATTAGCTTCTTGCTGTTTCCTGGACATATCAGGCAGGATACTCTTGCCATGGGGTCTTTGCACTGCTATACACCAGATGTCATCAAGGGCCATTCTTTATTTACTTGCTTCAGTCTTCTAGTCAGTGAGTCCTTCCTTGTATCCTCTTTAGATTGCAAAACTCTTTCCTCTGAATTCTTTATCTTCTTTCACTCTTTTGTTTACCTCCATAGTGTTATTTCCACCTCAATACTCTGCATCTTCCACTTACCTGTTTATTTTTCTTCTCTTCCTAAGGTGTAAAAGATGTAAACTTCATCTTTAACTTCTTGAGCCTCCCTATTCCATAAAACACAGTAATATTGAAATCAGGTCAATTAATAACTCTACAATGGCTTTTAAGTGTTCAAGTGAAAGTAGGAGTCACATGTCTTTCACTTTGAATCAAAGAGAGAAATGAGTAAGCTTTGAGGAAGGCATGTTGAATACAAGCCAACAGCTAAGTCAGTTCTGCCAAGCAGTCAAGTGTGAATGCAAAGAAAATCTGCTTGACAAATAGTAAAAATGTCACTCCAGTGAACAAATGAGTAATAAAAATGAGAAAAAGCTTTATTGTTGATTGGAGGAAATTTTAGCGGTCTGGATAGACGTAACCACTGAGAACATTCTGAATCTAGAATAGTCTCTGCTCTCTTCAGTTCTATGAAGGTTGAGAAAGGTGATGAAGATGCAGAAGACAAGTTTGAAGATAGCAGAGCTTGGTTCATGAGGTTTAGGGAAATAAGCAAAACTAAACAGATAAAAATGCAAGATGGTGTAGCAAGTGCTGAGGTAGGTACTTGCTGCAGCAAGTTAGTCAGAAGACACAGCAACACTTTAGAGGAGAATATCTACTTCCAGGATTTAAAGAAATTTTCAAAGAAAAATGATCAAAAATGTTCATTGAATCATTTAATAAAAATTGGAAAATTGCTTACAAGTCCATCATTACTGAAATGATTTAATAATAAAAATCTATCTGAGATATGAAAATATTATATGAAATATGAAATTATATTAATATAATCTTAAATTAATCAATATTAAATTTCAATATTTTTATATGAAAACATCAAACTAAGTTAATTAATGAAGGTGACTACACAATAATTTGTCAACATGAATTATGATTTAAGGTATGTAAATTTTTTAGAAATGTTACTGCCCACTTACTAGACTATAGTACAATGTGAAAATAATTTTGTATGCATTAGGAAACAAAAAAAATTGACTAACTCATTTCATTGTGATACTAGTTTTACTGCAATGGTGTGCATCTGAATTCACAGTCTCCAAGGTGTGCTTATGAGAGGTTTTCAAATACTTTTTTTGAACCAATGAAATTAGTCTTAATATTCTCTTCCTACTTTAGCTCCCTTTTTTCATTCAGTATTCATTTATCGAACAATTTATATTTTAAGCATTTTACTGAGGTAAAAATATGAGTAAGACAACCTCTCAAAGTATTCACAAATAGTAAAAGGTGTAATTGTGCAAACCAGTCATTAAACACACTGATAAATACGCTTAATGAAAGTTCATACAATATATATTGGAACATAAAAGGGGTAGTGATTAGTTTTACCTTGTTGTCAAAGGTAAGAAAGGGCTTGCTGAGTAGGTAACCACCGGATTGCAGAAGGAAGAACATTCCAAGCAGAGATGTAAGCACCTGGAAGAACTGGAAAGTCAGTTATTGGAGCTGAAGTTGTTAGTAAAATTGGAGAAATAAGATGGCAGGAGAGAAAACTGAAAAGGATAAGAGAAGCTGACTTTGGAAGCCTAATGCAAAGGAGACTGAACTGTTTGATTTATCCAAAAATGAAAGTTTTTGAAATCTTTTAGTCAGGAAAAACAAACTAGATCAGATTTGTTTTCTAGCAACTTTAGAAAGGTCCATTATTGCTATGAACTTTAAATGGAAGGAGATTATCAGAGTCAAGGGCAGGTGAGTTATTTTGGAGTAGTTTCTGACTTTCTTTTTTCACTCCTTCATTCATTGACTCTCAGTGGACTAAATACAAAGTCCAATCTTATTCATTTATTAATTCAACCAGTAAGGATTAAGTCCTACTCTGGGCACAGACTTACAGAGTAGACAAGATAGACAGAACTCTTTCCTGAATGAATTTATGTTTTATCAGAAAATAGGGAACAAATAGCAAGTACAGGTCAAACCAATAGATTATTCAAAGTTCCTAAACAGGTTGACTTCTAACACATTTCAGTTTGCTTTATTCTAGATTGCAACAAGGTTCTTACTCATGAGCATTTACCTTGAAGAGTATCTTTATTTTGATCTGATGCTTTGTAATACAAGGTCATGAGTGAACTTTGAAATGCTATAAACTGGAAAATGTTGCAAGTGAAGGCACATAAACTGCAGTCAGGTATTTGTCCTGTCATCATATTAAAATTGGGGCAGGGAAGAGAATGTTTGGTAGAGAACTAACTTCATAAAATAAAAACATATCTATAATATTTAGAACAGTTTAGCTAAACTAAGGAGTAAGAAAATAGATGATATTAAATATAATCATGATACCAAGGAGAATTTAGCAGTCAAGTTCATACAGGCTAATAAACAAAAGTAAAGTCCCCCAAACTGGTAATTTTCTTTTTTTAGATCTAATTTTAATTGAAGATATTTAGACTGTATCTGAGGAAGAATTTTTCTAAGAAAGCTACTGCACTATAACTCAGTTATCTCTAGGAAATACATGGTAAAACAACAAAAAGGAAAGAGAAGAAAAACATGAGGGACAATCAATTGGTGGATAGCCACACACAAGAATATGTTACGACACCATTATTTAGCTTCATGCTCAAAAATAAATTCAAAGTAGATTAAAGACTTGAGCATAATGCCTGAAATCATGAAGTATATAGAAAAAATATGTAGGTAATACACTCCTGGATATCAGCTTCAGAGATGTTTTTGGTGATGCAACTCATAGAGTGAAGGAAACAAAAGCAAAAATAAAGCAAACTAAATTAAATTGCATCTAAAACTAAAAAGCTTCAAAAACTAAAAAATTGAAAGAAACCATTTTAGTTTTTTCTGTTGTTTCTTTTGCCGTGCAGAAGCTTTTTAGTTTGATGAAGTCCCATCTGTTTATGTTTTCCTTCAATTTTTTGCCTTCTGCAGATGATTCCAGAAAGGGATTTCTGAAATGTACTTCATGGAGGGTTTTACCTATGTTTTCCTCTATGTATGTTATGGTTTCAGGTCTGATATCTAAGTCTTTTATCCATTTTGAATTGATTTTTGAACATGGTGTGAGAGAGATGTCTTGGTCCATTTTTTTGCATGTCTTAGTCCAGTTTTCACAGCACCATTTGTTGAAGAGACTATCTTTGTTCCAATGTAAGTTTTTCCCTCCTTTGTCAAAGATTAATTGGCTATATGTGTGTGGCTTTATTTCCAGATTCTCAATTCTGTTCCATTGTTCTGATTGTCAGTTGTTGTACCAGTACCAAGCTGTTTTAAGTATTATGGCTTTGTAGTATAGCTTGAAGTCTGGAATAGTTAGTCCTCCATTCTCTCTTTTTTTGGAGAGGAGGTTTTTTGGTATTCGAGGTCTTTTGTTATTCCATATGAATTTTTGTAATTTTTGTTCTATCTCTTTAAAGAATTTTCGCCCTCCAAAAGAGTGATAAGGGATTAATAACACTGATCTACAAGGAACTCACACAACTAAACAAGAACAAAACAAGATGCCCAATCAAAAAGTGGGGAGAAGAGCTGAAAAGACATTTCTCCAAAGAGGAAATACAAATGGCCAACAGACATATGAAAAATTGCTCAATATCACTAGCAATCAGAGAAATGCAAATCAAAACCACAATGAGATACCACCTTACACCAGTAAGAATGGCCCACATCAAAAACACAGGCAACAACAAGTGCTGGCGTGGATGTAGAGAGAAAGGAACACTCTTACACTGCTGGTGGGAATGTAAACTCGTCCAGCCACTATGGAAAGCAGTATGGAGAACCCTCAAACTAATGAAAATGGAATTACCATTTGACCCAGCAGTCACACTTCTGGGAATCTACCCAAAGGAGACCTCAATGTGGGTACAAAAGGACACCTGTGCTCGGATGTTTATTGCAGCACT